>JABWTJ010000088.1:0-345000 GCA_016801875.1 Solanum sitiens | reverse complement strand
TAGGCCGAATGTTATAAGGCCAAGTGTAAAGTTGTCGGCCACTTATATTGGCCAAACATGTAAGCTTAGTAGTATAAATAGAGGGCTTTCCCTCAGTAATAAAGCATCACCTTCCATCATCTTCTCTTTCTCTCTCAAATCCTCTCATTCCGCTTCCACCCCCCTACTTGGTATCAGAGCTAGATAAGAAAATAAGATATGGAAAACAAATCAGATATGATCAATCTACAAGAACAGGTAGACTCGATTTCATTTATGAGTAGCTAAACTACTTTATTCCTGATAATCTTTCCTTGATTATAAGTATTTATTATGCATTAATAATGTTATAATAATCATCTTTAGAAGGTTTGCTATGGAAATATTCTGAGAGTAGGTAAGCCCAGACTATGCCATCCTAAGGTGGAAACCGGTAGGCAAAGAAGGCCGTTTAGGGGAGTACACAGAGTTGAGGCGCTGTTAGGGTAACTGATTGAAGAAGAAAACCATAGTAGTGACTAGACGAGATGATTATTAAATTGTTATTATTACATAATGAATAAGTATAATCTGTGAAAAGGTTAGAAGGAATAAAATTTTAGTGAAACAATGATAAGATGACTACCTATTTGTTAGATGATGATATAAATTACATGATATTATTGTTTTATATATTGAAAGATCTTGATGCTGACATAAGAAGAATAATTTATGATAGATTAGTAACATATGAAATAATTGAAGAAACAACTTATGGTTGGACTGAATTAATTATCTCCGATGATTTTGATCTTGATTATTTATATGATGATATAGAATTATATAGAGATCAATGATAAATTATAGATATTTAATGTTATGGAAAGAAATTAAAGAAAAGATAGACCTAGAAGAAAAACTATTAATTGAAAATGTAAATAGATATATATATCTTAGAGAAGAAGAATATTTAGAATATATAGAAACTAATGCTAAAGAAATACAAAAATTGAATATAATTAAAAAAAAATATTATGAAAAAATATTTTCTTAAAAAATGAAAAAGAAAATTGATAATATAGAAAGAAAGGTAAAAAAGACGAAGAAAAAGTTAGATAACTTATATAAGAACTATGAATTATTAAGAACTACTAAAAATGACACTATTAAAGAAAATTTGTTGATAGACATAATTTCAAAAACAGAATATAAATATATTCATTATTTGAGAAAACAATATGGACAAAAGAATATATAAACAACAACTGATAGAAAAAATAAATGAATTAAGATATGAATATGAATTTAAAAAAGAAAGATTAATAGAAAATATATTTGCAGGAGTAAGTAGTAAATCAATATCAATCCAAAAAAAAATTATATTTGATTTAGAAATACAAATAAATTGCCTAGAATATAAACTACGACATGATATATACCATAAAAATGAATATAATGAATAAAGAAGAATTTGCAGTAGATGAAAAAACTTATGAAAATTACGAAGGATTAATAATAAAAATAATATTTTCCAATTTAGGAAGAAGATATAAAAAAAATAGGAGATAAATTATATTTAATGTTAGAAAAAGAAACAGCAAAATTAGAAGATAGTTTAACAGCTATGATAAGAATAACAAAAGAAAATGAAGAAATAGATAAAGCTAAGGAAATTGAAGAAATAAAAACACAAGCAAAACAAGAAATACAAGAAATAAAAGAAACAAAAAATACAAAAATAAAAGAATTAGAAAATGAATTAGCTCAGTTAAAATTATTATATGCAACTAAACAAAAAGAAAAACAAATAGAAAAAGAAAAAGAAAAAGAAGTTGAATTGGCTAATGAAATAAATAAAATGAAACAAATACTAAATGAAAATGAAAATCTTGAAATAAACGAAATCAATAATGAAATAAACGAATTAGATACGAATGATCAAAATTCAGAAATAAGTGATATAAGTGAAACATATACAGAAATCTTAGAACAAGTAGACAAATTAAAAAAATTAGAGATAAATACAGGAGATATAAATAAACCAAGCACATCAAGAGTTAAAACTCCAGATAATAGTCCTAGAACTAATCCTAGAAGATCGATACCAACTTACTATACAGAAAGTTATGAAAGATCAGATAGAACAAATGCAATATGGAATAGTAGATTAAATAAACAATGGACACCTAAAACAATAATAGAACAAAATAACTTTTTAGACTTAGACTGTATTATAGATATTAATAAAGTAATCTTATTATGGATAGGGAATTTATCTAAACAATTAGTAGATAATAAAATAACAATAAAAGACACACCAGGTGTAACGACCTGCTTAGTCGTTTTGAGCAGCAAATTTTATTTCTGTAAAAACTGTCTGAGACGACGTATTCCACGACGGACCGTCATGGGCACGACGGACCGTCGAGGGTGTCTCGTTCCAAAACACTTGGAATTCTTATATTTGAGTGCTGAAATCGACTCTCTGAACTCTGTGACGGACCTGCAGGACGGACCATCACAGACACGACGGACCGTTGTGAGGTTCCGTTTCAAAACACTTCAACTCTTGAGAATTGGGTACTGGGAGCAATTCTCTGTCCGTCGTGACGGAAGTGCAGGACGGACCGTCGTAGGCACGACGGACCGTCTCAGACTCATCAAGGAAATTGAGTCTCTGAAGGTTGTGACGAACCTGCAGGACGGACCGCCGCAGGCACAACGGGCCGTCACAGGTTGCATAATCCCAGTTTGGGTCGGATTTCTGGTAAGTTTTAAAGGGGCGTTTTGGACTATTCTTGCTATAATTATGAATTTCGTGGGTTAATGTTAATAACTCAAATTCTTGGGGGTGTGAAGGAGATAACCTTGAGTTAATTAGTGGGTTAATTCCTCATCTTTTATACTTAATTATGTGCTAATTAGGGTAAAAGAAAGAGGGTTTTGAAGAAGAAAAATAGAAAGAACAAGGAGAGAGAGGAACGATCGATAGAGAGAGACAAACGAAGAGGAAACAAAAAGCTTTGAGAGATTTCTTGCTTGATCACGAATCCTCGGTGAAGGTAGGTTATGGTTTTGATACTATTCGTAGTAAACTCTTAATAGCGAATGATATGTATTGGTAGTATTGTAAACCCTTCTCTATGCTTAATTGTATGCTTGCATGAATGTGATTATGTGATTGTGATAAAATAAGCATAATGAAGCCTTTGAATCCAAAATCTTGAAGAAACCCTAATTCACCTTGTTATTGTTGATGCCTTGGTATAAAAGAAGGCTTGATGAACTAAAGTAATGAGATTGATGATACCTTGGTATAAGAGAACGCTTGATGAATTGGTAGAATTAGGGGATCGGAGTGTCACGTACCGACACATAGTATTAGGGGATCGGGTGTCATGAACCGACACGTAGAATTAGGGGATCGGAGTGTCACGTACCGACACATAGTATTAGGGGATCGGGTGTCACGAACTGACACGTAGAATTAGAGGATCGGAGTGTCACGTACCGACACATAGTATTAGGGGATCGGGTGTCACGAACCGACACGTAGAATTAGGGGATCGGAGTGTCACGTACCGACACATAGTAGTAGGGGATCGGAGTGTCACGTACCGACACAAGAGGAAGAAAGATAATGAATCTTGAGAGATGTTAAAATACTCAATGTAATGAACCTAATTTCCCAAATGAGTGTGGTATTGAGGCTTGAGTCCTCATGGATGAACTTGGTAGTACTTATTGATGATTATAGTACTTGTTGCTACATGTTGAGTATTGTAGTTGATTTATGATATGAACTGATATATACTGTTTTCTATTTTGAGTTGGCCGATGATACCTACTCAGTACTTGTGTTTTGTACTGACCCCCTACTTGTTGTTTCTTTCTTTGTTATTTGGGGAATGCAGCAAATGTACCGTCGTCTTCAACTCAACAGCAATTCTAGCCAGTCTTCACTACACCGGATTTCAGGGTGAGCTAATGCTTCTAGCTTGGACTGGATCTTCTCTTCAAGTCTTGATGCCTTGAACTTCCGGCATGGACTAGCCTTTTATTTATTTTAGCTTCTTAGATACTTTTAGATTAGTAACTTGAGGATAGATGTTCTTGTGATGATGACTTCCAGATTTTGGGGATAATGAGTTACAAATTTTAGAAGTTATTAATTGATTTCGTTAATGAGTTTTAAGTCGTCCGCTTTGTGTTTTTGTTCAATATGTTGGGGTCTTAGATTGGTTGGTTCGCTCACATAGTAGGATAAGTGTGGGTGCCACTCGCGGCTCAATTTTGGGTCGTGACAGATATTTAGTAACTTTACTATGATTCAACTCGGTATTGTAGATTTTTTGGAAGTGGGATAACATCGTACAGGATATAGTGTTAGTATAATAGATCCAATTACTAACACTGTAGTTTAAGCCTAGTAATTTATTTTTGTGTCCTGTTAATAGTGCAGATATGGAAAAAATATGTATTTGCATTGCCATCTTTAATACTTTGTACTCTAGATTTTATCTTCCAAAAACAATCCTCTTCCTTAAGAATCTCATTAAAATAATTGATTACCAAAAGTTTCCAAGTTGTTGTGGAAGTTAATCATAAAATCTTCATCCATTTTTTGAATTCATTAATGCGTCTTAAGATCTTGTCTTTACGTTTGAAAAGATTACCAAATGTATGAACATTCCACTTCTTAACAAGAATAGAAAAAGTTGAATTGAATGTATGTACTTGTTATTAGAAAGCCAAGCAGATTTAACAATATAAGGGAAGCCGGGATGTCTTAAGCACATGGTCTGGAATCTATATTAGTTATTAGGTCTGCCTGTTCTTTTAATAAAATTTAGCAAAATAGGAAAGTGATCAGAATGTGTGAGTGGAAGGTGTGTGACATTAGAATCTAAATATATTTATCGTCCTAGTAAATGTTTGGCCTGTTAATCCCATGTTTATCATTTCCTTTGTATCTCGGCAGTTTATGAAATCAGTGCATTTTTTATTATTTATTGGCTTACCCCCAAATTTTTTTGGAAGAGCTAGCTATTTCTTCAAAGTCACCGCAGATAAGCCAAGGCCAAGAGATTCCAGTGGCCATACTTTTTAGACTATCCCATCATTCGATCAATTGTTATCTCCGATCTCCTCCAAAACAGGGCAATCCCTCGATAGTATCAAGTACCCAGGACTTTAAATACATCATTTTAGTCAAAGATATTCAGTATATGATCATGACCAACTATTCTAGTTTCAGTAAGGGCTAAAAGTTTTATTATTCCTTTCCACCAGAATGCGTAGGTTTCACAATAGGTTGGGGTCATGCCAACCCTAAAACTCAATATTATGATTTTTCTTACTAGTTTATCGTTCGAAGTCGAGCTCCCTCTTGGGCCTAATGATATCTCTTTGTTTGCTTTCAAAGGAAAAATATTTCCTCTGTTGTTGCCAGTTTGTTTAACTTATTTCAGGAATAAACATCACCACATATTTCTTTAGGGTGAGTGAGTTAATTAAGAATCTCTTTTCAACATTTTAGGGCATATCAATCGTTAGTGAGTTCCTTATACATAAGGTCTAGAAAGGTTTGTCGAGAATTCTTAGAACTTCTTCCCCCAAGTTTGGTCGACCAATGACTGATGAACTTCTCTTATATGAAGGGGACAATGGATCCAGAGAGACTGTTTGAGAGACGTCTTGGTCGTCCATAGTTTTGTCTTTTCTTTTTCGTCGCGCTTCCTGATCTTGATTCATATTTTACATTTCTAGCATTTGTTGAAGTCATAAACTTGTATAGTTGGTAAGTTTGTGTATAAGAAAAAGATGTAGCATATTCTGAGTGTTGAGTAGAGCAGGCCTGTGAGTAGATGATAGAACTCGAAGGTTGTCAGCTTCTTACAAAAATTAATTTGTAATGCTGCTAGCCAGATCAAGCGCTTATGAGCTCTTTCTCCACTAGGTTTGGAACAATGTTGTGGTTCAGAGGTGGGGTTATTTTATTGATCATGTTCCAATTTTGGTAGTTTTTAACTAGGGAAGGTAGAGAGAAAGTTGGGGTTCAAAGGATAGTAGTTTTATTCGAACGACGTTAATAAGTTTGTTAGGTGTTGAAAGGTGGGTTACTAAGAGACATCTGGGGGGAGATCCAATATCTGTGGACACTGATATGTAGTGTAGCCGTAATTGTCTTGAGGGAATTGTGTATACAATTGTGGTATTGAATTGGTTCCGAATGGGAGAATTCTTGGAGGAATTTGGTATTGGGGTTAGAAATTTGTGATTAGGTTCTGGCAGGAGGTGGGGCTTAGGCGTGATGGTCAGATTTGTCCCATGAAACATCGTTGGTGGGACATTTGGTTGTTGAATCGATTCATGGTCAATGGTTGATTGCAAAGGATGGAGTATTGTAATATTTGTGTAAGTTTGTGGGGTTTTTCGTTGAAAGGTGGTGGAGGTTATAAGGTCATCAGAGTTGTGATGTGAGTAAGTAGGATCTGTACTATGTACCATATGATATTTTATGTCCTCTTTTACTAGATATTATACGTGTTTTGTCTAAAGACACGGGTTGGGAGTCAAATTTAAAGTTTGTGTTGTAGGTAGTTGTATGTACATTCCCATTTATATTTTGTAGGGTACTGCTAGGTATTTCATTTACAACTAATTGGGAGTTGAGTACGTTGTTGGATCAGTTTATTTCAATGTAGGGGAATGTGGGGCATATTGTTTTTCTTATTATTTTTTGATGTGATTTTTGAAGATTAGGATGCGAAGCGGAAAACATTGAATTTTGACTGGACTCTGCTGTCCTTTCTCATGCGACGTGTTTTTGTGAAGAACAACTGTTTTCTTTTGTCTGTGTGGCTTCAAATTTTCCAGAAGTTTGTTGCTGAAATTCTTTATTAGAGTTGGGGATAATTTCGAGCAATTTCTTGCTGAAATTCAAATTTTTAGTAGTCATATGATGATTAAGAACACTCACTTTTGCACAATTTGTGGGAAGGGATATTGGTGTGTGAGTGGTGGTTTGGTGTTTGATACTGGAAATTTGTGGTTGGTTATTTTTTGTTCATTGGATAGGAAACAATTATCCAGGTGCCGTCATCACTTGTTGAGGATTTCGAAGTGCTGATGTTTTTTTTTGTGTGTTTGATGAGGATGGAATGTGGTTTGATTATTTTTTTACAAAAATACATAAGGTGGACTAGACAGACACTTAGTGCGCACAGGGGATTTGAAGGTTCATAATGTATTGTTTGGAGATGTTTACCTAGGAATATGTCGCTAGGGAGAGGTGACAAAATACACAACCTAGCATATCTTCCCCCAGAAGCGTTTATAGTGGTTGTATCTACTTTTAGAACTGATCCTATTTTAGAGCCTATTTTAGAGCCTATTGTATCTACTCTACTTATTGAAGTTATCACTTGTCCTTACTAGAATTTGAGCTCTTATCTCTCTTATTTTCACGCCCTTTAATGTTGTTAGACTGCACACTTGATCTTTCAGCAATATATTTGAGTGTCTACTTATAGCTATTGTTATGATACATTTATTTTACTCTCTTTGATTAATTAGGTGTGACAGTCATGTAGATGTAGCCGATGCATTGCGTTATGTGAGGGAGGTTAGGGACACATTTCCGAACTAAATGGAGAAGTATGAAATGTTCATTAATATTATGAAAGACTTAAAGGCTCAAAGGTTTGCAACAAAAATTTCCTATTGTCATGATTGTCATTACTTTCTTTTCTAATTTGGTGATTTATATTGGACTAAGTTTTTGAATATTTTTTGCAGAATTGATTCTGCTGGTGTAATAGAAAAAGTTAATGAACTGTTTAAAGAGCATCCTGGTTTATTTTTTGGATTTAATGCTCTGGGGCCTAATGGCTCTGAAAAAATCCGCAGTGATGAAGATCACGTAACTCCGAATAAAACAACTTACAAGGAACAAGCACTCAAAAGGTGAGCTGGTTTATAGTATGGAGAATGTCATTTATTTCTTCTTCTGTTTTTTAAATGTTTTTATGTTAAAACTTTTTGTTGGTTTTGTTCTATTTCTGCAACATGGGGCGATTAACATGTATTTAGATGTTCAACATATTATGATGTACTTAGATTCTCAATTGTAAAGATGTTATATTGAGATTCCACATGAAATTTACTTACAAATTTAATATTAATTTTTACGTGTTTGTGACTATCTAAGAATTTCCACTTGCTTTGTCCAATAACTACATATGTAGTAACTTTACTTGCAAAGATTTAGGCATATGTGAGGTTATCACTTGTCTTTACTAGAATTTGAGCTCTGATCTCTCATACTTTCACACACTTTACTGTTTATAATACTGCATACTTGATTTTGCATCAATTTATTTCAGTGGATACTTAAGGCTATGATTCTATTGGATTAATTAGGTATGACAGTCTAGATGATGCGTTGTCTTATGTGAGGGAAGTTGGGGATACATTTCGAAACGAAACGGGGAAGTATGAAATGTTCATTGAGATTATGAGAGACTTTGAGTCTCGGAGGTTTGGAACAAAAATCTTTCTAGTGTTATGATTCTCATTACTTTCTTTATGTAAGACTAAGTTTTTTTCACATTTTCACATAATTGATATTGATGGTGTCATAGCAAAAGTTAATGAATTGTTTGAAGAGTATCCTAGTTTGATCCTTGGATTTAATACCCTCATGACTAATTGCTATGAAGAAATCGTCAATGATAAAGAGCAGACACCTTCAAAGAAAACCACTTGTATGGAACAAGCTGTCAAAAGGTGAGCTGGTTTGTAGAATGCAAAATGTTATTTTATCCCTTTTTTTCTGATTATTATATTAAAGCGGCCATTTTACTCTTCACATGAAGAATTGTAAGCTCTATTTCCTCTATTTATTTTCTTTATGTTCTGCTTCTTTTTTTTCAAACTAAGAATTGGTTAAAAGTAGATGAGAGTGTCACTAACTACTACTATTATTTATGAACATTAAAGTTGACCTAATAAATCTACAACCCCGTTCAATTAAATTTCATTTAGATACTTGAACTATATTTTCTTCCAATTACATTGAACAGATGGACATATAATAAATTGTTCTATTAAACACTTTTAATTTAGAATTTAGGATACATTTTGATCTATTTTCAAGTGTCAATTACATAGATATGTTAACCACTTAAATTATGTCTCAAACCCTCTCAAATCTCTTATAAATTCGTTCAGAATCGACAAAATAAGGTAACCTTTGGGTCCTCTATTCTCCTTTATTTTTTTAACAATTTCATGTTTAGAATTGATAGAGCAGAATAGGGTTTGAGTTGGCATTTTAATTTTTAAATAATTTATTTTATTGCTTCCCCGATGCATGGGGATGATATTATGACATTCTGGACGAATAGACCATGATAAATAGGGCCGAAAATGGTTCTGTAATAGTAGGAGAAGTAGAAGGATTGTTTTTTATTGAAAAAATAGGTTCGGGAATGATTTAGAAATTGAAATGACTAAATTTTTACATATTTGTGTAGTGTAGCTCTTTAGGAATACTGATATGTAAAAAATAATTGCGAAACATAAATTTTTGGTCCAGGGGCGCCATTGATGCTCTCCTTCGAGTTTGGAAATTTAAAGCCTCTATGGCGACCTTGCATCTGGCAATAGTGGGTGCCACTATAGAGGGCTACAACCCATTATGGCGTCATCTCTATGGCGCTATGCATGTTCACCATAGTGCTCCTTTCTCGTTGTAGCGCCACCCCGACTGTTATAAGGAAAGGGAGAAAGTATTGCAGCCTCCTAGGCTTCCTGAAAAAAAGATTTCTATTAATGCATGCACACCTAAGATGATTCTATAATTTACTAACACGGATTTCTGAAATGCAGGTCAACAATACACAGAATTGAGGGGCCCAACTACCCCTATAAGAGATTTCTTGATGCTCCGAGTCATAAGCGGTACAAGGAGATTCCACATACAGGTTTTTGTTTAGAGAGGGCTTTTAAGATGAGCGGAGTTGCTGAAAAGGCTCCCGCCTTCAACAACCGGATTCAAGAGTTTGGTTGGGGTCCTTTGGTTGTGTCCCCTCATTTCTCACATCACGAGTGGGTGCTAGAGTTCTATGCTCATTTGCCTACGGTCATATGGGATTCCCTTTACCCCAAAATCCACATTCTAGGAGTGGATGTCCCCGTGGATGCCCTGTCTGTAAATCTAGCGTTAAGAGTGCCAGAGGTTTCTCATGAGCCCTACATGCACAAGCTGAAGGAGAAGGATGTGACATGGCTACGTAATACACTGGTTGAGGAGAAACATTGGGAAGAAGTCAGATGGATAAGTACAAAGGGACTTACCAGCCACTACTATTCAACTGAAGCTCGGAGGTGGTTGACATTGGTTGACCAAAGAATTTGTCCATCGAGAAACCTAACAGATATTACCTATCGACGGGCCATGGTGGTAGGCTGCAACATCACTGGGATTCCAGTGAATGTGGGGGAGCAGATCATGTCAGAGTGGAAGGATTTCTACCGCGGTAAAAAGAAGTCCCTCTTTCTTCCTGGCCTTGTGTCTCTGCTATGCAAGAAAGCAGGGGTGTCCTTAGACGACACAGGTTATGAGGTGGACAATGGTAGGGCGTTCAACCCCTTACTGGTAAGGTAGAAGACTTGTCGAGCCCCTAAGAGTGAGAAGATGGACGATGAATGAAGCTCCAGAGCAGTAGCGAGTCTATAAGAGGAAGAGGATGTTGTTGCGGAACCGACCACAGCCTAGTCCCAACTTCTATTATCTAAAAGTTGTTTAGAATCTAACTTATGATACTTGATATTGTTTTTGGTTTCGCCATTTGGGAATAAGACAGATTTTATACTTTCTTGTTTTTGGGTTGGTGTAATGCTTGTTTCTATGCTAGATGTGTGTAATGAATTCCTGTTATTTTACAACATTGATATGCAAATCATGGGAATAATAGAGTTTAGTCTATTATTCTCCCTAGTATCACGGAGGTCCACTATAGTGCCTAAGCATCACTATGGAAACTTCTTCAATGGCAAGAAACCTTTCAATATAGGGGCAACAATGTAGTGACCTGGATCTGCTACTATAACCAAATGAGTTTTTTCTTTAAATTACTAAGTTCAGCAACACTTTTCCCACTCCCCTATCTGTACAAATTCTTTAACCACCTTATGATTAGTAAAGAAACACCAAGACCGTTCCCGGACACAAGTGTTACATTCTTTCGAACTATACACTAATTTCCAAATTAGAGATCTTACCCAACAACACAAAATTAGTCACTTGGACCATGTTATAGCGAAATGAATGTAAAATAACATGAGAACAAAATTCGTAAAATCACCTAGTGCTACCACACAAGATTATCCCTTCCCATGGTTCCCAACCATGATTGTCACACCCCGAGGCTACCCCCTAGACGTAACACAGGCCTTAGGAACACGAGGTACCCCAAGCTAACCCTAAGTCTAGTATATCACAAACATACTAAATAGATAACAAAAATAACCGGAAGAATGACTAATAAGTTAGTCAAAACTAAGGACACCAAATAAGAATAAATTTGAACACGTCCAGTGGAAACCACCCTAAATAACTAAATACCGACTCTATGTCTAGATGCCTCTACTACAAATGAGTTGTTCGGAAAGTTCCCCAGCTAGCTCTAAAAATACTAAAATGAATGAAAGTAACTATGCAAATCAAACATAATGAAATGTCCTCGAACTGTGATGAATAACCAGTGACGTTATTGAATGTAACCTTAGAGTTGAGCTAAGCGTGATCTGCATGCCGAGTCCCTAAACCTAAATCATAAAATTATGTAGCGCAAAGTCTACATCATTACTAGGAATGTACTGAGCATGAAGGATATAGATACTAAGCTGAACAAAGTATATAACTTGATAAGTGCATAACTTAGGGATGGTATAATCTGAACAAGGATATATAGTTTCTGAAGTTTAACCAAAAGATAAACCGAATGAAATTAACAAGCACTAATCATGAAGATAACATGTTGAACTGTATACAGAAGTAAATGTTGAATACCTGGTCAATGCACTAAGAGTCTTGTCTGTGGGAGATACTCTTAACAAACATACACAACGTGAGCTAAACGTGGAGTCTAATATATACGCCCCGTTGATAGGACCAAATATACCTTTCCAGATGTATAGAGGAATAACTATGGTGTGATCACTAAAACTGATCTCTAACACAGGGGACTTATAACCTATACATGCACATAGTTCTAAGACTTTGAGATTACGATGAATCGTACTCCAACTCCGTGCTAAGTCTACTCCCATATGAATATGCACAAAGCTTAAATTCACTAAAAAGAATAGCTCAAGAATGACATGCTAACTGAGAATGCAATATTTATATACCGAAAATATGACATTCGAAATCTGAGGAATGAATTTCTGTCTAACTGGCCTAGAAGGTATAATTCATGAACTAGGATAAATTCACATAAGATAGGGTTCTGAGTGATATGAATTAAATTATACTGAATTATCATGAAACGAGTTTATTTAGATCAAAGACACCATAATCACAATAAATCTTGAAAATCTAGAAACCCTAAGTGTGATAGTTTTTGAGGATTTGAATTACTAAATAAAAAATAGGGACCTAATGGGTGAAAGGAATCCACTATTGAAATTTCACATGCCTGGTAATGAAAGCTACGGAGAAATTCCGAGCTGGGCTTTAAGAAATCCTCTGATTGTTCTTGGAAGCAACTGGTGCCTCTTTCTCCATCTTTTGTTCTAATTTAGATGGTTTTAGGAGAAATGAGAATTTTAGGTAGGTTCTAACTAGATTGTTAGGCTTAGACGGAGTGAAATGACATAGATTAGATATTAAACGACGTTGTTTAAATGCCCAATTCATAGGGAAAATGTTAAAACAACCCTGAACTTAAAGCTTATGAAGTTCAATCTATGAGGGAACTGACAGAACGTCGATGCGACCACGACCCATCGAATGGGTCATGGTTCTTGGATAATGTTACTTGTTCTTGGTACACCCATCCACGGTCAACTTCATGAACCGTGTGAAGGACCCTGGGTGGTGAAGGTAATCATTTTTCTTCAAAAGAGACTTGGGTCTTACTGGGTCAGGTCGATAGACCAGTCCACAACCCATGTGAAGTTCCACAGACCGTCACGTCGTCCGTGGTCCTTTGTCACGCCCCGAGCCTACACCCTGGGCGGGACTTTCACTCGGTGACCATTGTTGGCCTCGAGTGAACCATTGGCCTGACTTACATAACTCAGCGGAAGACTTAACTAAACTTAATATAAACAGTACATAACATTTTTAAGGGAAAATACTTCAATGTAATAATCTAGCCAAAATGGCACTTGAGTCTGAAAGTTAAAACATCTTAAATGTAAGATAAAAGAGACATCAAACCGAACAATCTAACTGACTATCTGTCTATGAATCCACTAATAACTGAGATGGATGTTGGTAAAGACCCCACAACATCCTAATGAACTAAACTAGAAAGCAATAAAATTGGTCCTCCGGAAAGCAAGGAGGCTCACTGGATCAATGACGCGCTGGATGCTGATCCTTGTTACCTACGTCTTCATCATAAGATGATCCAGGCCAACTGACATCAATACATTGAATGTACGAGTATGTACAAACCACACTTGGACTTGAAAGGAGTAAGGAAGAACACTTACCTTGGCTCTGCTAAACTCACGATTAACTACTCATTTCATTATAATGCAGTTTAAAAGTAAAGTGTAATATAAAGAAAACTGTCTGAAAACATGCTGAGACTCTGACTATATGCAAGATACAATTAACTATGCCATGTATATAAAAATACAAGCAAACTGATGTATATGAAAATACAATTAACTTACATGTATAAAAATACATTAACTTTGTGGGAGATTCTCTTAACCTACAATCATCACTATGAGCCTAAGTGATGATATAATGTTTTGCCTCACGTTGCCAAGGACCATCCTATACCTCGCCATCGGTATAGGACCTTAGTAACTTAGTGGATCCACTAGTATAACTTACGTGATCATCTAAAAAGTATGACTCGTTAACAACCATGATGGCTACGTGGTTTACATGGGGACTTGAGTTAATATGAACTCTTATCCCCATATCAGTGCTCAATACTACTCCCAAAATATACTTTAGCTCATACTTTTAGAATAACCTCCTTACTTTGGGTTGAGAAAATTTGCTCAACACTTTAGCTTTACAAAAGCTTCTTTGGAATCCATGTTCCCCTTTCTTATTCAAAACTCTTTTGGGAAGTCTTAGTTCCCTCCTAAATTAAATGTAAGAACATTCATAAATATTTTAGGGAATACTTAGTTCCCTTATGTCTTTTAAGAAATGAACTCAACACTTTCTCTAACTCGAGACTTGAGCCTTCAAACAAAGTTAAAACGTTTGAATAAGACTTTTGAAGCTTTAAGAAACATTACTTTAACTTAATTCATAACTTTAAATTTGACTTCTTAACATCATTGACTTTGATCCTCATTTTCCTTGAATGGATTGTGGATTCAAGGTGTTGATTTGAGTTCTTTGATTATGTCTAGGTATTTAGAAATCATTTGAAGTATTTAGAATTGCTGGAGGGTGTTAATTTATCTTGGAAGGATTTAAAAGGACTAAACTACGAAGACTGGACGAAAAACGCCATGTCGGGCGTATTGGTGGTGCACCGCGCCAGCCTTAATTGACTGAGGCCTGGTTCAGGCACACTGGTAGCGCGCGCCACGCCTTTGCTGATTGAGGCCAATTTCTGGCCGCGTCTGCCCATACCCAGGGGCGTCTGACGAATTTTTCAACTGGTTTTTAATCTCCAAACCCTCCAAACCTTCCTAGTTCTTTCACCGAACGCCTGGGACTATTAGTACTCTTCATAACTATAGAATTCGACTAAAAAACAACCCGAAGAAACAAGAATTCATTCAACTATGGCAGCCAACAATCTAATCAACAAGAAATCAAACTATTCTTCAAGAACTTAACTTTTAACATGAAATCAACTCATAAATTGCTGGATTGAAACAAATTGGTGTGTGAGTGAATTAGCCCAATACGAAAGATCCCACATAACTTAATAGGGATCAACCCCGACGAATTCCACAAGACGACCTTGGCATTGTTGATGAATACTTGAACTTTTCTCCCTTTTTCTTCTTCTCCTCTCTTTTCTCCAAAACCTTAAGCGTGAATATTTTCCTCAAAATGAATTAAGGTTTAGTTTTTACCCCTAAGAAATGCTTAAAACCAATTACGAAATAGTAGGGTGAGAAGAACAGTTTACCCTAACGAAAATCGGGATTGGACTTTCCTTAGTACAATAACACAATATCCGAAAGGCATATCTCCCTCATACGAAATCAAAAATGAGCAAACTCGGCGCCTTTGGAAAGATCTTCCCAAGGTATTCCATATAAAGAACTGCGCCTAACTCATCCTGAGATAGAAGTTATGGCCATTTAAAAATGACCAAAACTCACTTTTTACAATTAAGAAATTTTCGAGATTTTTTCTGTTCTTTCGAAAAATAACTATTCTTATTTTCTTGGTTTAATCCTAGCTATTTCGGACTACGAGATGTTAAATCCTTCACCTGATCCGGTCCTCTTAAGCTTGGTTGGGGATAAACCACGACGAGGGTGACATGTAATGGTCATTTTCCAGGCACGTGAACCCCTCCATGGTTCACCTTTTTCTGTTATTTAGTCTAAGTTAGATTTTTGAGGTATTACAATTTAACTCCTTGGAAACATTTGACCTCAAATGAAGTCTAAACAAATTGAGTATTGAGGAAAGATCTGAAATCCCTACAAACTAAATACTAGAAACTAATGTCTAAGTAAACTGAGTTTCATTAATCATGAAAATATGTTGAAATGCAAGGATAACTGAAGGAACAAGATAATAATACTGAATTACACAAGATTAACTAAGAGACTGGTGAGGAACTATTACCTCAAGTTGAAATGGTATCGGAAGGAAGGAGGTGAGGATATTTGGCCATCATGCTACTTCTGTTTCTCAAGTAAATAAATTATAAATACTTCAATTATCATAACTAATATACATCAGTTAGTAGAGTTGATTATCTCATTCTTGAACCAAATCTCTCTAAAATTTGAAAATCTAATGGGATAACTCTCAATATTCCTATATCCATTACATCAACAGAAGAAAATATGTTCTGATGGGGGCATATAAGTGATTCAAGTGGGCTCTCTCTCATTTATCTTTAGGAAACCCTTGTGATTACCTCTCGACACGAGCCTAAACGTTGGCCTGTCTTAGAATATTTTTCACAATAGATGTGCCTCACAATGAGAATCCCACCAAAAGAAGATCAACTTTATAGGCCAAAATTTAGTTTCGTGTCAATAATTAATCACAAGCGTTTCCTAACTATTAATGAGAGAGAGCCTGCTTGAATCACTTACATCAGTCGTAGCATAAACTAGCACCTCTCAGGTCTCCCAACTAATCTATCATAGAGGACACAAAAAGAAACTAAATCCTCTGCCCCTGTCGGAAAAATATTTTGTTCTCTAATGTAATAGAGATAGATAGATTGGGAGTTGGCACATTAGATTTTTAACTTTAAATGAGATTTGTACTAGAAAGGCAATCATCAGCCCTACTAATTGGGGTATGTTATTTATGATAACTGAAGTATGAATAATTTAGTTATGCTAGTCCTTACCCAAGAATTTGCCCCAAACATTCTCAGGTAGAGCGGATATACCCCTTGTTAAAAAGTATTGTACATAATACCCCGTTAACTAATTGTTTTATTTAACATGTTCTTGAACAAATCTATTTTACTATATTAAAACATGATCCGAAATTTATTTTTTAAAATTCCAAAAATATTAGCTGACCTTAACAAATTAGCTCACCCATTTTTTACCCCTACAGATCTAACCCAAATGAAAAACAACATAATACTGTATTTTTTTAAACACAAGAAAATAAATAAGAAACTCATATATTTTCTAGAAAATATTTTTTGATGCAATACATTTAAGTTCCAAAGAAACACACCCCGCGTTGTAATTGATGTGTCACGTTTTAGTTTTCCTGATGTAATGACACAATCAAATTTTTTTTATTCTAAAATAAAATTAATTGTTCAAAAAATAGTTTACTACTTGAATAAACTTTAATGTGTATATAAATTAGTAAGATTGCATTATTGTTTCAATCTATTTGTCTTAGTTACGTATTTCACAAGTACCAGAACAAAAATTTATTAATAAATTCAATACCATATGTGTTATGATCCATTGTTGTTAAATTTTTAATTACGATATTTTGGTCACAACATTGTTTCACACTTTTCTTTAACTACTACTTCCTCTTTCTCAAAAACTTGTCATCCTTACTAAAAATATTTGTCCTCTAAAAAAAATAAATGTGAGATTGTTTTTTTCATGTGCTCAGGTCCTTCTATAGATGCGGAAAACTATGAGACAAAAATTTTAACTGTACTTTGTTGTTCTTTTTCATGTGACGTGGTATCTTCCGACGTTTCGTTGTAAAGAACAATTGTTTTCTTCATCTGTATGGGTTCAAATTTTTGTGCAGTTTCTTGTTGAATTTCTTTGTTAGTGTTAGGCACCCTAGGATATTGGTGTGTGAGTGGTGGTTTGATGTTTGATTGGGGTAATTGACGTGTCTGTTTAGAGTTGGTTATGATACTTGAAGTTTGTTGTTGGCGTTTTTTTGTTCTTTGGATAGGAAACCATTGTCCAGGTTGATTGAATAACGTTATCAAAGCCATTTCATTTGGTTCTAAGTGTCAACGATGATTAGTCAGTATATAACCCAACTAAATGAGCTCGTCAAATCCCACAGGAAGTGGTACGTGTTAAGATTCACTAGTAAAGTACGAATATGCTCAAGTTAATCACACGAATAGACATTATTAATTAAAAACATACTTCAAAATAAGGGAGTGACACGAATGTCAAATCACAGGGGGTTTTGGTTTGAAATTATCAACTACAACAACAACAAATAACAAGGAATAACAAAAATGAGACGAGTTCTTGGGATGTGATTCAATTATAGGCTAATGTAGACGAATGATAATTACAATTATTAGAAAACTAGAGAATATGTCCGTGCTTCGCGCGGTCATAAATAGTCATTAATTGAACTTGCACATAATTTTTTTACTTATATCCATACATTAAAAAAAAGGGAATAGTTTCTTTAAAAAATACTAGCAATATTCCAATATGAATTTGCTTATTGGTCATTATCACATAACCCAAGAACATCTAATTAAAAATTACTCATGAAATAATAAATCATTGGTTCTTTAATCAACATTAAAAGGAAAATAAAGAAGAAAATAATATATATACAATGGCATTCCGTAATATAAAATAAACATTTAAGTCGCGTCGATTATACAATTGCAATATATGTGTTACGAGAAAATTCAAAAAATTATTAACGTACTAAAAAAAAAAAGATATTATGCTTGAATGTGAAAGAAACTATAACTTTTGAACTTGCACAGTGAATTTCTTCAATTGATAAGTGAGAAATTTCATATCTATATAGATAATACGTAAGCTTATATATAGCACTTTTAAGGTATAGAATTTAATATTGAATATCAAAATATGAATTCTTTGAATTGAGTACAATAAATCTTTCCTGCAAAATTAATATACGTACAATATGTGTATATGTTCAATACAACGGGAGACAATAAATTTCCAGAAACATAAACAACAGTGTTTAAAATATGTACTCAAAAACAACAATTAATATTATATGCCTAAATTAATGAGTGTAAAAAAGCATACCATGATATATAAAAATACAATGAAATAGAAAAGTAAATATCGAGTCCACTTAATGCACATGTCCCCTTAAGAAAACTAATTCCCTCTAATACCAGAGGTTCAAAGAATTTCATCCTCTCCGGATGGAATGATTTCATTCACCAACTTATTGATGAAAAACCAGTGGTGTCAGCATCTCACTCTACATGAGCAAAGCACACGAATAATTATTTTTGCAGAAGTAGAAGAAGATTATCAGATTTTTTTGTTTAAAATAAGAGGAAATCTCTCTATTTATAGGTAACAAAGGGTAATGTGAACAAATGTTTATTGTGTCTTATCAGAAAGGCTACAACTATTTGGAAAAGTTGCAACCCTTTGGACAGTTCACAACCTTTCGTAAAATTCACAACTTTTCATAAAGTCTCAACTCTTCATTCAAGTCGCAAATTTTCATGAAAGTCACAACTTTTGAAAGAAGTCGCAACTTTTCATAAAAGTCACAACATTTGATAAAAATTGCAACTCTTCATTAAAGTCGCAACTTTTCAGAATAGTCACATCTTTTCAAGAAAGAGGAAGGCTAGATTTGGAAATAAATAAATTTAAAAGGAAATCCTTACTTGTGGTGGCGCCATCTAGGCGGGCCTAGGGCTCTCTTTTATATACATATTAAGTAAATTGTCCGCGCTTCGCGTGGTGGTGAACTACATCAATAATTTACTTCTGATTTAATAATATAACTATTTTCGTGAGGGTACAACCCTATGGTATATAATCAAGAATATTTTATCCAAAAAAAAAAATGAATTGATTTTTTAATCTTAAAACGAAAAAAGATTTTATTCGAAGTGTATGAATTTTATTATTAATTCTTCATTTTTCTGTAGTTGTTCATCACCAAAGTCTTTAGATAATATATGTAATTGTTTTATTGTCTATATTTGTATTTTCAAAAAGGGGTACTAATATTTTATTCATCAATTGCAAGAGTTTTACTCCTATTCAAAGCATCTATATACAGAATCTAAATATTATACATCTTATATAATTAGTTAAATGTAGTTGATAAGTTAATTAAAATAAAAAACACATCTGTTGAAGTTTAATGAGATAACGTATGTCATTCAAATAATTTGGATTAAAGGATGTCTTCGCATGTCTGTTATTCAAAATCATACGCAGTCGATGAAACTACTTTGATAGAGAAGACATATTTTGCTTTTTATGTATCGATCAATATAGTTAAAACATTATTTTTTGAGACTTTTAACTTAAAATTTGTAAGAAGGTAATTATTTCTTTAATATTTGATTTTAATATATATTCATCCTACTTTGAGTGGTAATTCATGGACTCCAACCCAACATTTGAACCCAACACGTTTCATTAAGGTTGAGTACAATACTTACAATCCAACTACATTCCTTTATTTTTTGAATGTCACTAATCGATTGAACACTCAAAGTCCCTTTTTAGACATCCCATTGATCTTTTAGACACTGAAAACTCTATAAAGATCAAAGTCATTTATTTTACAAGTTTAAAAATTCTAATCTACATGACACCAATAGTCAAATGATTACATCAAACTCTTGATTAACATATCTTTACATCAACATAATGATAAAAAAACATAAACATAAACGACAAAGTTTAAAATTCGTACTAAATAATAATAATAACATAAGCATAAATTAATGACTGTAAAAAACATACCAGGATCTGTAATAATAAATGAAACATAAAGGATAAAATCAAGCCCACTAAATGCACATTGTCCCTTTAAGGAAATTATTTCATTATAGAACCCGAGGTTTAAAGGAATAGATCCTCTCAGGAAAGAACGATTCTATTCATCAGTGTATTTATACAAAAACAATAGTGTCAGTGAGCTACTAAACCTGAGCAAAGTACACCAATAATTAATTTTGTAGAAGAAGAAGAGGTTCATAATTTTCTTTATTTTGAAATGAGAGGAAATCGCTGTATATATAGATCACAATGGGTAGCGTGAATAAATGTTTATTGTGCCTTATCAGAAAGGTCACAACTCTTTGGACAAGCCACAATCTTTCATAAAAGTCACAATTTTTCATTAAAGTTGCAACTCTTCATTAAAGTTGCAACTCTTCATAAAAGTCACAACTTCTCATTAAAGTTGCAACTCTTCCTAGAAGTCTCAACTTTTCATAAAAAGTGACAACTTTTTGTAAAAGTCGCAACTTTTCATAAAAGTCACATTTTTTCATGAAAGTCACAATTTTTCATTAAAGTTGCAACTCTTCATAAAAATCGATACTCTTCATTAAAGTTGCAACTCTTCATAAAAGTGGCAACTCTTCATTTTAGTTGAAACTCTTCATAAAAGTTGCAACTCTTAGTAAAAGTCACAACTTTTTGTAAAAGTCGCAACTATCCATAAAAGTCACAACTCTTCATAAAATGAAAGGCTAATTTTGAAAATAAATAAATTAAAAGGAAATACTTGGTTGTGGTGGCGCCACATAGGCGGGCCTAAGCTTCTCTTATATATATATATATATATATATATATATATATATATATATATATATGTATGATAGTTGTAAATTTGTGAATAGGCTAGACTTTAGAGGAGGTAAACTTTCTCTAGAACTTACCACGAATCAAGTAAATTGCTCTCAAACATCAATGAGCATACAAAATAAGAACCGCCTACACCTTAGTCCATTCACTCTCTCGAGCTGAATGTGTGGAAAAAGGTTTAGGATTCACTCTCTCGAGCTGAATCCATGAAAACCCAATACCCATAGACCATCAATCAATATTCTTGGTTTTAAAATCTCTCTCTCGAGCAAGCCAAAAATACGAAGGTAGAACTGCATTTGCAACTACAATCATTTAATTTTAACCACAATTAATGATTAAAATCATTTCTAAACAACATTTAATCTAACTACTAGCAATACCCATAAGCTAAGTCAGCCCATAATCACATAATCACACCCCAAAAATTGGGTTTTAGTTGGACATCATAAAAAGATAAAAATCATTATCAAAATGTGTTTCCATCATCAGGGTAAGATTAATTTCGTCTTTACAAAGGTTCAAATTGAAGAATCTGAAAGAACCACTTCCAATTTCTTAAAAATGGAAAATATCAGTTCTTCAAGTTAAGGAAAACATAGTCGCAATACTTAAAGTTCATTGCCAAAGATATTATTAGGATAATCTGTATAAAATTGGATGTTCAAAAAATGTATAAATAGTCGCCAATGATATGCTGGGAGGACCAATCAGTGTAGTAAGTTGGGCTTGGTGATCTGCCATTTAGTTAGTTCCATCATTTTTTTGCTTTGGCCTTCAGCATCCTCAAGTTTAACATCGGGCGATCCAACGCTGCATTGTGAAACCACCCGTCGTCACACTGACTGCTCCTTTCTCTCATAAACTTGATTTTGTTCTTGAGGCCTTACCACACTGTAAATTTAGGGGAGATGATGGTTATTTGGTGACTCGCCAAAGGGACTTGGCGATTACCAACCCTTCATTTCCTCTTTCTTTCAGCTCACTTTGTTCCTTTTTCAAAATTAGTGTCCAGGCATTGTTCATCAATCGAAATACTTGGAAATCAAGGATTGTATATCAATTATTGACAAAAAATGAGCATTTGAGAATACTAAATCTATCCAAATTAAGCCTTAATTTAGTCAAAATCGTGGACTCATTAACACCCCCAACATAAACATTTGCTTGTCCCCAAGTAAAACTCATGTTCAACATTTCAAAAAGGATGTCTCAAACACTTTTACACAAGACTCAATTATGAATGCACACCACAAGACTCAACTTACTCATGTGAGGATCAATTGTGCACTTAATGGTTGAAGTTGTGACTCAACATTACCAAATATTCTCAAGTCTATAATACTTGCTTCAAATGAAAGTTCAAGCTCAACAAAGGACTTAAAATGCCCTCACACAAAGAGTGATTCCATATTCTCACACAATGGTTCAACAATTTGTAGTTCCAGAATAAAAAAAGAACTCTTACGCTCACAAAGATGAACACATGCATGACTTCACCAAAAGGTTTGCACTTATTTTCCAATCAACACTTGTTTCAGTTCACTCAACATTAAAAAGGTCTTTTCAAGGCTTGTAATAGGGCGTACTATAAAAGTATGATCATTAAGGCTTAGTGGTTGCTATCCTCACGAAATGAAGTATGAAAAATACTTTCTTTCATTTTGTTCATCGTTCTCATTAAAACTCAAAATTTACCCCATTATTCACTTCCCATGAAACTTTGGACACCCCATTTTCTTTTGCAACTTTATTTCAAAACTTTTTCATCTTTTTTCTTTCTTATTTTCATTCCTAAACCATGGGTAGAGGGGAACTCCTTCAAAAAAAATTTATTTATCTTCTTTTTTCACAACAACCCCAACTTAGGCTTATGGCCTAAGATAATTACTAAAAAAAGACATCTCATGAGGATTAAGGGTGAAGGGATAGAGAAAGGTCACAATTTCATCAAATTTCTTCCAAGGAAAGACAAAGGCTCAAAAGGTGTTCAAGCAAAGTTCGCACACTCACAAGGTAGGCCACAAAAGAGGTATAATATCGAATTGTTTCACTTTTCAAAATTGATGCCTAAGATTACTTCAAGATCTTGCATCACTTAGTTAACCGGACCAATGGGGAAGATTCTAGGTATCATTACACATGGTTCATGGTAAGATCATCAATGAAGGCATTGACACCAATGTTAAACAAGACTCCACACTTTTTCTAGTGTGAAATGGTCATTACAAGAGACTTAAGTTGATAATCAGCTAGTCACAACGAAATTCAAAAAGTTCACATATTGTCTATGCAACTTCATTTAGCCTCATTGTAGCGGCACATTCATTTTTGTTCGATTGAGAACGCTATTCAAGTCATAGATATTGATTACAACCGACACTAAAATTTGCACAAGAACAACCATAATCAAATATACAAGAGGCATAATTTTTTTCAAAAAGGGCCAAAAACTATTTACAATTAAAATAAGGAGCCACAAGCTAAAACACCCACAAAAACAGTTTCAAAACACAATATGTAGCACAAAACCCTACATATAAGAAAAGTACTAATCACAAGGGGAGGGTATAAAAATGCTTCACCCTACCACAAACAAAAAGTTATTTATCCTCAAATTCAAGAAAAATATCCTAAGATAAATAAAAGAAGACACAGAGGGAAGTAAGACAAATGTTGTCTAAAACGTCACTCCATCTGTCGGTACATAAGTGCCCAGTGCAACATCAGTACTGGACCCATCCATGGACGTCATTGTTAGCGATGTATGGATCACTTCCTGTACAATCATCTCTTCTAGATCTCGCAGGTCTCAATATTTGATCCCCTTCCTCAGCTCTATATGCTCCTCATCGGTCCTTACCTCCGACTTATCAGCTGCTATACCATCCCTATGTATGTCTCTGGTGGTGGACGAAGGAATCACAGAAGTCTTTTGGGCATCTACATTATCCACTGCCTCCAATAGTGAAGTGAAGTATGTGGACTTCAAGTAGTCCACATCCTTCCTTGTAACACCCTAGATTTTAGTGAGATGAACTAGTAAGTTATAGAGTCTTTGTCAAGAGTTTTGGAGTGTTGTATGAGGGATAAAGGTTGTAGAAACGATTCTCATACTTAAAATAAGGATTTTAAGGGTTAAACGTCTAGGTACGACTTCCGAAGTACCACCCATGAGGTCCTTGAAGAGCACCCAACATTGCCCAAAATGTTGTCAAAATAACTTGGTTCACGGTTGCAATTCTTGACAAGTAGGTTGGTATACGCCCTGAAGATAATGGGCGTAGGTAAATCCTGAGTGTCCTGCAACGTGTAGAGTCTCTGACCAAAATCACGGACTCAGATTACGACCGGTAGACCCATTCACGGTCAGTGGATGGGGTCTTGTGAATCCTTCCACTTTTTAAGTTTTAGTTTTTTTGTTATGGGATTTGGGAATTTGCTAGTTATTTAATTAGGGGTTGATATAGGTCGGTTAGTTAATTAAATTACCACCTATACAAGTTTTGTGGACACAAAACTAATAATATTGAGAAACTCCTCTAAAGATCCCAAATTACTCTCAAGAAATTCTCTTTCTAAGAAACAAGGAAGAAGAGGAAAACGGGGCAAGACCCAGGTCTAGAATTCACAAGTGATTCAAGCTTTGATTAGTTCTTTGATCAAAGGTATGTGAATTTTATTTGTAACACCCCGTAGCCAAAACAGACCAAAAATTAGTTTTTCAGTTTTTTTTTTTTTTTGCAGACAGTTAAGGGGAAATGCAGTTGGGTCAACTTAAAATAATCATAACTCTTATCACAAAATGAATTATGTCTCTCATGACCTACCCACAGATATATAATTGAATTATCTTTCCATAGCCACCGACCTTACTAAAATCAGACCTCCGAGTAAACAGTTATGCCCATTTTAGTAAAGGCTTGTCGAATAGGCCCTCACGACGGATCCAACGACGGGGCGTCGGGAACACGACGGACCGTCAGTCCTGGCCGTCGTGTGGCCCGACAGTAACCTTCCCAGGGGTCTTTTTGACCTTTCCCACTCCGTTTAAACCATAAGTTACGTCGTTTTGACCCTAAATCATCAGATTTTAGTCATTTTAATCCTAGAAACATAATTAAAACATATCCAAGTCAAATCATTAAATCAAAACCTAGAAAATTAGAAGCAAGAGAGGAGAGAAAAAAAGCTCAAGAACCCTAGTTCAAGAACGCCACAATCTCCAGCAGTTCCAGCCCAGAAATTTAATTATTTTTCCGTGGATTTCATCACCAGGTATGCGGGATTTCACTAGTGGGTTCTTTTCACCCATTGGGTCCCTAGTTTTCAGTCAGATTCTTGATTTTCTTATCATGATTAAACCTAGGGCTTCTAGAACTTCATGAATTTATTAAATATATGTTCCAAATCAGATTATCATTCTATTACTCAGATTATCGCATGAATTTCAGAACCCTAGCTTTGTATTTCTTTAGTCCTTGAATTACACATGCTAGGTCAGATATTTCAGACACTTCAGATATACATGCCTCAGTTATAAATGCATAATTACCAGATTAATTGTTGCATTCTCAGTTTGCATGTTCAGTTTCGAGCTATCCAGTATTTACAGAAACTCAAACATAATCAGTTAATTTACAGAATTCATTGGGAGTAGCATAATACCGAGTTGGACTAGGGTTTAGCGTACCCAATAGTCCCAGAACTACTAGCCAAGTAGGTTGTAAGTCCCCTCTGTGGGCAATCAGTTTAGTGATCACGCCAGCATGCCTTTATACCTTTGGCAGGGTATATTGGGTCCTCTCGATGGGGCGTATACATCGGACTCCACATTTAGCTCATGTGGTTTTATTATCGGTTATTAGTAGCTCCCACAGTTCAGTCAGACTCTCTGCATGACCATTTATCAGTATATTCAGTATTCAGTTTTAGCATGTTATAAATTGGTCATTATTCAGTTAGCTCAGAAATTCAGTATATCATGTTTAGATTATTATACTTGCTTTTGTGCTTGTTCAGTTATGTTTTATTTCAGCTTTACTCTATCCTACATGCTCAGTACCTTTCAAGTACTGACGCATACATGCGCTACATCTTCTCCTGATGTAGGTTCAGGTTCTCAGCATCCAGATCACACATAGATCGATTGCCCGATCTCCAGTTCAGCAGATTCAGTGGTGAGTCCTCATTCTCCGAGGACAAGAGTCATGAGTTTCATTTCAGTCTTTAGTCATTTAGTTTCAGTTTTTGCTAGATTTAGCTGGGGCTTGTCCCAGTATTTCTAGTCCAGTTTAGAGGTTATTTCAGACATAGTTAGTTTCAGCTTAATAGTGAGTTAATATTTCTTTGTATTAAACTCATCAGTTTTTCATATATCTCAGTTTTAGCATATGGGTATTTCCCATCTTTTCAGATTAAATTATGATTTAGCTTCCGCATCAGTTTATTATTTTTAGTATGCTCATGATCATGCCAGCAGGGTTAGCTTGGGATCACTTGTGGTCCTAGGTTCCGTGTCCGCGTCTCGGGGGTAGCTCGGGGCGTGACAAAACTTGGTATCAGAGCACTAGGTTTAAGAGTCCTAGGATGTCTGAAAAAGCCGCACTAAGTAGAGTTCTTTTCATGGGTGTGAAGTGCACCACATCTAATAAGAGGGAGGCTATGAAGTGTTTTAAGAAAACTTCACTTTCTTGATATTCTTATCGTGCGTTGGTATGATCTTCTTTCTAATCCATCGTTATGCGCTTAAGATCATGCATTCTCGTAGAGCTTAGGCATGGAATGCTAATGCACGCAATGCTAACGCAGTTCCTCTAGTACCAAATAAGGAAATTCAAATGCAGAGTTTCAGAATGCCAATTCAGTTTTTGGTTCAGAGTATGAACAACAAGAACAATCAGTAGGTTCGAGTTCCTACTAATAGAATTGATCGATTAGTGGCAGCCAGAGTTTGTGATATCGTTAGGATGAATCCACCTAAGTTTTCAGGGTCGCAAGTTGGTAAGGACCCGTAGAAGTTCATTGACAAGGTCAAGAAAATATTTGGTGTGATGTCAGTAACTGGTAGTGATAGGTGAGATTGGCATCCTACCAACTCAAGGATGTGACTCACATATGGTTCACTCAGACAACGGACATGACTTTGTCTTTTGTAACTCAGTATAGCAGTCCGATTCAGTGTTAATTCAGAAACTCTCTCAGAACCTTTCTCAGTATCTACTCAGTTGGTGACCCACTTATAGCTAGACGGATATACAGAAATTGCCCTATCACAGTCTCTCAGAAAGTCACTTCAGTAGATCTAGTAGAGTTAGAAATGGTAGATTTTGATGTTATTCTAGGCATAGATTGGTTACACTCATGTTATGCCTCAGTTGATTGCAGAACTGGATTGTTCGTTTTCAGTTTCCAGACGAACCAATCTTAGGATGAAAGGGTAGTAGCCTAGTGCCTATGGGTCGATTTATTTCTTACCTTAAGGCCAGAAAGATGATATCTAAGGGTTATCTCTATCATCTAGTTCGGGTTAAGTATTCTAGCCTTGAAACCCCAACTCTTGAGTCAGTTCCAGTAGTCTGTGAATTTCCAGAAGTATTTCCAAAAGATCTTCTCGGGATCCCTCCAGAAAGGGAAATCGACTTTGGAATTGATCTCCTTCCAGATACCCAGCCTATTTCTATTCCTCCTTACAGAGTGGCTCCAGCAGAGCTTAAGGAATTGAAAGAGCAGTTGAAAGACCTTCTAGATAAGGGTTTCATCAGACCTAGTATTTCACCATGGGGTGCACCAGTATTGTTTGTAAAGAAGAAAGATGGTTCTCTCAGAATGTGCATTGACTATAGACAGTTGAACAAGGTCACAATCAAGAATAAGTATCCCATCCCCAGGATTGATGACTTGTTTGACCAACTTCAGGGTGCTAGTCATTTCTCAAAGATAGACCTCAGATCGGGTTATCATCAGCTCAGAGTCAGAGATAGTGACATTACGAAAACAGCCTTCAGAACTCGGTATGGTCATTATGAATTTGTAGTTATGTCATTTGGACTAACCAATGCTCCTGCAGCTTTCATGGATTTGATGAACAGAGTGTTCAAACAGTACTTGGACTTGTTCGTTATCGTCTTTATTGATGATATCCTCATTTACTCTAGGAGCGAGGAACAACATGCAAGTCATTTGAGAATTGTTCTACAGACTCTCAAGGATCGCCAGTTATTCGCTAACTTTAGCAAATGTGAGTTTTCGTTGCAATCCGTTGCTTTTCTTGGTCACATTGTATCTAGCGAAGGGATCCGCGTAGATTCACAGAAGATAGAAGCAGTGAAACAATGGCCCAGACCTACCTCTGCTACAGATATCAGAAGTTTCTTAGGTCTAGCGGGTTATTACAGGAGGTTCGTGGAAGGATTTTCATCCATAGCCTCACCATTGACTAGGTTGACTCAGAAGATGGTCAAGTTCCAATGGTCAGATGATTGTGAGAAAAACTTCGCAGAATTGAAAACTAGATTGACTACAGCTCTTGTCTTGACTATACCAGAGGGTTCAGATGGTTATGTGATCTATTGCGATGCATCCAGAGTTGGCCTTGGTTGTTTGTTGATGCAAAGAGATAAGGTTATATCTTATGCCTCTAGACAACTTAAGATGCATGAGAAGAACTATCCAACTCATGACCTCGAGCTTGCATCAGTAGTGTTTGCACTCAAGATATGGAGACACTACTTGTATGGTGTTCATGTAGATGTGTTCACCGATCATAAGAGCCTTCATTATGTGTTCACCCAGAAAGAGTTGAATCTTCGCCAGAGGAGATGGCTTGAGTTCCTTAAGGATTATGATATGAGTGTGCATTATCATCCTGGAAAGGCGAATGTAGTGGCCGATGCTCTTAGTAGATTATCTATGGGTAGTGTAGCCCATGTTGAGGAAAAAAGAAAGGAGCTAGTGAAGGATGTTCACAGGCTTGCTCGCTTGGGAGTTCGCCTTATGAGCATATCAGACAGCGGTGTAACAGTTCAGAATGGGGCAGAATCGTCTTTCGTAGTGGAGGTTAAGGAAAAGCAAGAGAGTGATCCGATCTTGCTTGAACTAAAGGGTGCAGTCAACAATCAGAGAGTGGAGGTTTTCTCCCAAGGGGGAGATGGTGTACTTCGCTACCAAGGTAGATTGTGTGTTCCTGATGTGGGAGAGTTGAGGAAGCATATTCTTGCAGAAGCTCATAACTCCAGGTATTCTATTAATCCAGGTGCCACTAAGATGTACCGCGATCTGCGGGAAGTCTATTGGTGGAATGGCATGAAGAAGGGTATAGCAAACTTTGTGAGTAAGTGCCCCAATTGCCAGCAAGTCAAGGTAGAACATCAGAAACCAGGAGGTATGACTCAAGAGATCGATATTCCTACTTGGAAGTGGGATGTGATCAATATGGATTTCATCACAGGGTTACCTCGTACTCGCAGACAGCATGACTCAATTTGGGTG
The DNA here is from genome assembly GCA_016801875.1 of Solanum sitiens. NCBI lineage: Eukaryota > Viridiplantae > Streptophyta > Magnoliopsida > Solanales > Solanaceae > Solanum > Solanum sitiens. Next base: position 315,120 of record JABWTJ010000088.1, on the reverse strand, counting down.
ATAGTCGATAGGATGACTAAGTCTTCTCGCTTTTTGGCGGTCAAGACTACGTATTCGGCAGAGGACTATGCTAAGCTTTACCTTAATGAAATTGTGAGGTTGCATGGGGTTCCTTTGTCTATCATCTCAGATAGAGGTCCTCAGTTTACCTCTCATTTCTGGAAGTCATTTCAAAAAGGTCTTGGTACTCAAGTTAACCTTAGTACAGCATTTCATCCACAGACGGATGGGCAGGCAGAGCGTACCATTCAGACCTTAGAGGACATGTTGAGAGCTTGTGTGATCGATTTCAAAGGTAGTTGGGATGATCACCTTCCTCTTATTGAGTTTGCCTACAATAATAGCTACCATTCCAGCATTCAGATGGCCCCTTATGAGGCTTTATATGGGCGTAGATGTAGATCTCCTGTTGGTTGGTTTGAAGTAGGTGAAGCAGCTTTGATAGGGCCAGATTCAGTCCTTTATGCTATGGAGAAAGTTCAACTCATTAGAGATAGACTTAAGACAGCCCAAAGTCGTCAGAAATCTTATGCAGATGTAAGGAGAAGGGAGCTAGAGTTCCAAGTTGATGATTGGGTTTTTCTGAAAGTCTCACCTATGAAAGGGGTGATGAGATTTGGAAAGAAAGGAAAGCTCAGTCCTAGATATGTAGGACCTTACAAGATATTGAAAAGGGTTGGCAAGGTGGCATATGAGTTAGAGTTGCCAGCAGAATTAGTAGCAGTGCATCCGGTCTTCCACATCTCACTCTTGAAGAAGTGTGTGGGTGATCCAGCCTCTATAGTGCCATTAGAAAGTGTGGCGGTGAAAGATAGTCTTTCTTATGAGGATGTACCGGTTGAGATTCTTGACCGTCAGGTTAGAAGGTTGAGAAACAAAGAAGTCGCTTCAGTCAAGGTTTTGTGGAGGAGTCAGTCCGTAGAGGGAGCTACTTGGGAAGCAGAAGCAGACATGAAATCCAAGTATCCTTACCTTTTTCCTTCCGATTCCACTCCAGCTTGAGGTAATAGTTCCTCTTCAGTTTTACAGTCATTCATGCATAAATTTAGTTTTAGAATCATGTTCCCTCAGTTTGTACTTGCATTTTCAGCGTAATTGCATGTACTCAGAACTCAATTCAGTCAGAAACTCAGTTCTCAGTGTTTAGTAGTGGGGTTTGCAGCTCTCTCCCTCAATTTCAGATAGTTTAGTCTTCATTCGAGGAAGAATGTTCCCAAGGGGGAGATAATGTAACACCCCTTAGCCAAAACAGACCAAAAATTAGTTTTTCAGATTTTTTTTTTTTTGCAGACAGTTAAGGGGAAATGCAGTTGGGTCAACTTACAATAATCATAACTCTTATCACAAAATGAATTATGTCTCTCATGACCTACCCACAGATATATAATTGAATTATCTTTCCATAGCCACCAACCTTGCTAAAATCAGACCTCCGAGTAAACAGTTATGCCCATTTTAGTAAAGGCTTGTCGAACAGGCCCTCACGACGGATCCAACGATGGGGCGTCGGGAACACGACGGACCGTCAGTCCTGGCCGTCGTGTGGCCCGACAGCAACCTTCCCAGGGGTCTTTTTGACCTTTCCCACTCCGTTTAAACCATAAGTTACGTCGTTTTGACCCTAAATCATCAGATTTTAGTCAGTTTAATCCTAGAAACATAATTAAAACATATCCAAGTCAAATCATTAAATCAAAACCTAGAAAATTAGAAGCAAGAGAGGAGAAAAAAAAGCTCAAGAACCCTAGTTCAAGAACGCCACAATCTCCAGCAGTTCCAGCCCAGAAATTTAATTATCTTTCCGTGGATTTCATCACCAGGTATGCGGGATTTCACTAGTGGGTTCTTTTCACCCATTGGGTCCCTAGTTTTCAGTCAGATTCTTGATTTTCTTATCATGATTAAACCTAGGGCTTCTAGAACTTCATGAATTTATTAAATATATGTTCCAAATCAGATTATCATTCTATTACTCAGATTATCGCATGAATTTCAGAACCCTAGCTTTGTATTTCTTTAGTCCTTGAATTACACATGCTAGGTCAGATATTTCAGACACTTCAGATATACATGCCTCAGTTATAAATGCATAATTACCAGATTAATTGTTGCATTCTCAGTTTGCATGTTCAGTTTCGAGCTATCCAGTATTTACAGAAACTCAAACATAATCAGTTAATTTACAGAATTCATTGGGAGTAGCATAATACCGAGTTGGACTAGGGTTTAGCGTACCCAATAGTCCCAGAACTACTAGCCAAGTAGGTTGTAAGTCCCCTCTGTGGGCAATCAGTTTAGTGATCACGCCAGCATGCCTTTATACCTTTGGCAGGGTATATTGGGTCCTCTCGATGGGGCGTATACATCGGACTCCACATTTAGCTCATGTGGTTTTATTATCGGTTATTAGTAGCTCCCACAGTTCAGTCAGACTCTCTGCATGACCATTTATCAGTATATTCAGTATTCAGTTTTAGCATGTTATAAATTGGTCATTATTCAGTTAGCTCAGAAATTCAGTATATCATGTTTAGATTAATATACTTGCCTTTGTGCTTGTTCAGTTATGTTTTATTTCAGCTTTACTCTATCCTACATGCTCAGTACGTTTCAAGTACTGACGCATACGTGCGCTACATCTTCTCGTGATTTAGGTTCAGGTTCTCAGCATCCAGATCACACATAGATCGATTGCCCGATCTCCAGTTCAGCAGATTCAGTGGTGAGTCCTCTCATTCTCCGAGGACAAGAGTTATGAGTTTCATTTCAGTCTTTAGTCATTTAGTTTCAGTTTTTGCTAGATTTAGCTGGGGCTTGTCCCAGTATTTCTAGTCCAGTTTAGAGGCTATTTCAGACATAGTTAGTTTCAGCTTAATAGTGAGTTAATATTTCTTTGTATTAAACTCATCAGTTTTTCATATATCTCAGTTTTAGCATATGGGTATTTTCCATCTTTTCAGATTAAATTATGATTTAGCTTCTGCATCAGTTTATTATTCTTTAGTATGCTCATGATCATGCCAGCAGGTTAGCTTGGGATCACTTGTGGTCCTCGGTTCCGTGTCCGCATCTCGGGGGTATCTCGGGGCGTGACATTATTCATCCATTGGTTCTTATACCCATGGAGCCGCCATAATTTTCCCCCAATTGTGAACTCATAAACCCAATTCTAGCTAGGTTTGTGATTGCATTGTGTGTAGGGCTTGGGTGTTATTCAAATCTAGTGGATATCATCCAATTATGATTGGTTTAGCTTTGTTTAATGATTTAATATGATTTCTATAATGAACCCTAATCTAAGTGTTGAATGCAATCATTGTGGGTTTCTCCCATTACAGGTAAAAGTTGTAGGTTCTAAAGTGATCTTCATGAATAAATGTATTGAATGCTAATTTATAATAGTTAGGATCATCTAATCATGAATTGAAATATACTTGATTGAATAGAAAGGATCTTGACTATTAATATTAGAGTTGAACCTTGATGATAAAGTATAACTAGAATCACCTTCGAATGAACAATGGGATTGAATAGCTTTTAATTTAGACATGGATCCTACTAGAATGAAGTTAAGCTTGAAAGTAGGGCTTGTAACCATCATTGTTAGGGCTTTGGCGGTGAAGTCAATATGATGTGATGTTGTGGTATGTTCTCTTTCTCTAACACTCTTAGACATGAATAAACTAGGAGATTAAATTTATCTCACATAGAAGGATTCTATGTTGACCTAATAACCTAAAATAAATCAATTCATAATAGATTTGAATACCTTGAAGTAGTCATATACGATCCATTCTTGTGAAGCTTGGCATGGTAAAATAAGACCAATATAGCATATTTTAGGATTGAGGATTTACATTCTCCTATGGATAGATTGGCTTAGCATTGTAGGATGCATGGGTTAGTCATGCTAGACTAGAATAGGGGATTTATACTCTCCTATAGGTAGCTTGAACTTTCATTGTTAGGATGCATATCATGGTAGCTTAACTGGGTTTGGCCAAGAACACTTCATGGTAGCTTTGAGGTAGAGGACCTACACTATCCTTAAGGTTGCTTAGGATTGACGATCCATACTTTCTTAAGGGTAGCTTGACTTGCATTGTAAAGTGTATTTTAAAGATAGCATGAGTTAGATTAGTCATGATAGCTTGGGAATGAGGACTCATACTCACCTAAGGATAGATTAGGGTTGACAATCATATTCCCCCCTATGGATATATTGCATTTGTATTCTATTACACTTGTACGGGTAACATGACTTAGTTGGTTTAGGACTACTTCATGGTAGTTAGGATGGGACACTTGTACCCTTCATAGAATATCTTGGACTTACATGTTAGTGTGTCTTCCAAGACAACTAGCTTATCTTAACCTAGTTATGTTAGAAAGATGATAGCATGGTCTAGCCTATTAGAGGGTTATCCCTTGGTATCCTTGAAAGTGGTAAATAGAATAGAGGGATTAGTCCCAAACTAGTGAACCTTCGTTGTTGTCTATAGAAGTACTTAGTGTGGGTAGTAGTATGTGATGCTATCCATACATGGCAAAATTATAACTTGAGGCTAGGTTTGAAGGTTTCCCTTATATAGTATGGCTTAGGTTAGGTTGTTCCCTTAGTTGCCTTCCAAGATATGTTTAACTATTGTGGTAGTTCCCTTGTCTATATGAATGTAGCCAATAGTAAGGCCTAAGATAGTAAATGTTACTAGGATGACTTTAAGGCTATTCCTTGTGTGAATGATAATATGGGATGCCTTTCATGCATTGCACAAATGTGCTTTGATGTTACCTAGAATAATGATGCCCTTAAGATGAAGAAGCTGATGACCAAACCATGCATTTAGACTCTGATTAAGATGACCAAATGCAGATACTTGTCTTGGGTAGTAGCATGGGATGCTATTCTTGCATTTCACATATATGCTTTTCAAGTTACTTGAGAATGATTATATTATGGTATGGATGACCTAGGGTCAATTCGGTTTAATTACATGACTATGACTTATCTCCTATGCTCATTAACTATGTCTTATGTTGACATATGTTTATATGAAGCTCATATTGAGGACCATGCTATTAATATGATGATTATATTATGACCATGTTATTATCTTTTATACTTATGTCTTACGTTGACTAACAATTTGAGATACTCTTATGATGTTATGCTAGATTTCATACATGGTAAATTTTGTACTAACACATATTGCTTACATTCTAACCAAATGTGGGATTGGACGCTCGAGTTTCTTTGGAGGCCAGTTTTCAAGGATTTAGAAGAGTTTCAGATCTTGGTGAGTCCTCATAGATTCGAGGACAATAACCACTTTACCTTTATGTTATTTCCTTTATGTTCTTACACTTAGTATGGGCTTCTCCCAAAGACTAATATTCATGAGTATAATATAGATGGTTTGAGAAAAAGGTTTTAGTAAAGTCTTCCACTTTGCCATTGATGAAAATGACTTCGATTGTATATCTTAAAAGTTATAAATTCCTCTGTAATTTCTATTATCTTATGTTATGATTATGCTAAGGGCTTGTATGAGATCTATTCGGGGTGAAGTACGCCGTGTTACCTAGAGGGGATGCACTTTGGGCATGACATTCCTCAAATATGCAACCTCGACCTTAAAAGCCATGACCTCAAAAGACTCCCCTCTCTACTCTTACAAGTTGCTACTCTCCAGTTCATCATCAGTAGAAGTCCAGAGGGGGTGGGGGGTGGGGTGGGGGGTGGGTCAGCGCAACAAGGATGTCACTCTCAATCATCCATGGGACTGCAGCCTTTAGTCGGGTAGCCCTCACATTAGCCGAATGGGCCAAGTGCCCCATTTTATAATCATAGCTTGATTAATCTTGGCAGGTTGGGAAGAGGATGAAGAATAAGGAGCCTTGGAGGAAGAGGTGGGAGAAGATGTACCTGAAGGCCCAGAGGCCGGAGTAGGCAAATATGCCTCTGCAGGTATAACGTCAATGTCCACCTCCCGAGATGTATTCACATGAGATGTTCTCCTCATCTAAGTCTCCTGTCAAGTGTACTTGACCTCTGTACGCCTAATATCAGTGGAGGATATAGGAGTGAATATTTTTCCCAAACTAAATTATGGTTTAGTTTTTACCCCTAATAAATCCTTAAAACCAATTATGAAATTGTAGGTTGAAAAGACCAATTTACCCTTACTAAAATCCGGATAGGACTTTTCACAGTTCAACAACCCAATTTACGAAAGGAATATCTCCCACATACGACATTGAAAATGGTCAAACTCGATGCCGTTGGAAAGATCTTTCCATACATATAAAGAACTGCCCATAACTCCTCCTGAGCTACAAGTTATGACCATTTGAAAATGATCAAAACTCACTTTTTAAAATTAGAAAAATTTACAAATTTTTCCAATTCATTCAAAAAATAACTATTCTTAGTTTCTTTGTATAATCCTAGATATTTCATATTACGAAATGTTACATCCTTCACCTAAGCCGGTCCTCTAAGCTTGGTTGGGGGTAAACCACGACGAGGGTGATGGGTCATGGTCATTTACCAGGCACGTAAACCCCTCCATGATTAACTTTTTTCTGTTATTTAGTCTAAGTTAGATTTCTGAGGTATTACAATTTAACCCCTTGGAAACATTCGTCCTCAAATGAAGTCTAAAAAAATTAAGTTTGGAGGAAAGCTCTTAAATCCCTACAAACTAAATACTAGAAAATAATATCTAACTAAACTGAGTTTCATTAATCATGAAAATATGTTGAAATGCAAGGATAGCTGAAGGAACAAGATAATGATACTGAATTACACAAGATTAACTAAGAGACTGGTGAGGAACTATTACCTCAAGTTGAAATGGTATCGGAAGGAAGGAGGTGAGGATATTTGGCCATCATGCAACTTCTGCTTCGCAAGTAAATGAATTATAAATACTTCGGTTATCATAAATAACATACACCAATTAGTAGAGTTGATTATCTCCTTCTTGAACCAAATCTCTCTAAAATTTGAAAATCTAATGGGATAAATCACAGTATTCCTTTATCCATTACATCAACAGAAGAAAATATGTTTTGGTGGGGGCATATAAGTGATTCAAGTAGGCTCTCTCTCATTTATCTTTAGGAAACCCTTGTGATTACCTCTCAACACGAGCCTTAACATTGGCCTGTCTTAGAATATTTTTCACAATAGATGCGCCTCACAATGAGAATCCCACCACAAGAAGATAAAGTTTACAGGGAAAAATTTAGGTTGTGTCAAGAAGTAATAACAGGCGTTTTCTAACTATAAATGAGAGAGAGCCCACTTGAATCACTTAAATTAGTCGTAGCATAAACTAGCACCTCTCAGGTCTCCCAACTAATGTATCATAGAGGACACAGAATGAAACGAAATCCCTCGCCCCCGTCAGAAAATCTTTTCTTCTCTAATGTAATAGAGATAGCTGGATTGGGAGTTGGCACATTACATTTTTAAATTTAAATGAGATTTGTATTAAATAGACAATAATCAGCCCTACTTATTGAGGTATGTTATTTATGATAACTGAAGTATGTATAATTTAATTATGCTAGTCCTTACCCAAGGATTTGACCAAACATTTTGAGGTAGAGCGGATATACCCCTTGTTAAAAAGTATTGTTGATAATACCCCCTCAGCTAACAAACTGTTTTTTATTTAACATGTTCTTGAACAAATCTATTTCACTATATTAAAACATGAATCCAAAAATTATTTTTTAAAATTCCAAAAATGTTACCTGACCTTAATAAATTAGCTCACCCATATTTTACCCCTACAGATTTAACCCAAATGAAAAATAACCCAATAATATATTTTTTGAAACACAAGAAAATAAATAAGAAACTCATTTATTTTGTAGAAAATATTTTTTGATGCAGAACATTTACGTTCCAACGAAACACACACCGTGTTGTAATTGATGTGTCACCATTTAGTTTTACTAATGTAATGACACAACCAGATATTTTTTATTCTAAAATACAATTAATTATTTAAAATTTACTACTTGAATAAACTGTAATGTGTATATAAATTAGTAAGATTGCATTACTGTTTCAATCTATTTGTCTTAGTAACATATTTAACAAGTACCACAACAAAAACTTATTAATAAATTCAATACCATACGTATTATGATCCACTGCTGTTAAATTCTTAATTACGATATTTTGGTCACAACAGTGTTTTAGACTTTCCTTTTAGTACTACTTACTCTTTCTTAAAAGACTTGTCGTCCTTACTAAAAATATTTGTCCTCTAAAAAAACTAAATGTGATGTTGTTTTTCTCATGTGGTCAAGTCCTTCTATAGATGCGGAAAACTATGAGACCAAATTTTAACTGTACTTTGTTGTTCTTTTTCCTGTGACGTGGTATCTTGCGACGTGTCATTGTGAAGAACAATTGTTTTCTTTGTCTGTATGGCTTCAAACTTTCCTGCAGTTTATTGTTGAATTTCTTTATTAGTGTTAGGGACCCTAGGATATTGGTGTGTGAGTGGTGGTTTGATTTTTGATTTGGGTAATTGACATTTCTGTTTAGAGTTGGTTAGGATACTTGAAGTTTGTTGTTGGCGTTTATTTGTTCTTTGGATAGGAATTCGTTGTCCAGGTTGATTGAATAACGTTATCAAAGCCATTTCATTTGGTTCTAAGTGTCAACGATGATTAGTCAGTATATAACCCAACTAAAAGAGCTGGTCAAATCCCACGGGAACTGGTACGTGTTAAGATTCAATAGATAAGTACGAATATGCTCAAGTTAATCACACGAATAGACATTATTAATTAAAAACCTACTTCCAATAAGGGAGTGACACGAATGTCAAATCACAGGGGGTTTTGGTTTGAAATTATCAACTACAACAACAACAAATAACAAGGAATAACAAAAATGAGATGAGTTCTTGGGATGTGATTGTATTATAGGCTAATGTAGACAAATGGTAATTACAATTATTAGAAAACTAGATAATTTGTCTGCGCTTCGCACGGTCATAATTAGTAATTACATTTAACTTGTAAATAATTTTTTGGGATAATGCACAACTACCCCCTCAACCTATGCCCGAAATTCCAGAGCCACACTTATACTATAGTAAGGTCCTATTACCCCCCTGAACTTATTTTATAAATAATTTTCTACCCCTTTTCATCCTACGTGGCACTATCTTGTGGGCCTAGTGTGTGTTGATATTTTTTTTCAAACCAGTGCCACGTAGGCCGAAAAGGGGTATAAAATTATTTATAAAATAAGTTCAGGGGGGTAATAGAACCTTAGTATAGTTTAAGTGTGTCTCTGAGATTTCAGGCATAGGTTGAGGGGGTACTTATGCATTTTCCCTAATTTTTTACTTATATCCATGCATTTTATAAAATGTGAAAATAGGTTCTTAAAAAAATATTAGCAGTATTCCAATATGATTTTTCTTATTTGTCACTATCACATAACCCAAGAACATCTAATTAATGAATTACTCATGAAATAATAAATCATTGGTTATTCTTTAGTCAACATTAAAAGGAAAATAAAGAAGAAAATAATATCTATACAATGACATTTCGTAATAAAAATAAACATTTAAGTCGCATAGATTATACAATCGTCATACATGTGTTAGGAGAAAATTCAAAAATTTATTAACATATTAAAAAAATAATAATTAAGCTTGACCATGAAAGCTCCTATAACGTTTGAACTTGCATAATGAATTTCTTCAATTGATAAGTGAGAAATTTCATTTCTATATAGATAATACGAAAGCTTATATATAGTACTTTTAAGTTATAGAATTTAATATAAAATATCAAAATATGAATTCTTGGAATTTAGTACAATAATTCTTTTCTGCACAATTAATATACGTACAATATGTGTATATGTTCAATATAACGGGAGACAGTATATTTGCAGAAGCATAAACAACAGAGTTTAAAATATGTACTAAAAAAGAACAATTAATATCATATGCATAAATTAATGAGCGTAAAAAAGCATAACATGATATGTAAAAATAAAATGAAATAGAAAGAAAAACATCGAGTCCACTGAATGCACAATATCCCTTTAAGAAAATTAATTCCCTGCAATACCAGAGGTGTAAAAAATTACATCCTTTCCGGATAGAATGGTTTTATTCATCAACTTATTGATAAAAACCCAGTTGTGTCAGTAAGTCACTCAAAAGAATCAAAGCACACGAATAATTAATTTTGCTGAAGTAGAAAAAGATTATCAGATTTTTTTTGTTTTATAATGAGAGGAAATCTCTCTATTTATAGGCAACAACGGTTAATGTGAACAAATATTTATTGTGTCTTATTAGAAAGTCTACAACTATTTGGAAAAGTTTCAAACCTTCGTACAGTACAACCTTTCGTAAAATTCACAACTTTTCATAATGTCTCAACTCTTCATTAAAGTCGCAAGTTTTCAAAAAAGTCACAACTTTTGAAAGAAGTTGCAACTCTTTATTAAAGTCATAACTTTTGATAAAAGTCACAACATTTGATAAAAGTTGCAACTATTCATTAAAGTCACAACTTTTCATAAAAGTCACATCTTTTCAAGAAAGAGAAAGGCTAGTATTGGAAATAAATAAATTTGAAAGTAAATCCTTACTTGTGTGGCGCCATGTAGGCGGGCCTAGGAATCTCCTTTATATAAATATATGATATGATAGTTGTAATTTGGTGAATAGGCTAGACTTTTGAGGAGGTAAACTTTCTCTAGAACTTACCCTGAATCAAGTGAATTTCTCTCAAACATTAGTGAGCATAAAAAATAAGAACCGCCCACACCTTAGTCCATTCACTCTCTCTAGATGAATGTGTGGAAAAAATTTTAGGATCACTCTCTAGAGCTGAACCCATGAAAACCCAATACCCACAGACGATCAATCAATGATGTTGGTTTTAAAACCTCTCTTGAGCAAGCCAAAAATAAGAAGGTAGAACTGCATTTGCAACTACAATCATTTAATTTTAACTTCAATTAATGATTAAAATCACTTTTAAACAACATTTAATCTAACTACTAGCAATACCCATAAGCTAAATCAGCCCCATAATCACATAATCACACCCCAAAAATTGGGTTTTAGCTTGGCATCATAAAATTATAAAAATCTTTACCAAAATGTGTTCCCATCATCTGGGTAAGATAAATTTCATCTTTACAAAGTTCAAATTTAAGAATCTCAAAGAACCACTTCCAATTTCTCAAAAATGAAAAACTTCAATTCTTCAAAGCTGAGGAAAACTTAGTCTCAATACTTAAAGTTCATTGCAAAAGATAATAAATAGGATATTCTATATAAAATTAGATGTCCAAAAAACTTATTGATAGTCGCCAAAAATATGATGTGAGGACCAATCAGTGCAGTAAGTCGGGCTAGGCGATCTGCCATTTGGTTAGTTCCATCGTTTTTTTCTTTGGCCTTCAACATACTCAAGTTTTGTAACATTGGGCGATCCAACACTGCATCGTGAAACCACTCGGCGTCACGCTGACTGCTCCTTTCTCTCACAAACTTGATTTTCTTCTTTTGGGCTTGGCACACTGTAACTTTAGGCGAGATTATGGCTATTCGGTGACTCGCCAAAGGGACTTGTTGATCATCAGACCTTCATTTCTTCTATCTTTCAGCTTGCTTTGTTCCTTTTTGCAAATTAGTGTCCAGCCATTGTTTATCAATCCAAATACTAGGAAATCAACGATTTTATATCAATAATTGACAAAAAATGAGCCTTTGAGAATAATAAATCTTTCCAAATAAAGCCCTAAATGAGTCAAAATCGCGAACTCATCAACACCCCCAACATAAAATTTTGCTTGTCCTCAAGTAAAACTCATGTTCAACATTTCAAAAAGGATGTCTCAAACAGTTCTACACAAGACTCAATTATGAATGCACACAACCAGACTCAAATTAGTCATGCGAGGATCAATTTTCCACTTAATGGTTCAAGTTGTGACTCAACATTACAAAAAATTCTCAAGTTCACAATACTTGCTTCAAATGAAAGTTCAAGCTCAACAAAGGTACTCAAATGAACTCACACAAAGAGTGATTCCATATTCTCACATAATGGTTCAATAATTTGTTATTCCAGATAGAAAACAACTCTTATGCTCAGAAAGATGAACACATGCATGACTTTACCCAAAGGTTTGCACTTATTTTCAGATCAACACTTGTTTAAGCTCACTCAAGATAAAAAAGGTCTTTCCAAAGCTTGTAATAGGGTGGAGTGTAAAAGTATGATCATTAAGGCTCAATGGTTGCTATCCTCAAGAAATGTTGTATGAAAAACACTTTCTTTCCTTTTCATTGTTCTGACTCATGCTCAAAATTTACCCCATTATTCACTTTCCATGAAACTTTGGACACCCCATTTTCCTTTCCAACTTTATTTCAAAACTTTTTCATCATTTTTCTTTCTTATTTTCATTCCTAAATCATGGGTAGAAGGGAACTCCTTCACATTTTTAGATTTACCTTTTCTTTTCACAGCCAAAGATGATTAATAAAAAAAAGAAACCTCATGAGGATTAAGGGTGAAGGGATAGAGAAAGGTCACAATTTTATCAAGTTTCTTCCAAGAAAAGACTAAGGCTCAAAAGGTGTTTAATCAATGTTCGCACACTCACAAGGTAGGCGACAAAAGAGGTATAATGTCAAATTGTTTTAACTCTTAAAAATTGATGCCTAAGATTACTTTAAGAGCTTGTATAACTTAGTCAACTGGATCAACAGCGAAGGTTCTAGCTATCATCACACATGGTTCATGGTAACCTCATCAGTGAAGGCATTGACACCAACATCAAACAAGACTCCACACTTTCTCTCGTGTGAAATGGTCATTACAAGATACTCAACTTGATAATTAGCTAGTCACAACGAGATTAAAAAAGATAACATATTGTCTATGCAACTTCATTTAGCCTTATCGTAGCGTCACATTCATTTTTGTTCGATTGAGAGCACTATTCAATTCATAGGTATTGATCACAACCGACACTCAAATTTGCACAAGAACAACCATAATTATATATACAAGAGGCAGAAAATTTTTCAAAAAGGGCCGAAAACTATTTACATTTAAAATAAGGAGCCACAAGCTAAAACACCCACAAACACAGTTTAACAACACAATATGTAGCACAAAACCCTACATATAAGAAAAATACAAATTCCAAGAGGAGTGTATGAAATTGCCTCACCCTACCACACAAAAAAAGTTATTTATCCTCAAATTCAAGAAAAATATCCAAAGATCAATAAAATAAGACAGAGAAGGAAGTAAAGACAAATCTTGTCTAAAATGTCACTCCATCTGTCGGTACATAAGTGCGCAGTGCAACATCAGTAGAGCTTACCAGCTCTCTACTGGACCCATCCATGGACTTTTTTGTTAGCGATGTCTTGATCACTGACTTTACAATCGTCTCTTCCAGATCTGTCAGGTCTCAATATATGCTCCCCTACCTCAGCTCTATCTAATCCTAATCGGTCTCTGCCTCCGACTTATCAGCTGCTATACAATCCCTATGTATATCTCTTGTGGTGGACGAAGGAATCACAGAAGTCTTTTGGGCATCTACATTATCTACTGCCTCCAATATTGAAGTGAAGTATGTGGACTTCAAGTAGTCCACGTCCTTCCATGTTACACCCCAGATTTTAGTGAGATGAACTAGTAAGTTGTAGAGTCTTTGGCAAGAGTTTTGGAGTGTTGTATGAGTGATAAAATTTTTAGAAACGATTCTCATACATACAATAAGGATTGTAGGGGTTAAACATCTAGGTACGACTCCCGAAGTACCAGCCAAGGGGTCCTTAAGGAGGACCCAACACTGCCCAAAAAGTTGTCAAAACAGCTTGGTTCACGGTTGCAATTCTTGACAAGTAGGTTGGTCTACGCCCCAAAGATCATGGGCGTAGGTCAAGCCTGAGTGGACTGCAACATGTAGAGTCTCTGCAAAAAATTACCGACTCAGATCACGACCGGTAGACCCATTCACGGCCCGTGGATAGGGTCTCGTGAATGCTTCCACTTTTTAAGTTTTAGTTTTTTCTTATGGGATTTGGGAATTTGTTAGTTATTTAATTAGGGTTTAATATAGGTCGGTTAGTTAGTTAAATTACCACTTATATAAGTTTTATGGACACAAAACTAATAACTTTAATAAACACATCTAAAAATTCCAAATTACTCTAAGAAGTTCTCTCTCTAGGAATCAAGGAAGAAAAGTAAATTGGGGCAAGACCTAGGTCTAGAATTCACAAGTGATTCAAGCTTTGGTTAGGTCTTTGATCAAAGGTATGTGAATTTTATTCATCCACTGGTTCTTACACCCATGGATCCCCCAATTGTGAACTCATAAACCCAATTCTAGCTAGGTTTGTGATTGCATTGTGTGTAGGGCTTGGTTGTTATTCAAATCTAGTGGATATCACCCAATTATGATTTTTTTAGCTTTGTTTAATGATTTAATATGATTCCTATAATGAACCCTAATATAAATTGTTGAATGCAATCGTTGTGGGTTTCTCCCATTAGAGGTAAAGTTGTAGGTTCTAAAGTGATCTTCCTAAATCAATGTATCTAATGCTAATTTATCATAGTTAGGATTATCTAATCGTGAATTGAACTAGAATTGATTGAATAGAATGGATCTTGACTATTATTGTTAGAGTTGAACCTTGATGATCAAGTATGACTAGAATCACCTTCTATAGAACAATGTGATTGAATAGCTTTTAATTTAGACATGAATCCAACTAGAATGAAGTTAAGCTTGAAAGTAAGGCTTTTAGCCATCATTGTTAGGGCTATGGCGGTGAAGTCAATATGATGTGATATTGTGGTGTCGTCTCTTCCTCTAACACTCTTAGACATGAATAAACTAGGAGATTGAAGTTCTCTCACATAGAAGGATTCTATGTTGACCTTATAACTTAAAATAAGTTAAATCATAATAGATTAGAATACCTTGAAGTAGTCATATATGATCCCTTCTTGTAAAGCTTGACATGGTAAGATAATACCAATATAGGATATTTTAGGATTGAGGATTTACACTCTCTTGTGGATAGATTAGCATAGCATTGTAGGATGCATGGGTTAGTCATGGTAGACTAGGATAGGGGATTTATAGTTTCCTATATGTAGCTTGAACTAGCATTGTTAGGATGCATATCATGGTAGCTTAATTTGGTTTGGCCAAGAATACTTCATGGTACCTTTGGGGTAGAGGACCTACACTCTCCTTAGGGTAACTTAGGATTGACGATCCATACTTTCTTAAGGGTAGATTGACTTGCATTGTAAAGTGCATTTGAAAGATAGCTTGGGTTAGGGTAGTCATGATAGCTTGGGAATGAGGAACATACTCTCCTAAGGATAGATTATGATTGAGAATCATATTCCCCCCCAATGGGTAGATTGCATTTTATTGTAGTACACTTGTAAGGGTAACATGACTTAGTTGGTTTAGGACTACTTCATGGTAGTTAGGCTGGGACACTTGTACCCTTCATATAATAACTTGGACTTACAAGATAATTAGCTTATCTTAACCTAGTTATGTTAGAAAGAAGATAGCATGGTCTAGCATATTAGAGGGTTATCCCTTGATAGCCTTGAAAGGGGTAAATAGAATAGATGGATTAGTCCCCAACTAGTGAACCTTCGTGGTAGTCTACAGAAGTACTTATTGTGGGTAGTAGTATGTGATGCTATTCATACATGGCACAAGTATGACTTGAGGCTACTACAAGAAAAATGACCTTTAGCGAAAGGAAATCCCATCGTTATAAGTCTAAATACGGTCGTTAAAGGTCTTTATTGACCTATCAAATGTTGGTCATCACCGGTCGTTAAAAGCTCCGTCGTTAATGGTTAACGACTGTATTGCATGACCGGTTATTAAATATTATTTAACGACAACCATTAATGCGGTCGTTACACTTACTTACAACGACCAACTTTCCCTTCGTTGATGGTCATTTGGTCCTAAGAATTTTCAAGTAAAACAACAAATTACGGGAGTTATAACTAATTTTAGCGACAGGAATTCCCGTGTTGATTACAGTACTTTTTATCAATCAAATTCCCTGTCAATTTTTTTTATGTAAATTATTACATCTAATTTATAGTTTTTATTTTTTCCATTATTTCTAAAAGAACTAATTAATATCAGTTCATATTTTTCATATCCAATTGAAAGTTTGATATAAAATTACATTGTTAATAATAATGAACACATTGATTTAATTACTAAAAACTTATATGTTCAACACAATATCTAAAAAAAGCATACACGTTTAACATAATGAAACATATGTGTTCGACATCTATCAAATCCTAGCTAGAAATTAAGAAAATGACATTATAGAATAATTACAGAAAGTGTCACTGCACCAACAATAAAAATATAATATTCTTTTCTGCACGCGCCACATTATCTTTCACATCTCGTTCTTTAATCTTCAAAATCTTCATCTGTCAAAAGAACAATTTGAAGTAAATTAATTAGTAATGAAAAAAGTTGAACGTAAGGATTATTCTTTGTAATATATAATAAAATATGTAGATCAAGATGGAGCATGAAGCCGACATTTAATTAGTTTCTTTTTCATTCCTAATCTATTTTCTGATGTATATATACACAACTAGAAACAAATTTAAAGTTCTAGTTCATGAATTCTAGATAATTTCTCTACCCAACTTGTACATTGAGGAACTCCACTGGCAGCCAGCAAGACTTGTATTACTTTCACATTCACATCTCATACAGAGGGTGGTTGGATCTTCCTCATTCAAATATTTATTCAACTGTATGCTTGTGGATGAAACAACACGGTAAAAGTGCTTCAGCTTGGTCTGGCGTAAATGTATTTTTCAATTACATTATATTCTACTCCCCTTTGACACTGTCAAGGGATTATATGAAAAGAGAGAATGACACCGTATAAAATATAACAATTACTATACATAAGTATTAACAACAACAAAAAAATAAGTGTAATAATATCATTAAAAACATATGGTGGCGAAAGCAAGACACAATAAGAATGCACACAAATACTCACTACCTACTAATATTGAACTATTCTAGGATGTAGCAATTTTAACACATTGATATTATCTCATACCCCACCTCTTTCATAACACCTGGGCCCTTTCTAGTGTAATGGGAGGAAAGAGACAGATTAAAGTAGACAGACTTGAATACAACATACACTGAAGTGCTTCAACAAAGATAATATAAATATACTAACATCAAATAAAGAAGGCCAGAAATCCTAGTTCTAGTACTAGTAGGAAAAGTTGAAGTAAAGAAAACATAGATAAGTTGTTGAAATGGAGAATGCAAGTGGATCATATGAAACAAGCTTGCATCTAGATGACTAATTATCCAGTGGAGAATGACACAAACATGATCAAATATATTTGAAGTTACAGGACAATAGAGAAAGGATATTAACTACTAATACTACAATAATAAGGGCAAATTATATTGACAGTTATATTATAGAGGACATGGTCATACAAGGACCTAATCAGAGGAGAGATCCTAGTTTTCTTCCAACAACTATATACAGAACAATAACCATATTGATACCTACTTTTACATTTGAAGATGTTATAACAATCTCATTGTTATATACAGAAACGAACATAAAATCATTCTTTTAGCTTTGTGGATATAATAAGTAAAGTGACATTGATTTTAGTTGTATACAAAAATTCCAGAGTGAGAATGCAAGAATATATAGAATATTTAAGATAACACAATGCACTAAAGGAAAACAGATAACTCACAACTGCAATAACAAATCCCTTATCAACGAGGGGTATTTGGAAACAACATCACTTCATTCACAAATACACATCATGTAATAATAACTAATAGAATGTTTACTAACCTGATGAAATGAATGGAACTGATGAAGACTGGTGGATCAGTATATTTTCAAGGTGTTCATATTTACTCTCTAGAATATCCATGCGTTTTTGTAGTGATTCCTTCTGTTTTCGAGTTGTTGTAAGCTCTTACCACAATGCAACCTTTGAGGTGGTACCTCCTTTTAACTCCTTAGTTGTTATTCCAACGCCAAATCCAACTACATGACTTTTGCATTGTGGTCCAAAGCACCTTTCCACCACCTCAATATTAGTAAGAGATGGTTCAGATTGTACAAGCTCATGAATTTCAGCCTATAAAAAATAAGAATATTTAAATAATGCACTAAGTAAGAGTAAGGAAATTGATATATAAACATACATATTTTTCAACAGTTTCAGGTTCGACAAGATCATTTCCCTTCTTACGTGTCTCAAAGAAAATAGTTTCCATGTTTGGTGGATTACCATCTTTGCTACCCTTCACGATTTATAAATAAGTCATAAGATATTTTATTGAAATAGGAGAGGTGTCCATGTAGGGTTGCATAATTTATTTACCATTTCGTAAACAATCTCTCTAATAGGCTTGCTACCCGTACGATGAGGCATACACAACTTAGATCTATTGACTATGTTTCTTGTACTTGCTTCATGCATTAACAACACAACACTGAAATTATCACAATCTTGTTTAATGATTCTATATTTAATGTGTACTTTTAAGCCCAGTGGGAAGAGGGTAAAAGAGAAGAGAAGTACAAAGACACACCATTGCAATTTTCTTTGGTAAATCTTGAGGACAGAAACATCAAAAAATTTAACAAAATCAACTCAATTTGAATGTGGTATAATTATTCCAAAAATCTAATCATATGTGACTAGAAATAAAATTAAATTTGCTAATAACTATAAGAAGTCTTACCTTATATTTATTAGATAAAAGATGTTCCTTGACCATTCATTCCCAATCACTCTTATCTGCTCCCTTTGGCACATCTTTAAGAACATCGCACAATGATTTGGATTTCAAATTCTTGTGCAATGATCCTCTCCAGTTATTCCAAAGTTTTTTCATATGTTGTAAAACATTATCTTTGATCATTCATGTCATCACTGTCAAACTTCTCCTAATATAGAAAAAATACCAACAAAATCTATTGAATAATGGAAAACAAGGCATCAAAGTATAGATCACATAATAGGGAAGTAATGTAGAAATTTTAGGAAAAGAAATCAAAATTTCAAATAAAAACAACCACAACTTGTTGCCAATATGTGTTATAAAACCAGAAATTACTGATTCTAATAAATTGTTCAGAAACACGAAGTAACTGAAATTTATAGAACCAGTAACAGAGATGAACAAAAATTTAGTTCACAAAAAACTAAAATCTGTAAAAACGTACCAGAATCTGAAAAAACCTTTTAAATCGGAAAAAAGATCAAGTCCACTAAACTCACAGTGTCGCCTTAAGGAAATTATTCCCCTCTAGTATCCGAGGTTTGATTTGGAATATAACCTACCAGGGTAAAATAATCTTAATCAGCAGAGTGTAGATACCAAAAACTCTACTGTCAGCGAACCAATCCACAGCAGGAAAGTACATTAAGAAAAATGTGTGCAGAAGAAGAAGAAGAAGATCAGAAAATTCGTAAGGAAATATTCTGAAGAATGAGTGGTATTTATAAGCAAGAAGAATAGGTTTCGAAAGGTTGCAACCCTTTCAGAATCCTCACAACCATTAATGAAAGTTTGCAACCTTTCAAATGGTAATGACTGTTCCTGAAAGTTGCAACCTTTCAAAATAGTCATGGCGGGAATTTTAAATAAAATGGAAAAGTTGTTTAAATTCAAACGGGTCACGCGCGGATCCGAATTGGGTCGGGTTAATCAACTAAAAATTGAAACATTTTGGTTAATTTCAACTAAATAACTGAAAACGTTTTCAACTAATTAATTGAAAAGATATTAGCCATTTAATTTAATTAATTAATTAAATAAATAATTAATTATATATAATTAAAACAAACTTTGTCCAAAAAATAACCTCTCGATCATTTGCCAAAGCCGTAGCCGTAGCCGAGACGAGCGAGCGACGACGACGACGGCGCGAGGGGGGTCCCTCTTTCCAACCCTTTTAACAATTAATAGGAGTGTTTCTGTATTTGAACTCTCCTATTTTTCTTTCCACCACCGATGAGGGACAAATGCCTTTTCATTAAAGCATAAGAGGACTTTTCAAGTTCCCAACTCTTCAAGTTCTCAACCTTTCAAATTCCTCTCTTTCCCTCTATTTCCCATCAATTCTTGCTACATACCCAACAATCCCCCACATTGATGGGGAATGGTTATAACATAGGAATGCACAGACAGTTGTGTACTTTATAGGCAAGGATTAATTGCATCTGGATAAGTAGGTTTCCCCTTGGACTTTCCGTAGTGAACATATGTCGGATATACTCGGTCAATCGGTAGATGTGATATCTTTGAACCGTCGAGCTTTGGTGTATACCTAGACAATAATATTTCACATAATTAACCCTTTACTGTTTATGGTTCTTATGGTTGTGTTCGTTTCAGCCATGAACACTTTCTGGTTTCATGAGTGTATAGAGAATAGGCTTTTGACATAAAATTCTCTTTGAAGCGGCTTCCACTTCACACTCACATAGGTGATTTCTAACCGTGTCATCTCGTAGATACACTATTTGGTCAAATCTACCAAACTTAGCAAATCATTAAAAACTTTAAGCTTTATTACCTCATTAACAAGACTTAAAGTCTTAACCTTGTTCCTGAACATTGTCTTCATCATGAGAATGGATTGAATTAATTGACAATGTCGAACCGTCAGCCACAACTTTGTTTTTCTCCTTGAATCTAGCTCTTGGGATCTCCAGTCTTCTAGATAGAGTTACCGTCATGCTTACTTGTCCTAAGCCGTAAACCCATTCCCTTAGATGATCTTTCAACTGCCTCTCTCACTAGGCCTTTCGTTAGTGGATCTGACACATTCTCCCTTGACTTTACATAGTCAATTATGATAATTCCACTAGAGAGCAGTTCTCTTACGGTGTTATGTCTCCGTCGTATATGACGAGACTTCCTGTTGTACATAACGCTCCCTGCCCTACCAATTGTTGCTTGACTATCGCAATGTATGCAAATAGGTCCAACAGGTTTGGGCCAGAAAGGAATATCTTCTAAGAAATTCCGGAGCCATTCAGCTTCTTCACCTGCCTTATCCAAAGCAATGAATTCAGATTCCATTGTGGAGCGAGCAATACATATCTATTTGGATGATTTCCAAGAGACTGCTCCTCCACCAAGTATGAACACATATTCACTTGTGGATTTTACTTCATTTGACCCGGTGATCCAATTTGCATCACTATATCCTTCAATAACAGTGTTGTGTATATTTCAGATATCCCAACACACGTTTCATTTCCAACCAATGAGTTTGATTCAAATTACTAGTAAACCAACTCAGTTTGCTAATAGCACATGCTATATCTGGTCACGTACAATTTATAATATACATCAAACTTCCCAATACTCTGGCATAATCCAATTGAGAGTCACTATGACCTTCATTCTTTTGAAATGTACAACTTAAATCAATTGGAGTTTTGACAATATTGAAATTTAAGTACTTGAACTTATCCAATACTTTTTCAATATAATAAGATTGAGATAATGCTAGTCCCTGAGGAGTTTTGATAATCCTGACGCCTAAGATCAAATCAGCAACTCCTAAGTCCTTCATATCGAACTTGCTAGACAACATGCGCTTAGTAGCATTTATATCATCAATGTATTTACTTATTATAAACATGTCATCAACATATAAACAAACAATGACCTCATGATTCATAACATTTTTAATGTAAACACATTTATCACATTCGTTGATCTTGAATCCATTTGCCAACATAGTTTGATCAAATTTAGTATGCCATTGTTTGGGTGCTTGCTTGAGTCCATAAAGTGACTTCACAAGTCTGCACACTTTCTTTTCTTTACCAGGAACTATAAACCCTTCAGGTTGTTTCATGTAAATTTCTTCCTCCAACTCTCCATTTAAGAAGACTGTCTTTACATGCATTTGGTGTATTTTAAGATCATGCACTGTTGCTAGTGCTATTAACATCCTAATTGATGTTATCTTTGTTACTGGAGAGTATATGTCAAAGTAGTCCAGACCTTCCTTTAGTCTGTACCCTTTGACTATCAGTCTAGCCTTATATTTGTCAATAGTCCCATCAGGTTTAATTTTCCTTTTAAAGATCTACTTTGATCCTAAAGGTTTATTTCCTGGAGGAAGATCAGCCAATTCCCAAGTGTGATTACTTAAAATTAATTCGATCTCACTATTGACTGCTTCTTTCAAATAAGTTGACTCAGATAAAGACATAGCTGCTTTAAATGTTTGAGGCTCATTTTCAAGCAATAGTGCCACAAAATCTGGTCCGAAAGAAGCAGGTTTCCGTTGGCGAGTACTACGCTTAAGATTTTCACTAGTTAGTGTATTTTCCGTTGATTCATCTCGTGGTCGTTTAGGTCTTTCACTTGTCGACTCACACTCAGTTTTATACGGATAAATATTTTCAAAAAACTCTGCATTATCTGACTCAATTATCGTATTAACATGAATCTCAGGATTATCAGATTTGTGAACCAAAAACTGACAGGCCTTACTATTCACAGCATATCCAATAAACATACAATCTACTATTTTGGGTTCAATTTTAACCCTTTTTGGTAAAGGAACCTCTACCTTGGCGAAACACCCCCACACTTTGAAATATTTCAAGTTGGGTTTCCTTCCTTTCCACATCTCATATGGAATTGATTGTGTTTTTGGATGGGGTACTCTATTGAGTATTTTATTAGCTGTAAGGATGGCTTCCCCCCAAAGGTTTCGTGGTGAACCAGAATTGATAATTAAGGCATTCATCATTTCCTTTAATGTTCTGTTCTTCCGTTCTGCCAAACCATTTGACTGTGGTGTATAAGGTTCAGTAGTTTGATGAATAATACCATATTCCAAACATATCTCTGCAAAAGGAGATTCATATTCTCCACCCCTATCACTCCGAATCATTTTTATCTTTAGATTCAATTGGTTCTCCACTTCATTTTTGTATTGCTTAAATGCATCAATTGCTTCATCCTTACAATTAAGCAAATATACATAACAAAATCGAGTGCAGTCATCAATAAAAGTTATAAAATACTTTTTCCCACCACGAGATGGTGTCGACTTCATATCGCATATATCTGTGTGAATTAAGTCTAAAGTTTTGGAAATTCTTTCAACAGACTTATAAGGATGTTTAACAAACTTACTTTCAACACAAATTTCGCATTTCGATTTTTCGCATTTAAAATCAGGCAATACTTCTAGATTAACCAATTTTCGCAAGGCTTTGTAATTTACATGTCCTAAACGGGCATGCCATAAATCATTTGACTCCAATAAGTAAACAGAAGTAGAATTTTTATTAATACTGTCAACAACCATTACATTCAGTTTGAAAAGACCCTCATTGAGGTAGCCCTTTCCTATGAACATTTCATTCTCACTTATTACATCTTTATCACTAACTAGGACACACTTAAACCCGTTCTTAACGAGTAGTGCAGCAGAAACTAAATTCTTCCTAATAGTAGGGACATGCAGA
This sequence comes from Solanum sitiens, assembly GCA_016801875.1. Classification (NCBI taxonomy): domain Eukaryota; kingdom Viridiplantae; phylum Streptophyta; class Magnoliopsida; order Solanales; family Solanaceae; genus Solanum; species Solanum sitiens. Next base: position 291,489 of record JABWTJ010000088.1, on the reverse strand, counting down.
ACACTGTTCAATGTCAACACCTTGCCGGATGTCATTTTCAACATTACTTTCCCAGTTCCTGCAATCCTTGCTATTGCTGTGTTTCCCATGAACAAATCTTCATCATACTCAGCAGGAGTGTACGTTGCGAAGGCTTCTTTCGCAGAGCAATTATGTCGAGTGGCACCTGAGTCTAGAAACCACTCCTTGGGATTTCCAACTAAGTTACACTCTGAGATCATTGCACATAAGTCATCTGCATCTTCCATCTCTTCCACGATGTTTGCTTGACTTTTGCCTTTGCCTTTTTCCTTGTCCTTTCTTGGAGCACGACAATCAGAAGACCTATGACCAGCCTTGCCATAGTTGTAACAGTTGCCTTTGAATTTCTTCTTGGCCTGTTCTGACTTCTGCCAATTAGACTTCTTTCTCTTTTTGTCTTTGGTAGTAGCTTCTTCAACAATATTAACTCCAATGTTTGTTGAGCTTTTACGAGACTTCTTTTCGGCGTTTTTGTTATCTTCCTCAATCTTGAGCCGAATGACAAGATCTTCAAGCTTCATTTCTTTACGCTTGTGCTTTAAATAATTCTTGAAATCGTTCCACGAAAGAGGCAATTTCTCGATCATTGCAGCCACTTGAAAAGCTTCATTTACTACCATAACTTCAGCAATCAGATCATGGAGAATAAGTTGAAGTTCCTGCACTTGTGATCCAACAGTTTTACTATCTACCATTTTATAGTCTAAAAACTTTGCGACCACAAACGTTTTCAAGCATGCATCTTCTGTCTTATATTTCTTCTCAAGTGCATCCCACAACTCTTTTGAAGTTGTTATTGCACTATAGAAATTATATAAGTCATCATCTAAAGCACTCAAAATATAGCCTTTACATAGGAAGTCTGCCTGTTTTCATGCTTCAATAATCATGAATCTTTCCCTTTCTCGCATATCATCAGCAGGCAGTGGAGTTTCTTCACTTGTAAATCTCTGCAGACCAAGAGTGGTAAGCCAGAAAAATACTCGTTGCTGCCATCCTTTGAAATTCACACCTGTGAATTTACCCGGTTTCTCTGCTTGTGGTGCAACAGTTCGGGTTGGTGCAGTAACAGCCACTGTAACACCATTGTTTGCCATTTCTGATAAACAAAAATTGATACAATCTTAGTAAGCAATAAAATATAATTGCAGACTTAAAGGAGTATAAAATCACGAAGATTTTTGTCTCCACCAAAAACACAGATTAAAATATAATTTCCTTTAGATTGTTGCCAATCTGTGTTATAAAACTAGAAATTACTGATTCTAATAAATTGTTCAGAAACACGAAGTAACTAAAATTTATAGAACCAGTAAGAGAGATGAATAGAAATTTAATTCACAAAAAACTAAAATCTGTAAAAACGTACCAGAATCTGAAAAAACCTTTTAAATCGGAAAAAAGATCAAGTCCACTGAACTCACAGTGTCCCCTTATGGAAATTATTCCCCTCTAGTATCCGAGGTTTGATTTGGAATATAACCTCCCAGGGTAAAATGATCTTAATCAGCAGTGTGTAGATACCAAAAACTCTACTGTAAGAGAACCAATCCACAGCAGGAAAGTACACGAAGAAAAATGTGTGCAGAAGAAGAAGAAGAAGATCAGAAAATTTGTAAGGAAATGTTCTGAAGAATGAGTGGTATTTATAGGCAAGAAGAATAAGTTTTGAAAGGTTGCAACCCTTTCAGAATCCTCACAACCATTAATGAAAGTTTGCAACCTTTCAAATGGTAATGACTGTTCCTGAAAGTTGCAACCTTTCAGAACAGTCATGGCGGGAATTTTAAATAAAATGGGAAAGTTGTTTAAATTCAAACGGGTCACGCGCGGATCCAAATCAGGTCGGGTTAATCAACTAAAAAATTGAAACATTTCGGTTAATTTCAACTAAATAACTGAAAACGTTTTCAACTAATTAATTGAAAAGATATTGGACATTTAATTTAATTAATTAATTAAATAAATAATTGTTTATATATAATTAAAACAAACTTTGTCCAAAAAATAATCTCTCGATCATTTGACAAAGGAAAAGCCGTAGCCGTAGCCGAGACGAGCGAGCGACGACGGAGACGGCGCAAGGGGGGTCCCTCTTTCCAACTCTTTTAACAATTAATAGGAGTGTTTCTGTATTTAAACTCTCCTATTTTTCTTTCTACCCCCGATGAGGGACAAATGCCTTTTCATTAAAGCATAAGAGGACTTTTCAAGTTCCCAACTCTTCAAGTTCTCAACTTTTCAAATTCCTCTCTTTCCCTCTATTTCCACCAATTCTTGCTACATACCCAACACAACTTGTCCGTACAAAACATATAGTTTACTTACATTACTATTGTATAGTATTTGAAATCGCATTAAGGGTAAAATACCAACACAAACGACTTGACTCGATGCATCGCGTGAAGGAACAAAAAATACTATAATAGAATCCTTAATCCTATCTTGCCGGGAGAAGAAAATGAACTCAGCATAGATTTAGGAGATCACTAAGCTTAGCTAGTTCAATTCTATTATAGAGAAGTAAAGTCACATGGATTTGACCAGGTAATGACTGTACACATTTATTTTTTCCTGTATAATAAAACAAGCTATAACACAAATTCAAGGTTGGGCAAAGACTAATATATCATGATCAGGAGAGATAACAGATGAATTTTTTGTTAGTTATTTCTAGTCTATGTTAGGTGATTCAATAGTAAAAGAATCTTTCTTCTTCTTGAAAAAAAAGTAAGCCACAACAGTAGCATAATTTAAAAGGTAGTGGCTAATGGGTGAAAGAGTGAAAAAAGCCGAGTACTTTGTAAGTGACAAGCTTTAACAATGGCTCAACAATCTGATGGTTTTGGTTTTTTATTCTTTAAGATGCTTCATGTATTGTAGTGGATCGAGATACTTCTCAAGTTGTACATGACATTTTTAGAATAGGGATGATGTTGAAACAAGTAAATGCTACCATAATTTAAACTATCCCTAAGGTCTCAACATTGGCCAATGTTAGTCAATATAGACCTACTTCATGTTCTAATATGATCTATAGTGTGTATCCAAGTTAATGTGTATTCAGCTAGAAAACATAGATTTATACTATGGGTATCTAATTTGAAGAAGTTGTTGACAATAAGAATATTACTGTCTATGGAGATACAGTGAGAAAGAATAAGATTTGTGTAATGTGATCAACCTTATTTAAAAGACCCTACTCATCTGTTTATGTCATGTCAATGGAAAAAAGAGTTGTGGAGAAAAGTTACAGGTGGTTGGGTATTAGTAGCTCAGGCAAAGTCAAGGAAAGTCTATAATGGATAAACCAATGACACTGGACCAAGATCAAGAAGTAGATTGTGTCAGGGCAGTTATGGAATTTTTATTTACTAAATATTACATAACAAACATTAAAGATTCATCAAAGACACAAGTACAACATATACAATTCATTGCCAAAGAAATATTATCAATAGTGAAAACCGCTAAGAAGGCCAAGAAATGTATATACTTAGTAGAGGATTTAGATGAATAGGTGTATCTCTATCAAACATTTAGGTCCTCAATGTTTAACAAAGTACATATCAATACACTGCTATGACTAAGAAATATCCAAATTTTGCTAAGATGAAGGTTACACATTGAAATTATAACATAACATTGAAAAACAATAATTGATGGTTTTTACCAACTGAAGGATCATATTAACTATAGCCACATTAAACACAACATCCAGAGGAATTACAGTGGAAGAATAAAGTTAAATTATCAAAAGCCTATTATTAGCAGGTAGTGGCAAGAGATTTAACTATCAAATAGACTAATGAGAAACGACAAAATGTGAGAATGTTTATCTATCCATTCAAACTGAGTAACTATACCTTTTTATTAAAGGAGAAGAAATGTTAAATCAAGAGTCTAATGTTTCAAACTAAAAAAACCAATAGTTTATGAAAAGGGATTCTTGACATTTATCAGTAAAAAGAAGAGATGGATACATTGTAATCCTTACAGTAACAGTTGCCCACATTTGCTCAAGCTTATGCTCTTCGATGTCCATCCATGAGTGTACCCGCAGTGGACACATATTACGATCACGAACTAGCAAACCCAAGTGTCTCGTAAATGAGTTCTGATTCTGCCCAACAACTCGATTTTGATAGAAAGTGACATTTAATTTTTCTCCAGGTCTCAGTCGCAAAATATTCTTACAAATACTGGTTCCCCTCACGTTCTTTGCCCTTTCTGTTTCACATGGACCTGCAAAATCTACACTAAGGAAAATCAAACATGAAGTTCAATCCCACTGTAACACAAAGCGAAGAAGGAGACAACTGAAACATACTTCTTTTAAGGAATCTATACCACTGGGATAAGGAGAGTTCTATAGAATATATTGGTCTCCTAACTTCATATAAAGATCTTATTAACAGTTAGGATAACTTTATATGGAAGGGGGAATAATTTTGTAACTCTTAGATTCTCAGGGCCTATGGAAGCGAGGTAAAATAATGTTTTACTTGCTTTACAGGTAACAATGCAGAAACTATTAGAAATTACATAGAAGAAAATACATACTAGTTTCAATTCCCTCAACATCTTGTACCACTTCAACCACTTTCTTTGCTTTTCTAGATGCAAACAAACCTGCAAATCTAACTGTAAGTCAAAATTCCCAAGAAATCAATTCAGCTTACTAAAAAAAGTAACACAAACAAAATAAAATTAGTAGTGTCACTTCTTTGATCTTGCCGAGAAACTTCAGTCACTTTTTTAGCCTTGTCAAATTCAAATAGACCTGTAAATTTTGATGCTAGTCAATCGAAATAAAAAGTTCATCCCCATTACTTACAAGAAGGATACAATGGAAATTAAATAAAGCAAATATTACATAGAAGAAAATACATACTAGTTTAAGTTTCCATGACACCTTGAGCCACTTCAAACACTTTTTTTGCTTTTCTAGATTCAAACGGACCTGCATATTTAAGTACAAGTTATAAAACCTAACACTTCAGTTCAACTAACAAAAAATAGTTACCCAAATGAAATAAAATATCAGTATCACTTTTTTGATCAGATCGAGGCACTCCAATGACTTTTTTTGACTTGTCAAATTCAAATGCACCTGCAAATTTTGATGGAAGTCAACTAAAATAAGAAGTTCATGCCCATTATTAATAGTAGAAAGAATACAAAGGAGATTAAGTACAAAAACCTTAGTAAAATTTCTTGATCAAATATATTAATTGGACTAACTCTTTTGCAAATTATCACTTCTTTTAGCATCTCGAGTAACTTCTGCTTCTTGAAAGAGGGTGTCATCGTCTTCCATTGGATAAAAATTAGGAGGCACATGGATACTAGTATTTGCTGCCTTGTTTCAACTAGAAGTTGTTGTAGTACTTCTACTTTTGCCAATCAGAGTCGATTTTTGAACATTAATCCCTAAGCTTTGTCCTCGAGCCCTTGCATCACTGGTCAAAGTGTGTTGATTCATTTCAGCTCCTTGACGGAAGGGAGCATTGTCTTCCTTTTCATCAAAACAAGGATGCACATGGAAACTATTGTCTTCTAGATTATTCAACTTATAAGTTGTGGCATTGTAACTTCTATTTTTTGAAATCGAAGTCCTTTGTTCTGCATTAACTCTTGTAGTGCCTATAAATTTCAAACTTTGACCTAGTCCCTTTGCTAAGGCACCAGACTGAATGAGTCCATTCTTGGGAATTTTTTAAGCTTGTCCCATTTCATACTCAGTGTTGTTGAGGGATTCATCTCAACCTAATACAAAATAATAATAATAATAATAATAATAAAAATAAAAAAAAGGATCAGATAGGTCTAGAAGTTTTTCAAAAGATGAAATGTGAACTAAAAACGCATTCAGAAAAAGATACATGTACAACACAGGTTTATCGCATGAACCGTTACTACTTTAGTAAAATCAAGGTAACATTGAACTACAAGATCATTAAACAAATTTTCACAGAAAATACTATAAAGAATCAGTACCATAAAAAATTAATGAAGTAAAAGCAAGCATGATGAAGTTGCAAACCTTAATAAGTTCTTTTTCTTTTCATTTGTGTAGAGTTATTTATCTCTTCTAAGTCATCATCCTTTTTTTCAATATATCAAACGAATCACGAGGATGAACATTTTGCACTACATGCCAACCTTTATTGGAATGATCGATAACATAAAATACTTGTGATGCTTGTCTGGCTAATACAAGTGGTTCATTTATTTTCTAACATCGCCGACGGTTAACACTTACAAAGCCGTATTCATCCATTTTAAATCCCCTCTTCTGATCGTACACATCAAACCATGTACATCGGAATAAAGTCACTCTTCTCTCCCCAACAAATTATAATTCAAGATCCTCGGTTAACTCGCCATAGTAATTCATATGTTTTTGTTCTTCACCAGTCGCACCTACTATAACTACCCCACACTTCTGAGTTTTCAAATATTTATCATACTCTTGCACATGAAACCTATATCCATTAACAATATGACCTTTGGATCTTGTGACATATGGAAGAGGACCACGTGATAACGATAGCAAATCTGCCATTCTCTTACTATCATCATTTTTGTATAACTCTACAACCTAACAACATCAAGTACCCTTTTAGCAAATGATATTTATATACTTGATTAAAGAAAAATAATTAATTTCTACTCAACTTTTTTTTGTAACCAACTAATGAATTGTCTATTCAAGTCCACATCTGAACTTTGTTGAGACGTCTCACTATGAATTTCTGAAAAATTTCTACAATGAATTGAAGTTCTACATGTTATATTAAGTTGAAATATGGACAAGATAGAAATAAATTATTATTTGATCAAGACTTACTCGAGAAATGGTTGAATTTCATCACAGTTCTTCAAAATGTAAAAATGTGCCTCTTCCAAATCATGTGAATCAAGTTTGTCTGGTGAACTACTCTTCAAATATTTTCAAGGCTAAAAAAATATGGTTAAACCACCCTCAGATTCAGTTACTCCACCATCATAATTTCTCTCCGGACAATGAAACTTTGCCTTTATTGTATTCAAATACCTTGAACATAATGTCATACATTCAACTGCTAAATATCCCTCAACAATAAAAGCTTCAGGGTGAGCCATATTACCAATAAAACACTTCAAAAAGTATATGTATCCCTCTATTGGATACATCCATCTATATTGAACTGGTCCAACAATCTTAGCTTCATTAGGTAAATGAATATACAAGTGCACCATGACATCAATATTTTTTGGAGGGAACACCTTTTATAACTTGCATAGTGTTATTGGTATTTGGGCTTCTATTTGTTCCAACTCCTCCATGCTCAAACATTTTGCTCCAAGAACTTTGAAAAAAATAGACAACTCAATAAGTGGTTTAGACACAGATTTGCAAAGCACACCACGCATGGCAAGTGGAAGTAAATGTTGTAGAATTATATGACAATCATGGCTTTTTAATCCTGATTTTTTTTTTTATCCTGAAGGTTGACACATTGAGAAATATTTGAGGAAAATCCATCTGGAACCTTTAAATTCTTCAAAAATTTGAAAAAATATTTGCTTCTCTTCAACAGATAATGTGTAAGATGCTGCCGGCCACTCATATTCAACTCCATTTTTTATTGGATGCAATCCTTTTCGTATGTCCGTTTCTTATAAATCCAACCGACTACTCAATGTGTCTTTTGTTTTCCCATTGATATCTAAAATTGTCCCCAAAATATTATCACATATATTCTTGTCAATGTGCATCACATCAAGATTATGTCGCAACAATAAGGTTTTCCAATATGGAAGATAAAAAAATACTCTTTTTATTCCAATTATCACCCCTTTTCTTATGCGATATTTTAATCTTTTTTTGTGGATCCTTTGTTAGTGGCAACACATATAAATCAGCAACTTGATCAAGTATATCATCACCAGAAAAATATTTCTGGTGGTAGCCTATGCTCAATAGTGTTATCAAATGACTTTTTATCGTTTCTCCATTTGCGATTAAGAGGCAGACAGCGTCTGTGGCCCATGTAACACTGTTTTTGGGCATTGCTTAGCAAAGTAAAACATGGTTTTTAATTGCAACATAGGTAAATCAATTTTCCTTTTGTACTCCATCCAGATAAATTTGCATATGCGGAAGTCATTAATGGTCCACAACAAAGATGCATGTAACTGAAAATTCTTTCTAGTTGATGCATCGAATGTCTCCACTCCAGTTTCCCATAAGTCATTCAACTCTTCTATTAAAGATTGTAGATAGACTTCAATTACATCACCAGGACCATTAGGACCAGCTATAAGCATTGACAGAATAAAATTCTCTTGCTTCATGCAAAGCCAAGGGGGTAAATTATAAGGAACAGGCACCACATGCCAAATGCTGTAGGGAGTTCTCGACCCAAATGGTTGATAAACATCACTAGCAAGTCCAAGTCGTATGTTACGAGGTTGAACTGCAAAAGATGGGTGAAGTTCATCAAAAAATTTCTATGCCATTGAATCGGCTGGATGCTCATTATTCCATCATCAACTCTTTTGTCATGATGCCATGACATCAAAGTAGATGTCTTTGAGCACATAAATAATCTTTGAAGTCTTGGATTTAGTGAAAAATAACGTAAAATCTTGCAGGGTATCTTTTTTCCTTTTTTCAATTTTGTTTCCCTACTATGTTTTGCATCCTTCCATCTAGATGCACCACAAACTTTGCACGATTGAAGAATATTATCATCCTTCCAATATAACATGCAATCATTCTTACATGCATCAATCTTCTTACATGCAAGCCCAAGATCTCAAATTACCTTCTTTGCCTCATAATATGAATCCGGCAAGTTTGTTCCATCAAGCAATAAATCATCTTTCAAAAACTTTAATAGCATCGTAAATGACTCATTACTCCAATGACCAATACTTTTAAGGTGAGGTAATTTAATGATAGTAGAAAGTTTAGAAACTTTTTCACTTTCATATAATGGTAGATCAAGATCTTTCAATAACCTATAAAATCCTTTTGCTTCAGCATTTGGTTCCTCCTCCCGATAATCATCACCAGTACTATTATTCATATTATCTCAATCAAAATCAGGGTACAAATCTCTTAGCAACCCATGTATTTCCTCCTCACGACGATCATCCTTTTCAATGTCATTCTCATCTACAAATTCAAAATTTGATTGTGCTTCACCTGACATCTCCCCATGGTGATACCAAAGAGTATAACTTGGTATTATCCAATGTAGTATTAAATGTGACCTAACTACAACACGTGTTCTAAAAGTTGCATTACCACATTTAATACATGGACAACAGATCAACATTGGTCTCCTAATTTTGTAAAAGAATAATACAAGAAATTCTCCACCCCATCTATATAAGCATTAGCAAGTCTATCGTTAATAAGTCACATACATTTCTTATTAGGAGCCATAAACTTCGTGCACGTAAAATAATTATAACAATACATTAGTATAACAACCAAGAAATAATAATTAGACATTTACTTTTAGAGTTATAGATTCATGTGCCGTAGATGCATATAGTTATATACGGTTTACAAGAAAAAAATCAAGAAACAAACACTTAATCGATACTTAAACAAGAAGCACACATAAATACTCACAAGATGGTACACAAATTGAAATAGTCAAATTACATGAAAAAAGTCTAGCAATTCAAAAAAATTAATTTATAAATAGTAAAAGACACAAATATTTCAAAATAATAACTTTTGAATGTACATTCTAAACATCAATAATATGTTTATTTATTTATAAAAATCTTGTGTAAAATGATGTAAATCTAATTATGGCTACTCTTTTTCTTGAATGTATGGCAGTACAACCTTTGCACATGATTTTGAAGCAAATGAGGAAATCAAATGGTGATTACATGAGAGAGATATACAAAGATCTGCTTGCAACTAAACTCCTAAACAATAACCAAGATATTAACAAGATATGTTATTTATGTAAAATTACAGCTCAGAAATCCACAAATCAATTGAATTTCTTGAAAAGTTGGAAAACTCAAAAAGATTATCTGGTATAGAGTTTCAACATTTATGGTTCGGAGATGAATATACAAATTAGGTTCACAAAAAATTTATAAAATTACAAACAATGGTTAGATAAGTCCTACATTCTATTCCTCGTTATATTTGTAGAAGTGTATGTGAAGACTACAGAAAAAAGATGAAATATATTATATTTTTCTGTTTGTAGCATTCAAATTTTGTTACAGTTGTGCAATTTTTTTTATTACCTGAACACATCAAAGTTTGGACAGTGGTAGTAAACATTACTCAAAAATCAATGGAACACACTATAAGATGGCGATCACCAATACCTCTTAAAAATGATTGATAAGACCAGATTGAAAAACATAGCGAAAGAAACTACAAGAAACATTTGGACAAATACATCAAATATTTTCATAAACATTTCAGTAAAAAAGAAAGGTTGAGAAAAAAACATACCTTACAAAAAAAATCAACACAGAGCCATCAAAAGAGTAGTTTGGCAGTCACTTTCAACAACAAGAAGCACCACCGAAAAATTTAGAATCAAAGTCTACACCAACCGAGAAAGAATGAAGCATAAATGAGATATACTTCATAGAAAAGAAAATATGAAATGAAACAAAGAGCGTACAAAAAAATCAAACAGCTAAATAAAATCACTGAAACACAATTTCAGCATAGTCTTTCCAATTCCACAGACTTTCCAATGTTAAAATGAAATCACAGAAACACAATTTCAGCATTGTACTCAATGTGTCTTTTGTTTTCCCTTTTAAAATTTCTTTTTCCTATGGATAGCTTAAAATTTATGGTTCCAGTGGGTGATGTCCTACAACACATCGGAGTCAGTATAGATTCACAATGTTAGTGTTACACTAAGCCTACAACTGAGACTATGTCTCATCTCTTCCTAACCTCCCCCAGAGCTACTAAGCTATGGATGTTGTTTGCTAATTTTGTAGGGATTCAAATAGAAGGATTACAACTTTCAAAAGTTTGCCATAAATGATGCACATCAGATTGTTGTTCAAAATTAAAGCCACTATTGAGAGTTGTCCCAGCCATTGTGATATGGAACCTCTGGGAAAGGAGAAATAGGTTGAAGCATGGAAAGAGTTCTTCTTACAATAGTTTAGTTTTTAAAGTAAATTCAAATTTATAGAGATATGGGAGGACCACCTATTCTAGACTACAGATTCCTACCACTTGGCCTAATATCATAGATTTTCTGGAAAAGCATACTTCAAGGATTCAGTATGTCGTAGTCAGCTGAAAACCTCCAAAGAAGGTCTTGTGAAATGCAACCGAGATGGTTCATCAAGGGGGTTTCTATTTAAGATATTGTTCAAGAGACTTAATCTATGCTAAGGTGAAGAGATTCATGAAAGTACAAACTCACAAGCTAAAGTTATATCTATAAGGGAGGCAATCACTCATCGCATTACTTTTGGGATGAATCGAGTCTGTTTATTAAGATCCTTAATAATGTTTGGGAGATCCCCTGGGATGCATCTCAATTGTGTTAGATTCAAATTCAATGCACTTACAGAGAAGGAAACATGCTTGCAAATTATTTAGCCAACATTGCTTTTGACACTACTGGCAGGTTTGAGATTTATAATTTTTCAGATCGGCCAAATCAATCTAGGAGGATTCTTCATTTAGACAAACAACGAGTTACCAATCTTCGCAGTAGGACAAAAAATATCAAGCCTTATATCATGCGTGGGGTAGAAAGAGTGTTTATTTCATGATTGACAGGTCACATATTTTCAAGTTCTGCACATAATTAACAAATTTGAAAGAGGCTCCAAAAATCAATCCTCTGTCAACACATGAGGACAGAATCACAGAGTCACCAATTAGAAAAAGTGGAGGTATTTCTCAATGTATTATTGTACTTGTAGTTACAGAATACTCATAAAGTAATAAAGCAACACAGATAGAACAAAACCAATAAGACTAGGGCAAAATTTCCAACATTAGACATAGATGTGACAAAGATATTATTTTGTAAATTACCGTATTAAAGTTACGACAGATTATCAAAAAGATGATATAGATGTTGATTTCATTTATAAGACCTTGAACAGATACCTTGAGCTAACGGTATCACAATAATCGTGGTCTGTTTTACTGATTTTTCTCCAACAATTCAGTTCTCTAATAATAAGAGTTAGTCACTCTCATAGTTTTCTGTCTGATAAGTGTTGAGCAGTAACATCGAAAGGCTGTATTTCTTCCCACTGTTGCATAAATTCTCAAATATTAACAAATTTCCTATTATATATATAATAATAAACAAAAGATGATTCTGTAAATATTATATTATTATATTGTTGCAACTAAACACCTAAGGAGCCTCGACAGTACTTCACCATCTATTAGCAGTAGCTAAAGTAGCAGGTTAGCACGTAAGCAGTAGCTTAGCTGGTAAAGAAGTAGGTCAACTAAACACCTAACAACAGCTTCTACCAACAACGAAGTCGGCAACACTCCTGGTGCAAAAACACTTTTTATCATAAGCGAAAGCAGGCCAACGACATGTTTTATACTTTATTTTTAAGGAAACACATAGCAGTTTGTAGTCACTAACACAGGCTATCAAGTTACGACAATAATACAAGTTTCAATAGTCCATCGGCTAAGACACAAAGAAACAGATGGTACAATTGCTGTCTTAAGGAAGCCTAAAAATCAATTGATCAGTTAGTACAATTATCGTTTCTACACAAAACAGTGGAGCAAGGATATAAAGAGTGATCTGTTACTGATTTCGTAAAGACGAGGAACTAAAAGTTCAGGCTATAATTTTTCGATTTTGCTTTTCCTCTTCTCCTGCAAGAGTTGAAAACTTATTCTCAAAGACTAAAACTGAAATCTTTGCCAATTTTCATTGGTAACAATTTAGTGTTCGAGTTACTCAGCCGCTTTTATGAACTTAAACTTTCCTTCCTAAACAACTTACATCCACTAATAATTGAAATTTAAGGTACAAAAGTTATTCATATTTTTCATGCTCCTACTCACTCTTTGGCTCAAGTTCTACATGACAATAAGTGGATCCTCCATCAACTATCTAACTTGACAAAATTATGTAAAGTGGACCAATCACAGACACAACAAGTAAGTTCAAGAACACCAAAAACCCCAAAAAAAAGGCTTATGAAACCAATAAATGGGAAAAACCTAAAATTGAGAAAAAACTAAATTCGTACAAAATCAAGCATTCCAAAAAGCAATTCATAGTTATAATAACTAAATCATACCTTAAAGAGATGGAACCACCAAGTTAGGGTTTGAATAATGTCTATTGAAGCAAAACACAACAAGCTGCAAGATGAGAAAGACGTTTTCTTTGTTCTACAATGAAACAAGAGAGATGCATATCATCATTTTATAATGTGTATATAACGACCAGATTCATATCTCTTCGTTAAGAATTGGTCGTTAAAAGTACAGTTCCCTGTAGTGAATTGTGAAGGGTTTACTTACCTAGTATGTATTAGCTTAGGTTGCTGCCATAGTTGCCTTCCAAGATATTATTAACTGAAGTGGTAGTTCCCTTGTCTATATGAAGGTAGACAATAGTAAGGCCTAAGGAGAGTGAATGTGACTAGGATGACTTTAAGGCTATTCTTTGTGTGAAGGATAGTATGGGATGCCTTTCATGCATTGCACAAGTGTACTTTGATGTTACCTAGAATCATGATGCCCTTAAGTGAAGAATCTTATGAACAAACCATGCATTTAGACTATGATTAAGATGAACAAAAATAGATACTTGGCTTGGGTAGTAGTATGAGATGCTATTTTTGCTTTTCATATGTATGGTTTTGAAGTTACTTAAGAATGGTTGTATTATGGTATGGATGACCTAGGGTCAATTAGGTTAACATGACTATGACTTATCTCCTATGCTCATTAACAATGTCTTATGTTGACATATGTTTATATGAAGCTCATGTGTTGAGGACCATGCTATTACTATGATGATTATATTATGACCATGCTATAATCTCTTATACTTATGTCTTATGTTGACTAACAATTTTAGATACTATTATGATGTTGTGCTAGATTTCATACTTGGTATATTTTGTACTAACACATACTGCCTACATTCTAACTAAATGTTGGGTTGTAGGCTAGGTTTGAAGGATTTAGAAGAGTTGAATATCTTGGTGAGTCCTCATAGCTTCGACGACAATATCAACTTTACCTTTATGTCATTTTCTTTATGTTCTTACACTTTGTATGGGCTGCTCCAAAGGACTAATATTCATGAGTATTACATAGATGGTTTGAGACAAAGGTTTTAGTAAAGTCTTCCACTTTGCAATTTATGAAAATGACTTCGATCTTATATCTTAAAAGTTTTAAATTTCTCAGTAATTTCTATTATCTTATGTTATGATTATGCTAAGGGCTTGTATGAGATTTATTCGTGGTCAAGTACTCCGTGTTACCTCTGGGGGATGCTCTTTGGGCATGACATTCCTCAAATCTACAACCTCGGCCCTAAAAGCCATCACCTCAAAAGACTCCCCCTCTCTACTCTTACAAGTTGTGACTCTCCAAGTCAAATCATCAGTAGAAGTCCAAAGGGGGGTAAGTGCAACAAGGATATGACTCTCAATAATCCATATACATATCTAGTTGGGTATCCCTCACATCAGCCGAATGGTCCAGGTGCCCCATATTTTGATCATAGATTGAGTAATCTTGGCAGGTTGGGAAGAGGTGGAAAAATTGGGAGCCTTGGAGGAACAAGTGGGAAAAAATGTACCTGAAGGCCCAGAGGCTGGAGTAGGTAATTATGCCTATGCAGGTCTAGAGTCAATGTCCACATACCGAGATATATCCACACGAGTTGTTCTCCTCATCTCAGTATCTTGTCGTATGTACTTGACCTCTATACGCCTTATATCAGTGGATGATGTAAGAGTGATCTCAATGTATCTTATCTCATCACGACAACCTCCAGTACATCGGCATAACTTTTTTATCACCACCGGGAATGTTAGGGATTTTTTACTCTTCTTAGTGCTCATGTAAATCTCCTACTCTATAATGAGTCCCTTGTCAATGCTCTTTATTGACATTATTATCCCAAGGAAGGCCTCTTTAAGGTGGAGGTGGATGGACTCATTCACGGAAGGCATTATGGTGTTGCCAATAAAGCCAAACCAGAAACGAGCAGCAATACTGGGGTCCTTCTTCTTAATAGGGGCCCCTGTCTCAATCCACCTTCGGATGGTGTTAGGAATCAATGGCGAAAGACACCTCTTCAAGTCATCCAAAGACTGAGTGGTAGGCAATCCCTCGTATGCCAATGTATCACCAGAGCCCTGTCAAGTACAATGTTAATGTAATTAATACTGCATTCGACTTCCTTCCCCCGAACCATGACCGTCTTCACTTATCTGAAGGCATTATTACTCATGAACGCACATTAATTCTACTAGTGCAATGACTATGTAAGGCCCCATAAACTCACTAAACCAAGTAAACTCAATAAGAACTATAAGCACTACCCAACTTTACATACTATATCATTAAGAGTAAAAATCATCATACTTTAGAAATAGAGACCAACCACATGTTCATAAGTGAAATCCATTAAACATAATGTCATTAACATGTAAGATCAACATATACATATCATTTACATTAATAAGCATATAAACACATAAGAACAACCTTCTAAGACTTCCTTCAAGTCTAACTAGTGCAATGTATAGGTAGAGTCTCATACTCCTACTAGGCTAAGACAAACCCCTTAGATCATCCTAGTTAGAGTTCACTTTATTACTTCATTTTACTTTTTCGGAACATCTTCCTTAACCGATATAGACCACATGAGCTAATGTGGTATCCGCTGTGATGGAACCCTCCACCAAAATAAGGTGGACTACTTGCCAAGGTAGTACCAAAACATGAACATAGCATCTTTGTGGATCCACAAGCTAGTATTCCTATGGGGGGGAAATAGTTCAAGAACTAGGAGATGTAGTTGAGACCCTCTTTATGCTACATGCATTATAGTCTCCAATATCATGAGTACCATAGTGATCCTACCTTCCATATGTGGGAAGGGACACTCCTCACTTCTAGTTCACTCGGTGCTAAGCTAGAGCCTCTTTTGAAATGTCTTTCATTAATAATCATAACTTAGTTTAGGCCATAGGGTATACCCCTTATATAGTCATCATCATATCTCAATAGGAATTGCATGAGTATTGTCCTTTCATTACAATCCACACATGTGATGTTAACTCATTTACATAATAACATTAGGAAAAGGCACATAGGCAAAATTCATCACCCCCCTTATGCCATTAGATCCTAGATAACAACTCACAAGTCATAATTCAAGACATTCCCATTCAACATCATACCAACCCTAATCAATCTAATCATAAGGTATATTTCAATATAACTTCATCACTAAAAAAAAGTAATCATAATTGAAGTAAATGATTGATATCACAAGACTTAACCCATCTCCTTCACAAGCCATCATACAAGTTTTTACCATCAACCATCCAATTCAACCCAACAATGGGTGTAATATCATCACACAATAGTAATTAACACAATAATAAAGTCAATTGAATCACTACACAATAATCAATGATCTACTTCACAACCTAGGTTAATTAATCAACAACTACCACAATTGAATCATAATATATCTTAATATAATCATAAACACCTAAAGAAATCATAAACAAAGCAATTTAGAAGATCAAATTCGTAATAGAAGAAAACCCACTTGAAACTCATCTTTTGAAATTAATTTTTTGGAAGATTCCTTTGTGGAAAGGAATCCCAAAGGTGAAAGGACCCCATACCTTGTTAATTGATGAAGAATGATGAAGAAAAAGCCCCCTCCTTTCTGCCCTTATACCTTGACTTAGCGCTTTAACGGATTTCTTCTATTTGGGAGAGAGAAAGAAGAGAGAAGGAAGATCAATTGGTTTTTGGGAATATGAGGGTTGGGTTAGTCTAATTAGGATTGGGACTTCATATAAGTAATTAACTAACTTAATTAGACCTCCCTTAACCCCTAACTAATCAATTAACCACCTAATTTATTAATTGGTCTTACTTTAAACTTGGCAACAAACAGGGACCTTGACCTACGAGCTGTAGGTCAGTCGACGGCCAATGTCCCCTCCGTGCTGCACATCCGTCGTTTTTGTAAGAGAGTGACCAAAATGGAACCTTTGCCAAAATTACTAAGTGACCATCAAAGGTGAAAATCGATGCCCCATCGATTGGACCACTCCTTGTCGCCTGCAAGTCGTCGATGGCTACTGTCTCAAGACAGTTTTTAGCCACAATGCAAGGGTCCTCCTCAAGGACCCTTTGGTTAATCCTTGGGGAGTTGTACCCAGACGTTTCGACCCTAAATAAACTTTAATATGTATTAGACACCTTACTAACAAATTCCATTGAATTCTGACTCCTAAAACCTAGTTAAATAGACTAAGGCACACTAGCACCTCTTGAACTAGTTTTCGGATGTCATGGACGTTTCTTGACGCTTTGATTCTAAGACCTCCTAAATGACTTATATACGTTATATTTGACCTTAAAACACTGTCAAAACTCTTAGACTCTCATGTTAGACTCTAGATTAGGCTTTAGACTTTCGGAGTATTACATTATCCCCCTTAGGAACATTCGTCCCGGAATGACACTAAAATCTCTTGAAAGGAAGGAAATAGACTCAAGACAAGCAGCCCAACCAACAAAAACATATCAAAACCTTAGTTACAATTTAAATCAACATAATCACATGACATTTTACACAATGCAACTCAAATCATCATTTTCAACTCATGAGAGTTCAACATTTATTATGTGCGTACTCACTTATGCCAAAGCTTTCTTCTACAGATCTCATTACGCTCAATACAACTCATGAAGGCACAATATACAAAAATACACCAGATAAGTTCAAATCAAGTACAAGAGAATTTTTTTTTGAAAACTTTCATTTCTATTGGCATAGTTCACTGTAAGTCACTGTAACAAAACATATATTTCAATATTTTTCCAAAATTCAAGGCAAATTCAAATAAACTCATTATTTTCCCTATAAATAGGAACAACTAACCTTAGTTATCAAATAGATAAAGGTAATGAGACTTCATGTTGGCCTCCCATGTTGCACCCTCAACTAGGTGGTTCTTCCTTAACACCTTTACGGAAGCGACCTCCTTGTTCCTTTACTTCTTTACTTGTCTATCAAGGATTTCAACCGGAACATCCTCATAGGAAAGGTTCTCTTTCACACCTAGAACCTCAATAGGAAGAATAGACAAGGGATCACCGATACACTTCTTAAGCATGGAGACATGGAACACCGGATGAACCGAAGGCAATTCACTAGGTAACCTCAAATCTTATGCAACCTTGCTAACCCTTTGAAAAATTTCATAAGGGCCCACATAACTAGGACTGAACATTCCTTTCTTACTAATTCTCACCACCCCTTTCATAGGTGAAATTTTTAGATACACCTTATCACCTTCTTCAAACTCTAAGTCTCTTGTCCTATGGTCGGCATAAGACTTTTGCTACCTGTAGGCTGTTTTCAAGCGATTTCTTATTATATGAACTTTCTCCAAAGTCTTATAATTCAATTCGTGACCCAAAAGTGAAGACTCGCGCACTCAAACAACCCAATTGGAGACCTACATCTCCTACCATACAAGGCCTCAAAAGGAGCCATAGATATAGTTGAATGGTAACTATAGTTGTAAGAAAACTCAACCAAAGGCAAGTGTTTATCCCAATTTCCTTTGAAGTCAATTATACAATCTCTAAGCATATCCTCAAGGGTTTGAATAGTACGCTCAACTTGTCCATCCGTTTAGGGATGAAAAGCGGTGCTTAGCTTCACCTTGGTGCCCAACCCTTTTTGGAATGATCACCAAAACCTAGATGTGAATTGTGCATCCATATCTGATATGATGCACAACAGAATACCAAGGCGACACACAATCTCATCTATGAAGATCCTTACATAATCCTCCGATGAGTAAGTGGACTTGACGGGAATAAAATGAGCGGATTTGGTCAACCTATCAACAACCACCCATATGGAGTCATGTTGCTTTAGTGTACAAGGCATACATACCACGAAATCCATGTTAATGTTTTCCCATTTCCAAGTGGGAACTTGGATTTCTTAAAGTAAACCACCCGGCTTTTGGTGCTCAACTTTCACTTGTTGGCAATCTGGACATTTTGTAACAAATTCTGCTTTGTCCCCTTTAAAGCCTCCCCACCAAAACAATTTTCTAAGGTCATGATACATCTTTGTAGAACCCGGATGAATGGGATAATGAGAACCATGTGCTTCTTCAAGAATCCAGTTTGTCAAGTCATCAACATTGGGCACACACAACCTTCCTTGATACCTCAAGACACAATCCCCCTAAGGAGAATGACTCATTAAGCTTACCAATTACCGACTCCTTCAACTCCATCACCAAAGACGATTCAGAGTTATGTGGACCATAAAACCACCATTTGGAGACTCTTCCAATCTAACACCCAAACGAGCCAACCTATGAACATCTTTCAGTAGGTCTTTCTTGGCTTCTTATACATGAGATACACTACCCATGGTCATACGATTTAGAGCATCCACAACAACATTGGCCTTGCCGGGCTGGTAGAGAACACTCATGTCGTTATCTTTCAACAATTCCAACGACCTTCTTTGTCGGAGATTTAACTTCTTTTGAGTAAAAATATATTGAAGACTCTTGTGGTCGGTATATACATCAACATGGACACTATATAAATAATGCTTCCATATTTTCAAGGAAAATACCATGGCCTCTAACTCAAGATCAAGAGTTGGATAATTCTTCTCATGGACCTTAAGTTATCTAGAAGCATAATCTATTACTTTCCCGTGCTACATGAGGACACACCCTAAGCCCACTCGGGATGCATCACAATATACAACGAAGCCCTTGGTACCCTCTGGTAAAGTCAACACCAGTGCGTAGGTAAGCCTCTCTTTCAAGATTTTGAAGGTTTTATCATATGCTTCCGACCACTCAAATTTCATACTCTTTTGGGTCAAAGTATTCAAGGGAGATGCAATATACGCAAACCATCCAAAAACCTCCTATAATAACCTGCTAGATGCATGAAACTCCAAATGTTGGTTCGAGTCAATGGTCTAGGCCAGTTCTTGACCGCCTCAGTTTTCCTTGAATCAACCTCATCTCCCTCACTAGAGATGATATGAACAAGAAACGCCACCGACCTCAACCAAAACTCACATTTGTTATACTTGGCAAATAATTGGTTTTCCTTAAGCAATTGCAACACCACTCTCAAATGATACATGTGCTCACCCTCATTTTTCAAATATACCAAGATGTTGTCAATGAAGACAATGACAAATGAATCTAGGTAACTTTGAAACACCCTATACATTAGGTGCATAAATTCTGTTGGGGCATTAGTGAGACCAAAGGACATTACTAAGAACTCATAGTGACGATATCTTGCAAGGAATTCCATTTTTGGTATATCCGCACCTCTCACATTATGTTAGTTATACCCCGATTTCAAGTCAACCTTAGAAAAGTATCTTGCCCCTTGGAGTTGATTAAATAAGTTGTCAATCCAAGGGAGAGGATACTTATTCTTAATAGTGATTTTATTGAGTTGGCGATAATCAATGCACATTCTAAGGGACCCATCCTTCTTCTTCATAAATAATATCGAGCACCCCATGGAGAAATACTAGGTCTAATGAAGCCTTTGTCTATTAATTCCATTGTAAGACCTTAAAAATGACTTAGTTTAACTAGAGGCTAACATGTTGGTAATTGTGTTCAAAGGTCCTAATGTGGTCTATTATATGTTATAGAGGCAGTAGTTAAAGTATTAGGTGCATTGGAAGTCAAACGTCAAGGGGCGACTAAGACATTCGACGACGAAGTCACTTAAGTGCCTCGTATGTGGTCCTATGTGTTTATGTGTGATTCATGAGGTTGTAAGGTACTTAAATGAGTTATTATGGTAATTATAGGCAGTGTGTAAAGTTTTGAGAAGTTTGGAGGTCAAACGTCCAAGAACGTTCATGAAGTTCGAAATATGTGCCTTGAAGTGACCTTGTGTGTGTCGGCATGTTTCGTCGAGTTTTACGTGTTCATTATGGATGAAATTCATGTGAGAGGTGTTAAACTCGTATACGGTCATGTTTGGGTTGTAAACGTCCGGGAAAACATCCCCAAGGACCAACTAAGGGTCCTTGAGGAAGTACCCAAACTTTATGTCAAAACTGTCCTAGGCAGCCACAAACAACGGAGGCTTCGATGGATCGTGGGACAATCGACGCTCCGTCGATGGTTGTTGTCGGTGGAGACTTAGTATTAGGTGAGAAGGGGACCTTGAAAAGTCTTTTACCCAACCAACGGAAGGACATGACGGTCCGTCGACTGCCCGACCGTTGATGGGCTTGTTTCTGCGTGCAGTTTCACTGCCAAGTTAGGGGTGAACTTTTAATTTCACCCCACTTATAAATTGAAGGTTTCTCGGTTCTTTAAGGGTCTTTGGGTATTTTAAACAAGTTTATGTGTTTAACACTTAGGAGATTTCATTCTTCCCAAAACAAAACCCCAAAATCCCTTAAGAATTCCCAAAGACTCCATTGAAGTCCAAAATCAAGGAAGAGCTTGGTGTGACGTTTTGAGTGGAGATTCTTCATCAAATTGAAGAATAAGCTTCATTTAGGTATGGTTTTTTATCCTTGAAACTTGTTTCATCAAGGAGCCCAACTTCAAAGATATTTTCTAAAGTTTTTAAAGATGAATTATCCAATTTCATGATTCTACCATGGGTTCTTGAATTAATGGTTTTCAAACGTCTATTATAGATTAGTTTGATGTTGTATTGATTATTTTACCCTAAACTACCTATGAACCCATGTAATTGATGAACCCTAGTTTTTGACTAATTTATGGGTTACTTGATATTGGTCTAATGTTTATGAATTAATATGTAGTTTCTTATGAGCTTTCTAATGATATAAGAATTAAATTCAATTGATATCTATTTGGTCTTAGATTGATAAACCTATATTGAATCGATTTAGAGTCATTGAGTTTTATGATATATGCTTTGAATTGATGTTCATGGCCATGGGTAAGGGTCTTATGATGTTGAATTGGTTGATTTAGCATTGGATTGAAGTGTTGATAATGGAGTGGTGGTACACTGCCCTATTTTCTTTAAATTGATGATAATTAGACTTAAATTATATCGTGATTGGTTTGGTCCACTTATGGTGGCGATATTATGTGAATTGATGTGGCCTTGTCGGCGTTATTTTAAGTATATTGATGATCATGGCCTTGTCGGCAACTAGTTGAAGTTATATGGCTATTTGTGTAGTTGATTAGGTGATGTATGACCTTATCCTACCTATGTGAAAGTATATGTTTCTTATATTGAAGATGTTAGGTAATCATGTTAGACTATGACTATGTGCTTCTAGTATAACTTGTAATATGGATTAATGTGATGTATGTGTCCTGTTTAGGTAGACTAATGTCCCTTACTTGATATATGTATGAATGTGAATAATGTGATGTCTTGACTTAGGATGTTAAGAGTCTTGTATGTATGCATGTTATGTGGAACCTTGAACTTAGTGGTTAGGTTATGAATATTGAAGTAGAAAGCCGTAATGGTATCCTTCATGTGATGAATGATGGACTTAGGGCTGGTGGGCTGGACACATCATATCTAACCTTCGGGAAAATCATAATGAGCTTCTTGTCGCCATTGAAGGCAGACCCTAGAGGACCTCTTTGGTAGGGTAAATGTAAATGGGTTATGAACTAGATATGGAACCCCTTTATATGCACCTTAATGTGAAAGTACTCTATGAGAACATAGCCTAGCACCTTGAGTATGGTAAGGGAAGTAGTTCAAGTGAAGTACGAGACTAGAATACAAAGAAACCCTTCATATTCCTTAACCATGTGCCTACATGGGATGTGTCTAAGTTCTACCATTGGCAAGTAGAACAACCTCATCGGAGTAGGATAGAACTCCGGATTCCATGATTTACTACCATGGTCTATGTCGGTTATTGCCTATTCTCATCATATGGGATACTTACTAGTCTCAGAGAAGCTCAAGTTTAGGTGGTGGTATGAGACGCTATCTAGACATTGCACAATAGGCTTTCAAGATGTTAGTGAGAGTCCCTAGGTCTTCTCCAAGACCATTACTTGAATGTCCTTTATGTTATGAATGTGTCTTAATGAACTAATGAACTAATGACTTACGTTATGAAGTATGTAAGTGAATAAGTACCGAATCTAGAGTGACTTAGGGATTCCTTAGCTAAATTATGAAGAGGTCATAAAGGATGATCTCTTCATGTCTTATCTATGGAAGTCTTGAGAATGACTCTAGTTGGGAAAGATGTTTGGTGTCGTTGACACGATCTAAGCCTTAGGTAGTCTTAAGAACTATTTAGGTAATCTTGAAGAGGTCAGTCATGGTCGTTATCTTCTTGATTTACTTAATTAGGTCTTTTTATAGCCTTTGGAAGGAGAGTGTCCTATCATCTATGTGTTTGTGTGTTTAGTGAGAACGATTCTATCCTAGGGAGTCTATTGGATCTCTTGAGTGTGTGTGTAAGGGATTGTATGGGAGGTCGCTTCACAACTCACTCAAGTGAGACTTAGAATTCACCTTTGGTAGAGGAATATTACATTTATGTTTATGATGCTTGTAAGTGTGTATGTGACTCATTATAGGTAATCTTGAGGGTCGTTTAGGCACATCTAGAGAGGGTGTATGGGCGGTCTCTCTTTGCGTGACTTAAGTGACTTAGGATAACTTTTAGTGAGGAAATTACATACTAGGAAGTGTTAAAAGGGAAGATAAGAGAATTCACTGTAACAGTGAAGAACTTAACTGTACAGTGAATTGAACTCACTGTAACAGTGAAGAACTTCACTGTACAATGAATTGAACTAACTGTAATGTGTGTTATAAAAATGTAGTTTTTGGTTAAATGTTATCTTATGTGTTTCTAAGTTGATAAATGTTGTTCTTATGATTATAATATGATTTCCAAATGAAAAGATGCATATTTTCAATAACTGTCCATTTTCATGATTTTTATGCATAAGTCATACTTAGTACATGTGGTTGTACTAATCCATGCTTTTATCTATATAGTTCTTGGTAGGTGAAGAGATTTTGGTAAGAAGACTTGGACTTAGAAGATCGTTCAAGATAAGTTGAAGTATGTCCTCACTTGACTCGAGGGCATATATGTCTTTTGTGTTTCTTTTATGAAGTTTTGTAATAGACTTATTAGTACTATGTTTTCTATATTCGTATGGGCCGTGTCCCAAGTAATCTTGTGTCTATGATGATGAGATTGAGACTTAGCATTTCCTATTACTTCTATATGAAAGAGTTTTTAAGACTATGATATTGTTTTATGAAAAATTTTAAATTTCGCACTACTTTTCATTATGTATATGCAATGAATGAAATGAGAGGCTTGTATGAGACCTCCGAGAGATTGAGTATGCCTCGTCACAATTCGAGATTGTGTCCTATATTCTAGGGGGTTGTCTCGGGTCGTGATAAGTTTGGTACAGAGCATAGGTTGGTGAAAGTAGTCTTAGGAATCAAAAAGTCTCATCAAGTCACGTCTAGCAGAGTCTTGACCAACGGTGTGATTCGTGACACATCTATGGGCGAGAGGCTATAGGACGATAGTATTTACCTTCTTTTCTACTCCTATGTCGTGCGGTAGACTAATGTTATGAGTATCCTTCTAAATGTGTTTCCTTGTGTTTCTAGGAGATGAATAGTAGAAGGATGGCCGCTAGAAGGTTGGAAGAGGGAAGGGTGAATGAGGAATCTCCTCCTCAAGTTGAGCAAGTTGAGCAAGTTATTCAAGGTGGGCAATGTGTCCAAGGTTCTCAAGGTGATCAAGTGCCTCCCCAAGGTGATGAAGTACCTAACGTGGAAGGAGGTATTAAGGTTCTGGAGATGTCTAATAGGGATATTAGAGATGCTTTGATTTCTATAGCCCGAGCCGTAACTACTCAAGCTAATTTGAGTATGTTACCTAGAGTTGTTGAGAGCACTATGACATTTAGGTTCAGAGACTTTGTGAGGATGAATCCTCCTATCTTTCTTGGATCTAAGGTAGATGAGGATCCCCAAGAGTTCCTTGATGGTGTGTACAAGGTGTTGAGTGCTATGGGGGTTACATCTAGGGAGTAGGCGGACTTAGCTTTGTACCAATTGAGGGATGTGTCTCAAATTTAGTACACTCAATGGAAGAACAATAGGCCGGTAGAGTCGGGTCCTATCTAGTGGGAAGAATTTAAGGAAGCTTTTCTAGGCAAGTACTTTCCCCGTGAGAGGAGAGAAGTTAAGGTAGAGGAGTTTATCAATCTCAAGCAAGGCAATATGAGTGTTGAGGAGTTCTCTTTGAAATTCTCAACATTGTCTAGCTATGGACCTTCCCTAGTCTCTAATCCAAGAGATGAAATGAGTCGCTTTATTATCGGGGTTGCCGACTTAGTGAAGGAAGAATGTCGTACGGCTATGCTACATGATGATATGACCTTAGCTAGACTCATGGTGTATGAACAATCTATTAAAGAGTCTAAACTTAAGAGGATGCTAGAAACTTTAAAAAGAATGGTGCAAGTGATCAAGGACAGCCTAGGTTCAAAAAGAGGGCTCAAACTGAAGATGGACCTAGGGCTCCTAAGGTGAAATTTGAGAAAGGAGGTGCTTCTCAAAATAAAAAGCCTACTTGTGCCAATGGTGGGAAGAAACATTTTGGTGAGTGTCTATTGGGTACCGGGAGTTGTTTTGGATGGAAAAGGTGGGCACAAAGTGAGAGATAGCCCGATGATTGCTTCTAAGGGGAAAGAGGGTAAGCAAGATGTCCCTAGTGTTCCAAAGAAAGATGCTCCAAGAGGCCTTTCTATGCACTCCAGACTAGAGGTGAGAAGCCGGATGAGAGTGATGATGATGATATGAGTTCCTTCTAAGTGGGGGAGTATGGCTAGATAGGTGTCCTAGAAGTTGTTGCATGTGCATGATGTTTAGGAGTTTGGTTGAAATTAAACTTCATTAACTTTTTGCATTGTGTGTTTTATAAATCCTTGAGCATATTGTAAAATATATTTATGTGATTATACCTTGCATATTAGCATGTCTATATCATGAATTTCCAAAAATTTGCATTTTTGAAAAAGTTTTCAAAACCACTGTAGCATTGAAAAACTGCTCACTGTAAAATTTTGTAAAAATTGGCTAGTTGATTCTTTGGTCTAACATTGTTGTAATATGGTTAGAACTGATGTGTATGAGTATGATATTAAATATAAAATGAGATTTTGCTATTTGAAATGAAGAATGTGAGTTTTGTAGCATAATGAGTTATACAATTGGCTTCTAGTTTCTTGTTGTGTTGTGCATCTCTTGACTATGTGAAATTGATGTTTCTTCTAGATAATGTGTTATGTGGTTTTGTCATGTGATGATAGTTGAATCTCTAATCTTGTAAGTGTTCGGAGAGTGGCAAGTGTCATTCGAGGACGAATGTTGTCCAAGTGGTGGAGATTCTAAGACCTCAAAAATGACTTAGGTTAACTAGAGCCTAAAATGTTTGTAATGGTGTTCTAAGGTCCTAATGTGGTCTATTATATGGTATAGTGGCAGTAGTTAAAGTATTAGGTGCATTGAAAGTCAAACGTCAAGGGACTACTAAGACGTTCGACGACTAAGTCACCTAAGTGCCTCATATGTGGTCCTATGTGTTTATGTGTGATTCATGAGGTTGTAAGGTCCTTAAATGAGTTATTATTGTAAGTATAGGCAGTGTGTCAAGTTTTGAGAAGTTTGGATGTCAAACGTCCAAGAACGTTCATGATGTTCGAAAGATGTGGCTTGAAGTGACCTTGTGTGCCTAGGCATGTTTCGTCTAGTTATACGTGTTCTTTTTTGATGAAATTCACGTGAGAGATGTTAAACTTGTATACGGTCATTTTTGGGTTGGACACTTCTGGGCAAACACCCCCAAGGATCAACCAAAGGTCCTTGAGGAAGGACCCATACTTTATGTCAAGACTGTACAGGCAGACCCAAACGACGGAGGCATCGATGGCTCGTGGGCGAATCGAAGCCCCGTCGAAGGGTGTTGTCGGTGGAGACTTAGTATTGGGTGAGACGGGGACCTTGACAAGTCTCTGACCAAACCAACGGAAGGATAGGACGGTCCGTTTGTGGACAAACGGTCCGTCAACTCTCCAACAGTTGATGGGCCTGTTTCTGCGTGCAGTTTCACTGCCAAGTTAGGGGTGAACTTGTAATTTTACCCCACTTATAAATGCAAGGTTTGGCGGTTCTTTAAGGGTCTTTTGGGTATTTTAAACAAGTATATATGTGTTTAACACTTAGGATATTTCATTCTTCCAAAAACAAAACCCCAAAATCCTTAAGAATTCCCAAAGACTCCATTGAAGCCAAAAATCAAGGAAGAGCTTGGTGTGACGTTTTGAATGGAGATTCTTCATCAAAGTGAAGAATAAGATTCATTCAGGTATGATTTTTGATCCTTGAAACTCATTTCATCAAGGAGCCCAACTTCAAAGATGTTTTCTAAAGTTTTCGAAGATGAATTGTCCAATTTCATGATTCTACCATGGATTCTTGCATTAATGGTTTTCAGACGTCTATTATGGATTAGATTGATGTTGTATTGATGATTTTAACCTAAATTACCTATGAACCCATGTTATTGATGAACCCTAGTTTTTGACAAATTTATGGGTTACTTGATATTGGTCTAATGTTTATGAATTAATGTGTAGTTTCTTATGGGCTTTATAATGATATAAGAATTGTATTCAATTGATATTTAATAGGTCTTAGATTGATAAACCTATATTAAATAGATTTAGCTTCATTGAGTTTTATGATATATGGTTTGAATTGATGTTCATGGACATGAGTAAGAGCCTTATGATGTTGAATTGCTTGATTTAGGTTTGGATTGGAGTGTTGATAATGGAGTGGTGGTACGCTGCCGTATTCTCTTTTACTTGATGATAATTATACTTCAATTATATTGTGATTGGTTTGGTCCACTTATGGTGGCGGTGTTATGTGAATTGATGTGACCTTGTCGGCATTATTTTAAGTATATTGATGATCATGGCCTTGTCGGTAACTACTTGAAGTTATATGGCTATTTGTGTAGTTGATTAGGTGATGTATGACCTTATCCTACCTATGTGAAAGTATATGTTTCTTATATTGAAGATGTTAGGTTATCATGTTAGACTAAGACTATGTGTTTCTAGTATAACATGTAATATGGACTAATGTTATGTATATGGTGTCTTGTTTAGGTAGACTAATGTCCCTTAGTTGATATATTTATGAATGTGAATAATGTGATATCTTGACTTTGGATGTTAAGAATCTTGTATGTATGCATGTTATGTGGAACCTTGAACCTAGTGGTAAGGTTATGAATATTGAAGTAGACAGCGATAATGGTATCCTTCATGTGATGAATGATGGACTTAGGGTTGGTTGGCTGGAACGACATCATATCTAACCTTAGGGAAAGTCATAATGAGCTTCTTGTCGCCATTGAAGGCAGACCCTAGAGGACCTCTTTGGTAGGGTAAATGTAATTGAGTTATGAACTAGATATGGAACCCCTTTATATGAACCTTAATGTGAAAGTACTCTATGAGAACAAAGGCTAGCACCGAGTGAGTATGGTAAGGGAAGTAGTTCTAGTGAAGTACGAGACTAGAATACAAAGAAACCCTTCATATTCCTTAACCATGTGCCTACATGGGATGTGTCTAAGTTCTACCATTGGCAAGTAGAACAACCTCATCGGAGTAGGATAGAACTCCAGATTCCATGATATACTACCATGGTCTATGTCGGTTATTGCCTATTCTGATCATATGGGATACTTACTAGCCTTAGAAAAGCTCTATGATGTTTAGGTGGTGGTATGAGACGCTATCTAGACATTGCACAATAGGCTTTGAAGATGTTAGTGAGAGTCCCTAGGTCTTCTCCAAGACCATTACTTGAATGCCCTTTATGTTATGAATGTGTCTTAATGAACTAATGAACTAATGACTTACGTTATGAAGTATGTAAGTAAATAAGTACCTAATCTAGAGTGACTTAGGGATTCCTTAGCTAAATTGTGAAGAGGGCTTAAAGGATGATCTCTTCATGTCTTATCTATTGAAGTGTTGAGAATGACTCTAGTTGGGAAAGATGTTTGGGGTCGTTGACACGATCTAAGCCTTAGGTATTCTTAAGGACTATTTAGGTAATCTTTAAGAAGTCAATCATGGACGTTATCTTCCTGGTTTACTTAAGTAGGTCTTTTGATAGCCTTTGGAAGGAGAGTGTCCTATCATCTATGTGTTGGTGTGTTTAGTGAGAATGAGTCTATCCTAGGGAGTCTATTGGATCTCTTGAGTGTGTGAGTAAGGGATTGTATGGGCGGTCGCTTCACGACTCACTCAAGTGAGACTTAGAATTCACCTTTGGTAGATGAATCTTACATTTATTTATGATGCTTGTAAGTGTGTATGTGACTCATTATAAGTAATCTTGAGGGTCGTTTAGGCACATCTAGAGAGGGTGTATGGGCGTTATCTCTTTGTGTGACTTAAAGTGAATCTTAGGATGACTTTTAGTGAGGGAATTACATACTAGGAAGTGTTAAAAGGGAAGACAAGAGAATTCACTGTAACAGTGAAGAACTTCACTGTACAGTGAATTGAACTCACTGTAATGTGAGTTCTAAAAATGTAATTTTTGGTTAAATGTTATCTTATGTGTTTCAAAGTTGATAAATGTTGTTCTTATGACTATAATATGATTTCCAAATGAAAAGATGCATATTTTCAATAAATGTCCGTTTTCATGATTTTTATGCATAAGTCATACTTAGTACATGTGGTTGTACTAATCCATGCTTTAATCTATATAGTGCTTGGTAGGTGAAGAGCTTTTGGGAAGAAGACATGGACTTAGAAGATCGTTCAAGAGAAGTTGAAGTATGTCCTCACTTGACTTGAGGGCATATATTTTTTTTGTGTTTCTTTTATGAAGTTTTGTAATAGACTTATTAGTAATATGTTTTCTATATTCGTATGGGTCGTGTCTCAAGTACTCTGGTGTCTAAGATGATGAGATTGAGACTTAGCATTTCCTATTACTTCTATATGAAAGAGTTTTTAAGACTATGATATTGTTTTATGAAAAGTTTTAAATTCCGCACTACTTTTCATTGTGTATATGCGATGAATGATATGAGAGGCTTGTATGAGATCTCCGAGAGGTCGACTACGCCGCCTCACAATCCCAGATTGTTCCCTATCTTCTAGGGGGTGGTCTCATGTCGTGACAAGCTTGGTATCAAAGCATAGGTTGGTGAAAGTAGTCTTAGGAATCAAAAAGTCTCATCAAGTCACGTCTAGTAGAGTCTTGACGATCGGTGTGAGTCGCGACACATCTATGGGCGAGAGGCTATAGGACGATAGTATTTAGCTTCTTTTCTACTCCTATGTCGTGCGGTAGACTAATGTTATGAGTATCCTTCTAAATGTGTTTCCTTGTATTTATAGGAGATGAATACTAGACGGATGGCCGCTAGAAGGTTGGAAGAGGGAAGGGTGAATGAGGAAGCTCCTCCTCAAGTTGAGCAAGTTGAGCAAGTTATTCAAGGTGGGCAAGGTGTCCAAGGTGATCATGGTGCTCAAATACCTCCCCAAGAAGATGAACTACCTAATGTGGAAGGAGGTATTGAGGTTCCGGAGATGTCTAATAGGGAGATTAGAGATGCTTTGATTGCTAGCGCCCGAGCCGTAACTACTCAAGCTAATTTGAGTATGTTGCCTAGAGTTGTGGAGAGAACTATGAC
Source organism: Solanum sitiens (assembly GCA_016801875.1). Lineage (NCBI taxonomy): Eukaryota > Viridiplantae > Streptophyta > Magnoliopsida > Solanales > Solanaceae > Solanum > Solanum sitiens. Next base: position 260,422 of record JABWTJ010000088.1, on the reverse strand, counting down.
ATCTAGGTTGAGAGACTTTGTGAGGATGAATCCTCCTATCTTTCTTTGATCTAAGGTAGATGAAGATCCCCAAGAGTTCCTTGATGGTGTGTACAAGGTGTTGAGTGCTATGTAGGTTACATCTAGGGAGAAGGCGGAGTTGGCTTCGTACCAACTGAGGGATGTGTCTCAAATTATGTACACTCAATGGAAGGACAATAGGCCGGTATAGTCGAGTCCTATTGAGTGAGAAGAATTGAAGGAAGCTTTTCTAGGCAAGTACTTTCCCAGTGAGAGGAGAGAAGTTAAGGTTGAGGAGTTTATCAATATCAATCAAGGCAATATGAGTGTTGAGGAGTACTCTTTGAAATTCTCAACATTGTCTAGCTATCGACCTTCCCTAGTGTCTAATCCAAGAGATGAAATGAGTCGCTTTGTTACCGGGGTCGCCGACTTAGTGATGGAAGATTGTCGTACGGCTATGCTACATGATGATATGACCTTAGCTAGACACATGGTGTATGCACAATCTATTGAAGAGTCTAAACTTAAGAGGATTGCTAGAAACTTGAAAAAGAATGGTGCAAGTGATCAAGGGCAGCCTAGGTTCAAAAAGAGGGCTCAAACTCAAGATAGACCTAGGGCTCCTAAGGTGAAATTTGAGAAAGGAGGTGGTTCTCAAAATCCAAAGCCTACTTGTGCCAATTGTGGGAAGAAACATTTTGGTGAGTGTCTATTGGGTACCGGGAGTTGTTTTGGATGTGGAAAAGGTGGGCACAAAGTGAGAGATTGCCCCATGATTGCTTCTAAGTGGAAAGAGGGTAAGAAAGCTGCCCCTAGTGTTCCAAAGGAAGATGCTCCAACAAAGAGGCATTTCTATGCACTCCGGACTAGAGGTGAAAAGGCGGATGAGAGTGATGATGTTGTTGGTAAGTTTTCTTTTCTCTTGTTATGATATGAGTTCCTTCTAAGTGGGGGAGTATGGCTAGATAGGTGTCCTAGAAGTTGTTGCATGTGCATGATGTTTAGGAGTTTTGTTGAAATTGAATTTCATTAACTTCTTGCATTGTGTGTTTTATAAAGCCTTGAGCATGTTGTAAAAGATGTTCACGTGATGATACCTTTCATATTAGCATGTCTATATAATGAATTGCTAAAAATTTTCATTTTTGAAAAAGGTTGCAAAACCACTGTAGAATTGGAAAACTGCTCACTGTAAAATTTTGTGAAAATTGGGTAGTTGGTTCTTTGGTCTAATTTTTTTTAATATGGTTAGAACTGATGTGTATGAGTATGATATTAAATATAAAATGAGATTTTGCAATTTGGAATGAAGAATGTGAGTTTTGTAGCATAATGAGTTATAGAATTGGCTTCTAGTTTCTTGTTGTGTTGTGAATCTCTTGACTATGTGAAATTGATGTTTCTTCTAGATAATGTGTTATTTGGTTTGGTCATGTTCTTCTAGTTGAATCTCTAATCTTGAAAGTATTCGGAGAGTGGAAAGTGTCATTTGATCACGAATATTATCCAAGTGGGGGAGATTGTAAGACCTCAAAAATGACTTAGGTTAACTAGAGCCTAACATGTTGGTAATGGTGGTATAAGGTTCTAATGTGGTCTATTATATGGTATAGAGGCATTAGTTAAAGTATTAGGTGCATTGGAAGTCAAACGTCAAAGGACGACTACGATGTGCGATGACTAAGTCACCTAAGTGCCTCGTATCTGGTCCTATGTGTTTATGTGTGATTCATGAGGTTCTAAGGTCCTTAAATGAATTATTATGGTACGTATAGGCAGTGTCTCAAGTTTCGAGAAGTTTGGAGGTGAAACGTCCAAGAGCGTTCATGAAGTTCGAAAGATGTTCCATGAAGTGACATTGTGTTTCTAGGCATGTTTCGTCAAGTTTTACGTGTTCGTTTTGGATGAAATTCATGTGAGAGGTGTTAAACTCGTATACGGTAATGTTTTGGTTGGAAAATCCCGGGCAAACATTCCCAAGGACCAACCAAGGGTCCTTGAAGAAGGCCCCAAACTTTATGTCAAGACTGTCCCAGGCAGTCCCAAACGATGGAGGCATCGACAGATCGTGGGCCAATCGAAGCCCCGTCGATGGGTGTCATAGGTCGAGACTTAGTATTTGGTGAGAAGAGGACCTTGACAATTCTTTGACCCAACCAACGGAAGGACAGGACGGTCCGTTTGTGGACAAATGATCCGTCAACTGTCCAACCGTTGATGGGCCTGTTTCTGCGTGCAGTTTCATTGCCAAGTTAGGGGTGAACTTGTAATTTAACCCCACTTATAAATGGAAGGTTTGGAGGTTCTTTAAGGGTCTTTTGGATATTTTAAATAAGTATATATGTGTTTAACATTTAGGAGATTTCATTCTTTCAAAAACAAAACCCTTAAATCCCTTAAGAATTCCAAAAGACTCCATTGAAGTCAAAAATCAAGGAAGAGCTTGGTGTGACGTTTTGAGTGGAGATTTTCATCAAAGTGAGGAATAAGCTTCATTGAGGTATGTTTTTTTATCCTTGAAACTCGTTTCATCAAGGAGGCCAACTTCAAAGATGTTTTCTAACGTTTTCTAAGATGAATTGTCTAATTTAATGATTCTACCATGGGTTCTTGCATTAATAGTATTCAAACGTCTATTATGGATTAAATTGACGTTCTATTGATGATTTTAACCTAAATTACCTATGAACCCATGTAATTGATGAACCCTGGTTTTTGACTAATTTATAGGTTACTTGATATTGGTCTAAAGTTTATGAATTAATGTGTAGTTTCTTATGGGCTTTATAATGATATAAAAGTTGTATTGAATTGATATCTAATTGGTCTTAGATTGATAAACCTATATTGAATTAATTTAGATTCATTGAGTTTTATGATATATGCTTTGAATTGATGTTCATGGCCATGGGTAAGGGCCTTATGATGTTGAATTGGTTGATTTAGCATTGGATTGGAGTGTTGATAATGGAGTGGTGGTACGCTGCCATATTATCTTTTACTTGATGATAATTATACTTCAATTATGTTTTTATTGGTTTGGTCCACTTATGGTGGCGGTGTTATGTGAATTGATGTGACCTTGTCGGCGTTATTTTAAGTATATTGATGATCATGGCCTTGTTGGCAACTACTTGAAGTTATATGGCTATTTGTGTAGTTGATTAGGTGACGTATGACCTTATCCTACCTATGGGAAAGTATATGTTTCTTATATTGAAGATGTTAGGTAATCATGTTAGACTATGACTATGTGCTTCTATAACATGTAACATGGACTAGTGTGATGTATATGTTGTCTTGTTTAGGTAGACTAATGTCCCTTAGTTTATATTTGTATGAATGTGAATAATGTGATGTCTTGACTTAGGATGTTAAGAGTCTTTTATGTATGCATGTTATGTGGAACCTTGAACCTAGTGGTAAGGTTATGAATATTGAAGTAGAAAGCTGTAATGGTATCCTTCATGTGATGAATGATGGACTTAGGGTTGGTTGGCGGGAACATAATCATATCTAAACTTAGGAAAAGTCATAATGAGCTTCTTGTCGCCAATGAAGGCAGCCCCTACAAGACCTCTTTGGTAGGGTAAATGTGATTGGGTTATGAACTAGATATGGAACCCCTTTATATGAACCTTAATGTGAAAGTACTCTATGAGAACAAAGGCTAGCACCTAGTGAGTATGGTAAGGGAAATAGTTCTAGTGAAGTATGAGACTAGAATACAAAGAAACCCTTCATATTCCTTAACCATGTGCCTACATGGGATGTGTCTAAGTTCTACCATTGGCAAGTAGAACAACCTCATCGGAGTAGGATAGAGCTCCGGATTCCATGCTTTACTACCATGGTCTATGTCGGTTATTGCCTATTATCATCATATGGGATACTTACTAGCCTTAGAAAAGCTCTATGAAGTTTAGGTGGTGGTATGAGACGCTATCTAGACATTGCACAATAGGCTTTGAAGATGTTGGTGAGAGTCCCTAGGTCTTCTCCAAGACCACTACTTGAATGTCCTTTATGTTATGAATGTGTCTTAATGAACTAATGAACTAATGACTTACGTTATTAAGTATGTAAGTGAATAAGTACCTATTCTAGAGTTACTTAGGGATTCCTTATCTAAATTTTGAAGAGGGCATAAAGGATGATCTCTTCATGTCTTATCTATGGAAGTCTTGAGAATGACTCTAGTTGGGAAAGATGTTTGGTGTCATTGACATGATCTAAGCCTTAGGTAGTCTTAAGGACTATTTAGGTAATCTTGAAGAGGTCAATCATGGACGTTATCTTCTTGATATACTTAAGTAGGTCTTTTGATAGCCTTTAGAAGGAGAGTGTCCTATCATCTATGTATTGGTGTGTTTAGTGAGAATGATTCTATCCTATAGGGAGTCTATTGGATCTCTTGAGAGTGTGTGTAAGGGACTGTATGGGCGGTCGCTTCACAACTCACTCAAGTGAGATTTAGAATTCACCTTTGGTAGAAGAATCTTCCATTTATGTTTATGATGCTTGTAAGTCTGTATGTGACTCATTATAGGTAATCTTGAGGGTCGTATAGGCACATATACAGAGGGTGTGTGGGCGGTCTCTCTTTGTGTGACTTATGTGAATCTTAGTATAACTTTTAGTGAGGGAATTACATGCTAGGAAGTGTTAAAAGGGAAGACAAGAGAATTCACTCTAACAGTGAAGAACTTCAGTGAATTGAAATCACTGTAATGTGAGTTCTAAAAATGTAATTTTTGGTTAAATGTTATCTTATTTGTTTCTAAGTTGATAAATGTTGTTCTTATGATTATAATATGATTTCCAAATGAAAAGATTAATATTTTCAATAAATGTCCGTTTTCATGATTTTTATGCATAAGCCATACTTAGTACATGCGGTTGTACTAATCCATGCTTTTATCTATATAGTGCTCGGTAGGTGAAGATCTTTTGGGAAGAAGACTTGTACCTAGAAGATCGTTCAAGAGAAGGTGAAGTATGTCCTCACTTGACTCGAGGGCATATATGTCTTTTGTGTTTCTTTTATGAAGTTTTGTAATAGACTTATTAGGACTATGTTTTCTATATTCGTATGGGCCGTGTCCCAAGTATTCTTGTGTCTAAGATGATGAGATTGAGACTTAGCATTTCCTATTACTTCTATATGAAAGAATTTTTAAGACTGTGATATTGTTTTATGAAAAGTTTTAAATTACGCACTACTTTTCATTATGTATATGCGATGAATGATATGAGAGGCTTGTATGATACCTCCGAGAGGTTGGGTATGCCGCGTCACAATCCGAGATTGTGCCCTATCTTCGAGGGGGTGGTCTCAGGTTGTGACATCCTTGAGTTGAGCCTTCAACTCTTTCAATTTAGCCGGATTCATCCAATAAGGAGGAATTGAAATGGGATTGGTATCCGGAGAATGTCAATACCAAAAGAAATTCCCGTTCGGGAGGGATTCCGGGAAGATCATTAGGAAAGACCTCCGAAAATTCCCTTACTATGGGGACTAACTCAATGGGAGAATTTTTGGAATCTAAATCTGTAACGTTCCTGAAAATCACATGTCTAATGAAGATCCCAGTACGTCATGAAGAAAGCCTATTAGGGGTACATAGGCACCCCAATGCCCAATATTGAGAAATATTGGGCATAGTATAAGAAAATTGGCTAAGAAATACTAGCCAATTTTCCATATACGAATATGAAATATACTTTTGGGGTTGTCATAACCCAATCCAAGATTGACGTTTAAGAAATGTACCTGCAATGAAGACCCTAAGCTAATAAAATATATTTCGTCCAACTCACAAAAGGTATGAGGCATCCAAGTGTCAAGCCTAGATACCATAGCACATGATCAATTAAAATGATCATGTAGATTAAGTAATGCCCTTACATGGTGAGGGTACTTGGGACAATAAGTAAACATTCCCAAATGAGACATCAAGATAAATTAGTTAGGAAATCGAAACAAACCCATGTGCAAGCACATGGGCATCATACGTAAAGGATCTAGCCAAGGGGGACCACGGAACTACCCTAACCGAATTAGGTTAGGGCGGTTAGGCAAGACACGCACGGGAGGGTCCCTCCATGTGGGACCAGCTAGCCTAACTAACTCTAATTCCTAACCAACTATCCTAACTAGCCAACTAACCTAGTACTAACCAAATTTGACCCCTTAATGCACCCGACAACCTAGAACAAATTGGGTGAAACCTAGTACTAGCTAAGGGGACAACCTAGTACCTAACCTAGGATGGTCAAAAGTTGTTAGTTGTGGTCCTAGTGACTTAGGGATGTTTTGGTAATTTACTTAAGTCCCATATTTAATTAATTAAGACATCAAATTAATTAAATTAAGACTTGGTCAGCCGAGACACTTAGTCAAAATTGCAATTGGCTAAGTCAATGGTCCTCCTATGTCTAGTCAACTTAGGAGGGATATTTTAGTAATTAACTAATTAATTTATTAATTAAGTTAATTAAGTCTTAAGTTTTATAATTCAAGATCAGTTCCTAAACCTAGAATTCATGATCAAATATTGATAACTCACGACGCTAAGGCAGTAGAATGCAAACCGCAAAACGTAAGAACGCTAGAGGATTTTCATGGGCAATTTCAAGGATTTCGTTAGGGTGATCGTCGTAGATTAGAATCTTCATAAGGTATGGGTTTATCTCCTGGAATTCCTTCTCCAAGATTACTTTTCATCATCGTAATTCATGAAATCTCGAAAAGTAGGGTTGTTCCCAAAGTTCTCGTCGAACTTCCCTTCCCCTAGTATCCTTGTTATGTTTTCAATGTCGCATAGATTAGTCTTGATCATGTTGTTGGTATGTGGTGCTGACTGATCTTAATGTGTATGGTTCTTGATTGTTAAATGTCGAATGAACTATGAATTGAACTCGTTTGATGCTAAGAGTTTCTTTCGTGAATTAAAGGACGATGTATTAATAAGATATGTTCGAAAACGTTAAGTGTGATGTGTGATGATCTAATGCATACTTGCTGTGACTTTATGAAAATGTTATATTCATCAATTGTTAATATGATGCTGTCCAAGATGCTTAAAAACGTTATGCCTAAATTCATGAAATCAGATTGTCTAAAAAGATCTCTATGAAATCACATCTTGAATGAATTGACTATCTGGTGCCAATAAAATTGGCTAACACTACTTTGTCAAAACGAATGCATAATGACTATGAACTTATGTAAGTGATTGAAAGATTGGCTAAAGTTTCATACATATTCAATTTAAATATGAACATACGTAAAATTGGTCTTTACAAACAAAAATGGTTATGTAGTTTAATATCCCAAATGTTGAGGCCAATACTAATCATATGACAATCTTGTGTAGTTAGATTATCAAATGATATCATAAGCACTTCTAAAGTAATTCAATGAATCCATAACCAAGGTCATGCCATTCATTGGGACAACTCCCAACATGCTCTAAAAGAATGAAATATGAACACATGAAACTCATTGAATGAAGTGTTCATCGTCCATAAACGATGATATGAAGTTACTACACTAAATTAAAGAAGTAACGTCAGTTATAACATAATTAAAGGGGTCTAAATTAAGTAAGTGACCAGAATGGGGTATTAAAAGAAAGTGAGACAAGTCTTACTTACACCTAAGCTACTATGTTAAAAGAATACTCACGAATGAAGGTGTTAGAATGTGTGAGACTAATCTCATTAACACCTACGGATGATATGTAAGGACAATTCACATTTAATTAATGGAAAGTAAGGATGATATGTAAGGACAATTCACATTTCATCAATGTAAAGTAAGGATGATATGTAAGGACAATTCATATTTCTTCATTGTAAAGTAAGGATGACAAGTCATCAAAAGAGTAAGTAAATCTCAATCTAGAAGTAAGCTTCCATAACGCTTGAGTCAACTCTAAAAGATAAAGAAGATAATGAAAGTGAGCACAACACTGATAGACTAGTTATGAGCATGTGCTTGCACGTGTAAGTCTCATGTGATGAGGCTACCACCGAGGTGGATAAGTAGTCTCATTACGTCCCTAATCTTCGAAAAATGTCTAGCCAACATAGGAACTAGCTAGTGGTTTCCACATAAGCGAGCTAGGCATGTTCGGTTTCACTTTGTCCGGTGATTCCACCCTTTTTCGGTGTGGGGCAGACACTGGATTTCATGTTTAGCTCACATGATCTATATCGGTTAATGCTCATGATATGTTCTTTTTTCACTATAGCCGTTAGCCACTCCTTTTCGGTGTGGAGTGAACACTTGAGATGGATCCGCCTTAGCCGGGGATCACCCATTTTTGGTGTGGGACAGACACTGGATTCCATGAGTAGCTCACATGGTCTAAGATTCATTTTAAGCGGTGAATCACCTCTTTTCAGTGTGGGGAAGACACTGTATTTCATGTTAAGCTCGCATTATCTTATTCCTAATGATGTCACTATAAAAGTGAGAATGATGATGATGATGGAACGTATGTTCAAAGTGAGCAATGAAGAAGAGCTTAATAATGTCAAGTGCCAATATTACACTCATGAAGTTTCAACAAATAATGGGCAAAACCAAATAAGATTGGCTTATAATGACTTCTTATATGAGGTCAATAAATGGAAGTAGAAACATAACGTTAACTAAATACCTTATAACTTCCCCAAGATAAAAGTAATGGAATAAATGGAATGACCAATATAGAATGGCTTATGAAACGTAAAGAATATATAGTGTAAAGAATGACTCACTATAAGGTAAGGAAATCATTCCTTAGTCCTTGGATTACTTACATCGATTCATTGTGTGTATGGGACTAGAATGAATCATTGCACTTGTAAGTAAAACATATACTAAAGGAATTATTACTAAAGGAATTATTGAACTACACATCAGGAAGAAGAAAAATATTGAAAATAAAACCAAGTATAGAGAGGAGAGCTCTCGGGTTGGGGGTTCGCAAAATTTCAAATCTTCGCCCGAGGGGTTCTAAAATTATGTTGATGATACTAATCTCTTGTAACCATATAGAAAATGAGTTGTGTGATTTGAATGCATTAAAATACATCATATTCATACCACAATTCACAACTAACGAATTAGGAAAGTCTAATGACTAGAGTTTCCAGAAATGGCATGTTGCTTAGGAAGAACATTCATTGATCATGCATAGCCTTATATGTATGTGTGCATACACCCATACTTAGTACAAGTGGTGTAAAACCCCCCTACTATTTACTATTTTTATAGGTGCAGGTCAGAGGACATATTGACAACATTTGCAGCGGTATGGACATCAGCGTTCTCCAGACCACTTGGTAGGTCCTCTTGATTTCTAGGATGCTACAGTTTTAGTCTAGCCTTAGTTTTAGACATAGCTAGTGGATGTTGTCCCTAGCGTTTCTTTCGTACTTTCATTTCGATGCATTGTAATAAGGCCGTATTTGGCAAACTATTTATGATATATTTACCTTCTATTTCGAATTGACTCTTATGATAGATGGTTGTTTCTTTATGTTGAGCTTAGTATATGATGAAACTATGTAACTACTATATGAAGTCTATGTATACTACATACGTTTAAAAAGTATTAAATTTTCCACAAAATTTAACTAGATGAATGTGCTGAATGCAAGATGAGGCTTGTCTGCGACCTCTGAGATGTCAACGACGCCGGTGGCAGTTCGGATTTCAGAATTTGGGTCGTTACAAACTTGGTATCAGAGCATGAGGTTAAATTACCGAGTATTTAAAGCTCAACACAAACACGTTACGTAGTTTCTAGCTTATGGTTGTGAAGCGCGCCATAATCATGACTTAGAGACTACGCAATGATAGGAAATCTTTGCTTCTTCTACTCTTTATCGTGCCATTTAGAGTTGTGATATTTTATGTCATTTGAGGATATAACTCTCTTCTTGTGTATACGTGTAGAAAATGAACACAAGGAGAAATACCGCGAGAAGAGTTGAGGAAGCAGCTACGGAAGGGAATCAAGCTCCTCCTCAAGCCCTAGCTGCTGCTGAACAAGTTCCTGTCAATCCAGATGGATTGACGGATGGTGAAGTGAGGAATTCTTTACTGCTGATGGCACAGGCCATCATGACTCAGGCTCAAGCCATCACGGCTCAAGCCACGAGAGAGGGTGCTCCCAGAGAGAACCCGCATGCTAGTACCATGGCTAGCAGGCTGAGGGACTTCACCAGGATGAATCCCCCAGTGTACTACGGGTCCAAGGCCCGCAAGGATCCTCAGGAGTTCGTAGATGAGGTCCACAAGATTTTGTGTGCCATGGGAGTTGATGAGGAGGCAAAGGGTGAGTTGACTGCATATCGAGTCAAGGAGGTGGCACAAGTGTGGTACCGGATGTGGGCTGATGGCCGAGCTAGAGGAGATGTTCCCATCACTTGGGATGTTCTCAAGAATGCCTTTCTGGAGAGGTTCTTCCCAAGGGAGAAAAGTGATGCCAAAGTCGAAGAGTTCATCAACCTGAGACAGGGAGGTATGTCTGTCAAGGAGTATTCCTTGAAGTTTGTTAAACTTTCAAAGTATGCTTCTTCTCTGGTGGCAAATAGCAGGGATGAGATGAGCAGATTCATTACTGACGTATCTGAGGATCTGGTAGAAGATTATCGGGCAGCCATGATGCATGAAAATATGGATCTGGGCAGGTTGATGGTGCATGCTCAGCAAGTAGAGGAGATCCGCCGCAAGAGGTGAATTCACGAAGGCAAGAAGCCTAAGGCCGCGGACCAGCCTAGTTCGGGCTCGGGTAGGGGCTCATTTGGAGTCCAAAACAGGCCTAAGTTCAAGAAGAACTCAGGTAACTTCACTCCTTCATGTAATTCGAGAGCTAAGGTGAATAAGTCTGGCCCAAGAAAGGGCATGACCATATCATCCAGCGAACCAACAGGCCTTGTGGTAAGTGTGGGCGTTTGCATGGAGTTGAATGTTTGGTAGGTACTAACACCTGTTGCGGGTGTGGAAAAAGTGGACACATGGTCCGAGACTGTCCTCAAGTGAGTAATCAAGCCAATACAAATGCTCAGCCTCGGCCGAATACGAATGCTGCATCCGAACCTCCCAAGAGGAACAAGTTTTATGCGCTGAAAGGTAGAGCAGAGCAAGAGAAGTCAGCTGATGTAGTCACGGGTACGTTGCATGTCTTTACTTTCCCTGTGTATGAATTATTAGATACACGATCCACTCTATCATTTGTCACTCCATTGATAGCTAGTAGATTTGATGTGCTTCCTGAAATCTTGCATGATCCAATTTTAGTAAGTACTCCAATACGGGACGACATTAGAGCTTAGAAAGTGTACAAAAATTGCTCAATTAATGTCTTGATATAGTCACTCACGCTGATCTAGTGGAGTTAGCCATGATCTACTTTGACATAATATTGGGTATGAATTGGCTTCACAAGTGTTATGCCACAATAGATTGTCGAAACAGGGTAGTGAGGTTTCAGTTTCCAAATGAGTTAGAACTGGAATGGGAAGGGCGTGGTTCAAGTCCAATCGGCCAAATTGTTTCAAATTTAGAGGCCAATAAGATGATAGCTAAGGGGTATTTATATCACTTAGTTAGAGTTAATGACATAGATCAAGAAGTACCTTCCATAGATTTTGTGCCAATAGTGAATGAGTTCCCAGATGTCTTTCCGGAGGATTTACCAGGAGTCCCTCCTGAACGTGAGATTGAATTTGGAGTAGATTTAGATCCCAACACCAAGCCAATTTCTATTACCCCGTATAGGATGACACCAACTGAACTCAAAGAGTTAAAGTTACAGTTAAAAGATCTACTTGATAAGGGCTTCATCCAGCCGAGCATATCCCCATGGGGTGCTCCAGTGTTGTTCGTAAAGAAAAAGGATGGAACCCTTAGAATGTGCATCGATTATCATCAACTCAACAAAGTCACTATAAAGAATAAGTACCCTCTTCCTAGAATCGATGATCTGTTTGACCAAATCCAAGGTTCAAGTTTCTTTTCAAAGATAGACCTTCGGTCAGGCTACCATCAGCTTAGAGTGAGGCGAGACGACGTCTCTAAGACGGCTTTTTGTACTAGATATGGGCACTATGAGTTTCTGGTTATGTCATTAGGTCTCACTAACGCACCAGCCGCGTTTATGGACCTTATGAATAGGGTCTTCCATGAGTACCTTGATTCCTTCGTCATAGTATTCATACACGACATTCTCATATACTCTAAGTCTAAAGAAGAGCATGAGGTACACTTAAGAAAGACATTGCAAGTACTCAAAAAACATCAGTTGTATGCAAAGTTCAGCAAATGTGAATTCTGGTTGAGATCAGTGACCTTTCTTGGTCATGTTGTGACCGACCAAGGTGTTGAAGTTGATCCTATGAAGGTTGAGGTGGTGAAGAATTGGCTGAGAGCCCTTACTCCTAAAGATATTCGAAGCTTTTTGGGTTTAACCAATTATTATCGCAGGCTTATGGAAGGGTTTTCCACTATTGCTGCACTATTGACCGCATTGACAAAGAAGAAGGCAAAGTTTGAGTGGTCCGAGAAATGTGAAAAGAGTTTGCAAGAACTCAAGGACCGACTCACTTCGGCCCCAATGTTGATGTTGCCGAGAAGTGGTGAGGGGTGAGGGGTATATTATGATGCTTCCTGAGAAGGTTTGGGATGTGTTCTCATGCAGAATGGTAAGGTGATTGCATACGCATCAAGACAATTGAAAATCCACGAAAAGAACTACCCTACTCACGATCTTGAACTAGCCGCGGTTGTCTTTGCGTTGAACATGTGGAGACATTATTTATATGGTTTACATGTTGATGTGTATACTGACCATAAGAGTCTTCAGTATGTGAGTTGAATCTTCGTCACAGGAGATGGCTAGAACTTCTCAAGAATTATGACATGAGTGTGTACTATCACCCAGGTAAGGCCAATGTGGTGGCCGATGCATTGAGCAGACTGAGCATGGGCAGCGTTTCACATATTGATGTGAGAAGAAGGAGCTGGTTAAAGAGGTGCACCAATTGGCAAGATTGGGTGCACGACTGACAGATGCTCCAAGTGGGGGTGTTTCGGTTCACTCAAGTTCCGAATCCTCATTTGTTCTAGATGTTAAAGCCAATCAACACCTTGACCCAATACTCATGGAGTTGAAAGGCTCGGTATTGAGTAAGTTGAATGATTCATTCTCGTTAGGTGGAGATGACGTACTCTGATATCAGAACAGATTATACGTGCCCAATGTGAATGATTTGAGGTCAAGTATTTTGGCAGAAGCTCATGGTTCCCGATATTCCATACAGGTGCCACCAAAATGTACCAAGACCTTAAAGAGGTCTATTGGTGAGAAGGCATGAAGAGAAATATCTCTAAGTTAGTGGAGGAGTGTCCGAACTTCCAATAGGTTAAGGCCAAAAACCTTAAGACAGGAGGTCTCACTCAGAAGATTGAGATACCAACGTGGATGTGGGAGGCTATCAATATGGATTTTGTGGTTGGTCTGCCAAAGACTAGGAAACTACATGATTCCATTTGGGTTATTGTTGACAGAATGACCAAGTCCGCTCACTTCATACCTGTGAAGTCTACCTTCAAGGCCGAAGACTATGTCAAGCTTTATATAGATGAGATAGTGAGATGGCATGGGATTCCTCTATCTATTATTTTGGACAGAGGGGCTCAATTCACTTCTCATTTTTGGAACTCATTACAGAAAAGTTTGGGTACACAGGTGAAGCTTAGTACTGCTTTCCATCCGCAAACAGATGGGCAAGCATAGCGTACCATCCCGACCCTTGAAGACATGTTGAGAGCATTTGTTATTGACTTCAAGGGGAGTTGGGATTATCACTTGCCGCTGATAGAGTTCTCTTACAATAATAGCTACCATTCCAGTATTGAAATGACACCTTTCAAAGCATTATATGGCCGAAGATGTAGATCTCTGTATGGGTGGTTTGAAGTAGGAGAATCGGCCATCCTTGGTCCCGAGATGATAAATGAGGCTGTAGAGAAGGTGAAGATGATTAAGGATGGATTGGCTACTGCTTACAGTCGTCAGAAATCCTATGCGAATAACCGAAATAGATCTCTTGAGTTCGAAGTGGGTGATCAAGTCTACCTGAAGATATCACCCATCAAAAGGGGTGATGAGGTTTGGTAAGAAAGGCAAGTTGAGTCCGAGGTATATAGGTCCTTCTGAGATCTTACAACGATTGGGACACGTTGTATATGAGCTGAAATTACCTCAAGACTTGGCTTCTGTTCATCCAGTGTTTCACATTTCTATGCTTAAGAAATGTCTAGGCGATCCAACATCCATCCTGCCTATTAAGGGGTTAGGAGTTGATGAGAACCTTTCTTATGAAGAGGTTCAAGTCGAAATTTTAGATCGCCAAGTGAAGCGGCTGAGGACCAAGGAGGTTGCCACCGTGAAGGTCCTATGGCGGAACCATCTTGTTGAGGGAGCAACGTGGGAGGGCGAGACCGATATGAGATCCCTCTACCCTCATTTGTTTAGTTCTTAAGGTTAGATATCCTCTTCCTCAGTCTAGTTTATGTTTAAGAAAACTCTAAGTACAAGTGCTTTAGTCGATTAGGTGTGATAGGCCACTAATCGTATGTCCTATATGAGCACTATGTGAGTTAAAATTAAGTCATGTTTGCATTTCATGTTGCTATTTTTGTGTAGCATAGACATGATTTTTGTATTGCATGAGTTGTGGATGTGCATTAAGTTAAGTGTGATTCGGAAGGAAATTCGTTGATCTCAAATATGAAGCTTCAAATAAGCTTGAATGTTATGCATCATCCAAATAAGTGTGAATCAGATATTCACAAAAGAGAAAAGTTTAAGCATGATAAGTAACTTTCGAAAATCACCCTTTTTGTTTAAATGAGGTGTAAGTGTCATTCGGGGATGAATGTTCCTAAGGGGGGGATAATGTAACGTTCCAGAAAATTGCATGTCTAATGAAGATCCCAGTACGTCCTGAAGAAAGCCTATTAGGGGTACATAGGCACCCCAATGCCCAATATTGAGAAATATTGGGCATAGTATAAAAAAATGGCTAAGCAATATTAGCCAATTTTCCATATACGAATATGAAATATACTTTTGGGGTTGCCATACCCCAATCCAAGATTGACGTTTAAGAAATGTACCTGCAATGAAGACCCTAAGCTAATAAAATATATTTCGTCCGACTCACAACAGGTATGAGGCATCCAAGTGTCAAGCCTAGATACCATGGCACATTATCAATTAAAATGATCATGTAGATTAAGCAATGCCCAAGGACATGGTGAGGGTCCTTGGGACAATAAGTAAACATTCTCAAATGAGCCATCAAGATAAATTAGTTAGGAAATTGCAAAAAACCCATGTGCAAGCACATGGGCATCACACGTGAAGGAGCCGGTCAAGGGGGACTACGGAACAACCCTAACCGAATTCGGTTAGGGCGGTTAGGCAAGACACGCACGGGAGGGTCCCTCCATGTGGGACCAGCCAGCCTAACTAACTCTAAGTCCTAACCAACTATCCTAACTAGCCAACTAACCTAGGACTAACCGAATTGGACCCCCTAATGCACCCGACAACCTAGGACAAATCGGGTGGATCCTAGTACTAGCTAAGGGGACAACCTAGTACCTAACCTAGGATGGTCCAAAATTGTTAGTTGTGGTCCTAGTGACTTAGGGGTGTTTTGGTAATTTCATTAAGTCCCATATTTAATTAAGTAAGCCATCAAATTAATTAAATTAAGCCTTGGTCAGCCTAGACACTTAGTCAAAATTGCAATTGGCTAAGTCAAAGGTCCTCCTATGTCTAGTCAACTTAGGAGGGGTATTTTAATAATAAACTAATTAATTTATTAATTAAGTTAATTAAGTCTTAAGTTTTATAATTCAAGATTTGTTCCTAAACCTAGAATTCACGATCAAACCGCAAAACGTAAGAACGCTAGAGGCTTTTCTTGGGCGATTTCAAGTGTTTTCAACGATTTCGTTAGGGTGGATTAGAATCTACATAAGGTATGGGTTTCTCTCCTTAAATTCTTTCTCAAGAGTACTTTCCATTGTCGTAATTCATGAAATCTCAAAAACTAGGGTTGTTCCCAAAGTTCTCGTTGAACTTCCCTTCCCCTAGTATCCTTGTTACGTTTTCAATGTCGTATAGATTAGTATTGATCATGTTGTTGGTATGTGGTGATTCCTGATCTTAATGTGTAGGGTTCTTGATTGTTAAATGTCGAATGAACTATGAATTGAACTCGTTTGATGCTAAGGTTTTCTTACGTGAATTAAAAGATGATGTACTACTAAGATATGTTCGAAAATGTTAAGTGTGATGTGTGACGATCGAATGCATACTTGCTGTGACTTTATGAAAATGTTATATTCATCAAATGTTAATATGATGCTGTCCAAGATGCTTAAAAATGTTATGCCTAAAGTCATGAACTAAGATTGTCTAAAATGATCTCTATGAAATCACATCTTGAATGAATTGAGTATCTAGTGCCAATAAAATTGGCTAACACTACTTTGTCAAAACGAATGCATACTAATGACTATGAACTTATGTAAATGATTGAAAGATTGGCTAAAGGTTAACACATATTCTATTTAAGTATGAACATACGTAAAATTGGTCTATACCAACAAAAATGGTTATGTAGTTTAATATCCCAAATGTTGAGACCAATACTAATCATATGCCAATCTTGTGTAGTTAGTGTATCAAATGATATCATAAGAACTTCTAAAGTAATTCAATGAATCCATAACCAAGGGCATGCCATTCATTGGGACAACTCCCAACATGCTCTAAAAAAATGAACTATGAACACATGAAACTCATTGAATGAAGTGCTCATCGTCCATAAATAATGATATGAAGTTACTACACTAAATTAAAGAAGTAACATGAGTTATAACATAATTAAAGGGGTCTAAATTAAGTAAGTGACCAGAATGGGGTGTTGAAGAAAGTGAGACAAGTCTTACTTACACCTAAGCTACTATGTTAAAAGAATACTCACGAATGAAGGTGTTAGAATGTGTGAGACTAATCTCATTAACACCTACGGATGATATGTAAGGACAATTCACATTTCATCAATGTAAAGTAAGGATGATATGTAAGGACAATTCACATTTCATCAATGTAAAGTAAGGATGATATGTAAGGACAATTCACATTTCATCATTGTAAAGTAAGGATGATATGGCATCAAAAGAGTAAGTAAATCTCAATCTAGAAGTAAGCTTCCATAACGCTTGAGTCAACTCTAAAAGATAAAGAAGATAATGAAAGTGAGCACAACACCGATAGACTAGTTATGAGCATGTGCTTGCACGTGTAAGTCTCATGTGACGAGGCTACCACCGAGGTGGATAAGTAGTCTCATTATGTCCCTAGTCTTCGAACTATGTCTAGACAACATAGGAACTAGCCAGTGGTTTCCACCTAAGCGAGCTAGGCATTTTCGGTTTCACTTTGTCCGGTGATTCCACCCCTTTTCGGTGTGGGGCAGACACTAGATTTCATGTTTAGATCACATGATCTATCTCGTTTAATGCTCATGATATGTTCTTGGTTCACTATAGCCGTGAACCACTCCTTTTCGGTGTGGAGTGAACACTTGAGATGGATCCGCCTTAGCCGGGGATCACCCCTTTTTTGTGTGGGACAGACATTGGATTCCATGAGTAGCTCACATGGTCTAAGATTCATTTTAACCGGTGAATCACCTCTTTTCAGTGTGGGGAAGACACTGAATTTAATGTTAAGCTCGCAAGATCTTATTCCTAATGATGTTACTATGAAAGTGAGAATGATGATGATGATGGAACGTATGCAAGTGAGCAATGAAGAAGAGCTTAATAATGTCAAGTGCCAATATTACACTCATGAAGTTTCATCAAATAATGGGCAAAGCCAAATAAGATTGGCTTATAATGACTTCTTATATGATGCCATTAAAGGGAAGTAGAAACATAACGTTAACTAAATACCTCATAACTTCCCCAAGATAAAAGTAATGGAATAAATGGCATGACCAATATAGAATGGCTTATGAAACGTAAAGAATATATAGTGTAAAGAATGACTCACTATAATGTAGGGAAATCATTCCTTAGTCCTTGGATTACTTACATCGATTAATTGTGGGTATGGGACTACAATGAATCATTGCACTTGTAAGTAAAACATAGACTAAAGGAATTATTGAACTACACATCAAGAAGAAGAAAAAGATTGAAAATAAAACTAAGTATAGAGAGGAGAGCTCTCGGGTTGGGGGTTCGCAAAATTTCAAATCTTCGGCCGAGGGGTTCTAAAATTATGTTGATGATACTAATCTCTTGTAACCATATAGAAAATGAGTTGTGTGATTTGAATGCATTAAAATACATCATATTCATACCACAATTCACAACTAACGAATTAGGAAAGTCTAATGACTAGAGTTTCCAGAAATGGCATGTTGCTTAGGAAGAACTTTCATTGATCATGCATAGCCTTATATGTATGTGCGCATACACCCATACTTAGTACAAGTGGTGTAAACCCCCCCTACTATTTACTATTTTTATAGGTGCAGGTCAGAGGACATATTGACGACATTTGCAGCGGTTTGGACATCAGCGTTCTCCAGACCATTTGGTAGGTCCTCTTGATTTCTAGGATGCTACAGTTTTAGTCTAGCATTAGTTTTAGACATAGCTAGTGGATGTTGTTCCTAGCGTTTCTGTCGTACTTTCATTTCGAAGCTTTGTAATAAGGCCGTATTTGACAACCTATTTATGATATATTCATCTTCTATTTCGAATTTACTCTTACGATAGATGGTTGTTTCCTTATGTTGAGCTTAGTATATGATGAAACTATATAACTACTATATGAAGTCTATGTATACTTCATATGTTTAAAAAGTTATAAATTTTCCGCAAAATTTAACTAGATAAATGTGATGAATGCAAGATGAGGCTTGTCTGCGACCTCTGAGAGGTCAACGACGCCGGTGGCGGTTCGGATTCCAGAATCCGGGTCGTTACAAAATCTTTAAATCTTACAATATGTTATAAACACCCTTTTGAGATCATTTACATGCCTTAAGACAAGAGATAATACAACCTCTAGGAATAAAATTTCCCGTTTTCCACTCTAAGATGGGTTCAATTGGAAAATTGAACTTGAAAATTCTTGTTCTACAATCAATGGAAGGAAAACATTCATGCAACCAATCCATCACCAAATTGACATTAAAATCGACCATATCAAGTTCTACTAATTCAACACGAGTAATTCTATTGGGCAACAACATAGGACAATTTCTATATACCCTCTTTGCAACCACTGACTCACCTACTAAGGTAGTTACCATGAAAGGTTTATTTAGGATATCGGGAAAAATATAAAACTTTCTAGATATCAAGGGAGTAACAAAAGATAATGTAGCACCCGGATCAATTAAAGCATAAAAATAAATAGAGAAGACTTGTAACATACCGGACACCATATCGGGAGAACTCTTTTGTTCACCCCTAGAGCGAAGTGCATAAAAGTGATTCTTCTTTGGAGCATCCACATTAGAACCACTAGCTTGAGCTTGACCACTACCTTTTTCT
The DNA here is from genome assembly GCA_016801875.1 of Solanum sitiens. Lineage (NCBI taxonomy): Eukaryota > Viridiplantae > Streptophyta > Magnoliopsida > Solanales > Solanaceae > Solanum > Solanum sitiens. The sequence goes on along the minus strand of JABWTJ010000088.1, from coordinate 240,762 downwards.
TGCCACTTCAAATTAGGGCAATCCCTAACTTTTTGGCCACTCTTACCACACCCAAAAGCAATCGTCCCTCCCAACAATGCAATCACCATAATGCTTCTTGCCACACTTTCCACAAGTTGGCTTCTTACGTGGTGAGATAGTACCTCTTCCCTTTTGAGACTTAGGTTAGACACCCTATCATCTCGATCCTTGGGAAATTTTGAAGGAACTTGATTAGAAAACCTCTTCTTAAACCTAGGATTGTCTTGAATGTTAAGACTACCCTTAGAAGAACCACCTCATAAGACCTTGCCTTTTTGGCCTCCCTATTCTTTCTCCTTAGCCTACTCTCTTCTACTTGTTGAGCATGAACCATGAGGCTAGAGATATTCATATTATCATGAAGCATAGCTAAACGACATTCTTCAACCAAGTCTTCGGAAACCCCTGTAAGAAAATAACTCATCTCATCCCTTGGGTTAGACACCAAGGATGAAGCATATTTGGACAACTTAGTGAATTTCAAGGAAAAGTCAAGTACACTCATACCTCCTTAACGAATATTGATCAATTCTTCCACAGTTGCTTCCCTCAAATCTCAGGGAAAGAACCTGGTCAACGAAATCCCTCTTGAATATCTCCATGTCACCGGACCACCCCTTAGTGCCCTATTATCCCTCCATTGCACGTATAAAGTTTGGGCTATATCTTTGGAGTTGATAAGCCGCCTACTCGACCTTCTCAATTGAGGTCACCCCCATACCACATAGAATCTTATAGACCTCATCGAGGAAGTCTTAAGGGTCCTCATCCTGACCTCGACCCAAAGAACATAGGTGGACTCATCCTAGTAAAGTCTCTCAAACGAGAGGCCATAATGTTAGCATGTTGAGGCACTCGAGGTCAAACCTCCCAGTTCACTTGGGCCATCATGGCTTGAACTTGAAAAGTGACGGCATTAGCTTGAGAGGTCATGGCTTATGTCAAATTGAGAAAGGCTGCCCTTATCTGTCCATCGGTCATCGGTGGAGGAACAACTGAAACTTGATCACCCATAGTAACTTCTTCAAGTGGAGGCACTTGGTTGTCATTAGCTCCCATATTACCCATTTATTCCTCGGCCCTTCTAGAAGCTGCTCTTCGAGTATTCATACCTATAACCACGATACAAGGTTTAGGTGAAAGAACATAATAAGACTCAAGAGGCACGACATAGGAATACAAGAAGATGAGAGTTTCTAAGCATCACATAGTCTCTCACTCATAGGTGTGGCAAGCTTCACAATTATGAATAAGAATCTACATAGATGTGGTTTAATGAGAAATCTTTTCTAGGGATATTCAACCTCATGCTCTGATACCAAGTTTTTCACATCTGTGAAGTACCCCCAAATGTAACCGGCGTTGTCGTCCTCGGAGAGGACTAGCAATAGCCGCTTAGTATTCATCATTACATTCATAGGTTAAAAATGTGGAAAAACTTTTCATCTACACTACTTCATGAGGTTTACCTAGACCTCTTGCTTAAACATAATATATTCATATCGAGTATACATAGACCCTTCGTATAAGAAGATTACATAGTCTTCTACTTTTATTCCACATATAGGCAACATCCATAATATAGTCTTAAAAGGGATGTTTCATATTAAGCCATATAAACGGAGTCAACCATATGGGGACAAGCCCTTACACAAATGTATAAATGCCACTTAGGGCTTACAACAATATCATGAAACAGCATGAAGAAAAATATCATATTTAGACTATAACAAAGAACCATAGCTAGAGTAATAACAAGGCATCACCCTCGGACTTGAGGACATACCCACCCTTGGAGAATGATTCCAAGCCTTCCTTCTAAAGTGTTCACGAACCCTTCAAGGACCAGAACCTAAAATGTTGCGGAAAAAGGGAGAAATGGGGTTAGCACATCACTTGTACTAAATTTGGAATCATATGCACATACCACATAGATATCATGCTAAGAAGGGACATTTCATTAAAGCATGCTAATTTACATTGAAAAGCCTTATGCACATTCAAGAGCCAATACAAGTCAACCAGAACATATTCCTTAAGTCAAGACCATGTCCTCAATTGACTCGAGGGCGTATATGGATGTCTTTTATGTCTTTTATTTCGAAGTATTGTAATAGACTAAGTAATTACTATATTAATATTGTACAGGCCGTGTCCCAAAAGTATTCTCGTGTCTAAGTTTGATGAGATTGAGACTTAGTATTTCCTATGATTTTATATGAAAGTGTTTTTAAAGACTTCTAGAATATTTGTGAAAAATTTTAATTCCGCACTACTTTTCACTATTTATATGCGATGAACGATATGTAAGGGCTTTTATAAGACCTACGAGAGGTTAAGTACACCGGTTACATTTTGAGAATGCCATATCTTATAGGGTGTGGTTTCGGGATGTGACACCTATGTTGCACATAGTTTATGAGACACGGATAATCGCCACTTGTCCAGACAATTCTAAGCTTAACTTCCACGAAATAATTCTTGATTATATTCCTCTTATCTTTTAAAGGAACATGTGTAATTTCCTCTTGTCTTTCAATAGAGAGCATGCGTAATCGCCTCTTGTCTTTCAATAGAGAGCATGGGTAATCGCCTATTGCCTCAACATTACAATAACTCCTTAACGTTGGTTCATTTTATGTGAGAACGCCTTTCAACCTTAAAAATCCTTTTTATCTAAGATAATCCTTTCATAATCATGCTTTCATGTGTATGTGAGAATATTTTTCAACAACAACAAAAAAAAAATCAATGATACTTATTTCTCAAAGCATCCATAAAACATTTACATTAATTTCATAAGAATATGCATAATTCCATAATTCACCTTTCATGGTTCAAAACCCACTTTCAATCATCAATATCTAGAAAACATGGGTTGGACATGGGTTCATGGGAATGCATCATCAATGTCACATCCGGGAAGTCCCCCCTAGACATAAACGACGGCGGCGTCCTCGGAGAGGACTAAGACTAGCCTCTTAGCATTCGTCATTACATTCATAGGTTAAAAAGTGCGGAAAATTTAAAACTTTTCATCTATAATACTTCATAAGGTTTACTTAGACCTCTCACTTACACATAATATATTCATATCGAGTATACATAGACCTTTCGTATAAGAAGATTAGATAGTCTTATACTTTTATGCCACATATAGACAACATAGATAATATAGTCTTAAAAAGGGATGTCTCATATTAAAACATCTTAAAGGAATAGAAAAATATGGGCATAACCCTTACACAGTTGTATAAATGCCACTTATGGCTTATAGTAACATCTTGAAACAAAGTGAATGAAATGATTGTCTTTAGACTATAACAAAGAACCATAGCTAGAGTAATAACAAGGCATCATCCTCAAACTTAAGGACATACCCACATTTGGAGAAATAAATTTGACAACACCTTATGCATATTCAAGAACCAATACAAGTCAATAGGCACATATTTATTAAGTCAAGACCATATACCTCACACGACCAACAATGCTAAGTCTATTAAATTCAACATGAATATCAACATAATTGAGAACATAATCAAGACAACTCTATCATCAAGTTATAATATCAACAAGCATGCATAAGAGTTCATAACATCATAACCTAAGAAAGACCATCACTCATACACCCCCATTAAGTCCACTAGTTCAATGACTAAGTAAGGCCCCATAACCTCACTCAATCAAGTAAACCCAACAAGAACCATAAGTAATGCCCAACTTCACATACTATATCATTAAGAGTAAACATCATCATACTTTAGTAATAGAGACCAATCACATGTTCATAAGTGAAACCAACATCACATAGTATCATTTGCATGTAAGATCAACATATACATATTATTTACATTTGTAAGCATATAAGTACATAAGAACATCCTTCTAAGACTTCCCTCAAGGCTAACTAGTGCAATATTTAGGTAGAGTCCCATACCCCTAACTAAACTAAGTCAAACCCCTTAGGTTATCCTAGTTAGAGTTCACTTTATTACTTCACTTTATTTTTTGGGAACATCTTGCCTTAACCGACATAGAACACATGAGTTAATGTGGAATCCGGTTTCATGGAACCCTACACCGAAAGAAGGTGGACTACATGCCAAGGTAGTAGCAAAACATGAACATAACATCTATGTGGATCCACTAGCTAGTATTTCTATGGGGGCAACATAGTTAAAGAACTAGGAGATGTAGTTGGGACCCACTTTATGCTAAATGCATTATAGTCTCCAATCTCATGAGTAGCATAGTGATCCTACCTTCCCTATGTGGGAAGGGACAATCCTCACTTCTAGTTCACTTGGTGATAAGCTAGAGTCCCTTTTGAAATGTATTTCATTAATAATCATAACTTAGTTTAGGTCAAAGGGTCTACCCCTTATGTAGTCGTCATCATAGCTCAATAGGAATTTCATGAGTATTGTACTTTCATTACAATCCACACATGTGAGGTTAGAACATTTACATAATCATATTAGGATAAGACACATAGGCGAATTCATAACCACCATTATGTCATTACATCCTAGCCAACAAATCACAAGTCATAATTCAAGATATTCCAATTCAACATCATACAGACATTAATCAATCTCATCATAAGGTATACTTCAATATAACTTCATCACTAAACACAAGTAATCATAATTGAAGTAATGGATTGAGATCACAAGACTTACCCCCATCTCCTTCACAAGCCATCATCCAAGGTTTTACCATCAACCAAACAATTCAACCTAACAATGGCTTTAATATCATCACATAATATAAATTGACACAATAATGAAGTCAATTGAATCACCACACAACAAATCATCACTAGTTCATACCCTAGGGTTAGGGATTTTGGTCAAATTCATGATATACTTCACAACCAGGTTAAATTATCAAGAACTAGCATAATTGAATCATAATACATAATAATCTAATCATAACCACATAAACAAATCATAAACAAATTAATTTTGAAGATCAAATTCGTAATAGAGGAAAACCCACTTGAAACTCATCTTTTGATATCAATTTTTGGAAGAACCCTTTGGGGAAAGGAATTTCAAAGGTTAAAGGACCCCATACCTTGTTAATTTATGAATAATGTTGAAGATAAATCCCCCTCCTTTATTCCCTTATACATTGACTTAGCCGTTCAATGGAGTTCTTCTATTTGGGAGAGAGAAAGATGAGAGTAGGGAGAGCAATAGGGTTTTGGGAATATGAGGGTTGGGTTAGTCTAATTAGGATTGGGTCTTTATATAATTCATTAAATAACTTTATTAGACCTCCCTTAACCCCTAACTAATTAACTAACCACCTAATTAATTAATTAGTCTTACTTAAAACTTGGCTGTAAACAGGGACCCTGACCTACGAGTCCCCTCCGTTCTACACATCCGTCGTTTTGGTCACAGAGTGAACAAAATGGAACCTTTGCCAAAATTACTAAGTGAACATCGATGGTGAAAATCGACACCCTATCGATTGGACCACGCCTCGTGCCCCGCAAGTCATCGATGGCTACTGTTTCAAGACAATTACTAACCACAATGTCGTACCCGAATGTTTCGACCGTAAATCAACTTCAATATGTATTATACAGCTTACTACCAAATTCCATTGAATTAAGACTCCTAAAAACTATTCAAATAGACTAAGGCACACTAGCACCTCTTGAACTAGTTTCCGGACGTCATGGACATTTCTTGACGCTTTGATTCTAAAACATCCTAAATGACTTATATACATTATATTTGACCTTAAAACAGTGTCAAAACTCTTATACTATCATGTTAGGCTCTAGATTAGGCTATAGACTTTTGGAGTATTACACAACACATAAAAACTAATTAAAATAGCTTCACCCAAATAATTCAAAGGTGCATTTGACTCAATAAGCATGACATTAATAAATTAAACCAAAGTTCTATTTTTCCTTTATGCTACTCAATTATATGAAGGAGAGTAAGGAGGAGTAGTTTCATGAATTATTCCCAATGATCTAACAAAAGAATTAAAATCATTTGATTCATATTCCCGGCCTCTATTACTTCTAATTCTTTTTATTTTTCTACCAAACTGATTTTCAACCTCATGGATATAAGTTTTGAAATTTACAAAAGCATTACTTTAATTTTATAGCAAGTAAACATATGTAAACTTAGAAAAATCATCAATGAAAGGGATAAAATATGTATTAACTCCAGGAGTTAGAATTCCACCAAGTTCACAAATATCAGTATCAACTAATTCTAACAAATCAGTTTTTCTTTCAACTTGAAAATGAGACCTTTTAGTGATTTTAGATTTACTACAATACTCACATTTTCAAAATTCTTTCTAACTGTCGGGATTAATCCTGAACTACTCATGATTTCAACATAACAATAATTGGTATGACATAAATGAGCATGCCAAAATTTAGTAGAAAAAAACATATAAACAGAAGTAGAAGTTTTATTCAGTTCAACTTTAAACCTAAACATCACATCACATCACATGCATACCCCTTCCCTAAAAAAATACCCTTCTTCACTATTACATATTGATCAGATTCAATAATCTGTTTAAAGTCTACTTTATTAAGAAGAAAACTAGACATCAAAGTTTTTCTCATAGAAGGAGTATAAAGTACATCTTTCAAAGTTAATACCCTTCAAGAAGTTAAACACAATTTAACATCTCCCTTTCCAAGCACTTGAGTAGTGTGAGCATCACGAAGCATGATGGTTTTGGGCTCCTCAAAATGAGTATATTGTTTACTAGTCTTTGTCATAACAAACATGACGGTTTGCACCAGTATAAGCCCACAATCCATTAACATTCTGAACCATGTTTATGTCAGTAATCACCGCCACAAAAGGTTCTTGGGTAACGTTTGCCTGAAGGTTAGAACCACATTTCCAGAAGTTGCAAAATAGAGCAATATGCCCTCTCTTGCCAAAAATAAAACATGGTCCATCTTCTGGAACTTGTTGATTTAGTGCTTGGTTATTTTTACCATTATTTTTCTTGTGAGGTCTACGATTATTTTTCTTGAATTTTTTCTTCTTAGGCTTTAAAGAATTATTTTTGTTAGTTTCAAGAGTAGCATTATTCTAAGTAATTATATTTTTCTTTGATGTGATGTTGTTCTCTTCTATTTGTAAAAGTGCATCTTGGCCCCTTGCTTCTTCTTCCATGCGGATTTTCGTTATCAAGGTTTCAAGAGAGGTTTCCTTTTGTTAGTGACACATACTTTTTTGAAATTCCTTCCAAGAAGGTGGAAGTTTATCTTCTATGCCACAAACAATAAGGTTATCTCCAATTTTAACCACTTCAGACCTAAGATCTCCAACAACAATGATAAAGTCATTTGCTTGGTCTACCACTGATTTATCGTCCACTATTTGGAAATGAAAAAATCTACTTACCGCATATTTTTTTCCTCCCGTCTCTTCGGTATCATACTTACTTTGCAATGCGTTAAAAGTTTTCTATGCACTAGAGTAAGTTCTATCATAAAAATCATCAAATAGACAATTAAGAATAAAATACCGTTATTTATAGGAATCCCTATCGTACTTTTCCTCTTTCTCTAGATGAGAAATAGTTTCATCATCATTCATACAGGTGATATCTACTTTATTTGGATTCTTCTCAATTAACACATAAGAAACATTGAGAAGACTTAAGTAGAAAAGTACTTCACCCTTCCATCTCTTGAAATGGTCACTGTTGAACTGAAATGGCTTGTTAAGGTCTCCCATCTTGACCTCTGAGGTTTTTCCAATTGTAGCCATGTTGAATCTCCTTAAAATTGTTAGTGAAAACTTACAAAATAACAAAAATTACAAGATTACAACTGAAATTGAAATGAAGAAATAAAATCTCTCCAGGCTGAGGCGCGGATATCTCGCTCTCTTTAAAGAGATTCAAGCCCACTACAACAAATGTTTTCACCGGTCCAGTAGTAGTCCTCTTTGACTTGTCCCCTCTAGGATACAAAAGCCTTCACAAAATATAACTCAACAACTCTGGACAAGAGTTGAGTCCAAAAGCTCCACAAAAAAGAGCACCTCCCTTCAACTTATAAGAGCTCTTTTTTTTACTAACTCTTTAACTATATATTTTCTCTTATATATTGTGTGTCCCAAACCAAATGAATACCACCCATATTTATACTAGAAGAATTCTTCTTAGCAATGAATGGAAAGATGATAAATCGACTAGAGGTTACATATGTTATATAAGTTATAAAGAATAATGGAGGAATAAAGAGTGAGATAATGGAAAAAACTATGAGTGACCAGCAAATAGGTAGTAATGCCATCAACAACATTCTGCATCTTTTCAAAAATTAAGTGCCATTGTCACGCCCTAAGCCTACACCCTGGACGTGGCGGGCACTCTACGACCATTGCTCGCCCCCAAGCGAACCCTTGGTCCTGGCTTACTCAACTCAACGGAAGAGTAAACTCAACTTAATCAAGAAATAAAGTTTTTTTTAAAGAAATACTTCATATAATATTATGGCCAAAATGGCACTTAAGTCTCAACAAGTAAAATAGACTCCAAACTGAACTACTAACTTTCTATGAAAGCTTTAAACTGACTAAGATGGATGTTGGGATAGACCCCACAACATCCAAACCACTAAACTAGTAAAGAAAATGAAAAGGATGCCCTTCAGAGTACAAGAAGGCTCACCACTGACTCTGGAGCTCGAATGGGATCAATGAAGCATTCCGTGCTGATCCTGGTTACCTGCGCCCGCATCATAAGACGATGCAGGCCAAGAGGCATCAGTACATTGAATGTACGAGTATGCGAGTTGGAATGCTAACGCATCTATAAAGCTTGAAATGGATTAATGATGAACTTACCTTGGCTCTGCTTGACTCACAACTTACAACTTAATATAAAGCAATAAAATCATATGCAATATAAATAAAACTGGTAAATAGTGAAAACACTTAGTTCATGAAAGATAAAACAATAATAAACCCAACTTTTCTTAAATATGAACGTAGAATAATTTATGCGTAAGTTTCTCTAACCGATAATACACTCAAATTACACCTCCCTAAAGAATTATAAGAGGTCGTAATCAAGTACAGAACCCAACTAGTAGGTTGGGGTCGATCCCACGAGGAAAATTATTTAGACTTATTTTCAATTCACAATTACGTCTATTTAGCCAAGGTTTTTCAAAAACAAGTAATTAAAGTTTTTTTTTTAAGAAACAAGTTCCTTAAACAATTTAAGTTAACAAGTAATAAAAAGTAAATATTGAGTTTTTATCAAGTTGTGAGACTAAATGTCACGCCCCGAGCTACCCCCGAGATGCGGACATGGAACCTAGGACCACAAGTGACCCCAAGCTAACCCTGCTGGAATGATCATGAGCATACTAAAGAATAATAAACTATTGCGGAAGCTAAATCATACTTAAAATGAAAATATGGGGAATAACCCTATGCTAAATCTGAGATATATGAAAAATGATGAGTTTAATATAAAGAAAATATAAACTCAACGCTAAGCTGAAACTAACTATGTCTGAAATAAGCCTGTAAACAGGACTAGAAATACTGGGACAAGCCCCAGCTAAATGTAGCAAAAACTGAAACCAAAGACTAAAAGACTAAAATGAAAGTCATAACTATTGTCCTCAGACAATGAGGACTCACCACTGAATCTGCTGAACTGAAGATTGAGAAATTGATCTATGCATGATCTGGATGTTGAGAACCTGAACCTACATCACGAGAAGATGTAGCGCATGTATGCGTCAATACTTGAAAGGTACTGAATATGTAGGATAGAGTAATGCTGAAATAAAACATAACTGAACAAGCACAAAAGCAAGTATAATAATCTGAACATGATATGCTGATTTCTTAGCTAACTGGATGCAATGACCAATTTATAACATGCTGAAATTGAATACTAAATATACTGATAAATGGTCAATGCAGAGAGTCTGACTAAACTGTGGGAGCTACTAATAACCGATAATAAAACCACATGAGCTAAATGTGGAGTCTGATATATACGCCCCATCGAGAGGACCCAATATACCCTACCAGAGGTATAAAGGCATTCTGACGTGATCACTAAACTAATGCCCACAGAGGGGACTTACAACGTACTTGGCTAGTAGTTCTAGGACTAATTGGGTACGCTGAAGCCTAGTCCAACTCGGGGTTATGCTACTCCCATTTATTTATGTAGTTAACTGATTATATCTGAATTTCTGTAAATATTGGATAGCTCAAAAATGAACATGCAAACTGATAATGCAACATTTAAACTGATAATGATGCATTAAAAACTGAGGCATGTATAACTGAATAACTGAAATATCTGACCTAGCATGTGTAATTCAAGAACTAAAGAAAAACGAAGCTAGGGTTCTGAAATTCATGCGATAATCTGAGTAATAACATGATAATCTGATTTGGAACATATATGATGAAATTCACAGAAAAATACTTAGATTTCGTGGCTGGAACTGCTGGAAACTTGCTGCGTTTTTTACTAGGGTTCTTGACCTTTTTTCTCCTTTCTTGCTTCTAATTTTCTAACTTTTTATTAATGATTTGACTTAGGTAAGTTTTAGTTATGTTTCTAGGCTTAAACTAACTAAAATCTGATGATTTAGGGTCAAAATTGTGTATCTTAAGGTTAAAACGAAATGGGAAAAGACCAAAAGACCACTGGGTAAGTTGTTGTCGGACCAAACGACAGCCTGGACAAACGGGCCGTCGTTTGGGTCCGTAGGTTAGGTCTGTTCGACAGACCTTTACTAAAATGGGCATAACTTTTTACTCGGAGATTTGATTTTAGCAAGGTCCGTGTCTATGGAAAGCTAATTCAATTATCTATCTGTTGATATGTCATGAGACACCTAATTCATTTTTTCTAAGATTTATGATCATTTCAAATTGACCCTAGTGCATTTCCCCCCTAACTGGATGCTTGTTGCCACCTATGGACCGTGGGTCCACCTACGGACCGTGCTGGTCATCTGTGGTTCTTGACAGAGAGTGGGTGAATCAGGTCTCAATCGACGGTCACAGACTACGGACCGTAGTCTGACCTACGGACCGTAGTTCCATCTGTCGACTAAGACTTAACCAATTTTCCTGGGCTAAGATTTTTGGGAGTTTCTGACCCCATCGATGGATGTGCAGGATGGACCATGGGTTAGGCTACGGTCCTCGATGCCACCGATGGTTGCACCTGTAGATTTTTCTTAAAAGCTGGTTTTTGGTCTATTTTGGATACGGGGTGTTACATTATCTCCCCCTTGGGAACATTCGTCCTTGAATGGAGACTAAACTAGCTGGAATAGATGGAGAGAGCTGCAAACCCTACTACTAAACAATGAAAACTGAGTTTCTAACTGAATTGAGTTTCGAGAACATGTAAATATGCTAAAAATGCAAGTACAAACTGAGGGAACATGATTGTAAGACTGAATTCACGCATGAATGACTGGAAACCTAAAGAGGAACTATTACCTCAAGCTAGAGTGGAATCGTAAGGAAAGAGGTGAGGATACTTGGCTTTCATGGCTGCTTCTGCTTCCCAAGTAGCTCCCTCTACGGACTCACTCCTCCACAAACCCTTGACTGAAGCGACTTCTTTGTTTCTCAACCTTCTAACCTGACGGTCAAGAATCTCAACTGGTACATCATCATAAGAAATACTAACTTTCATTGCCACACGCTCTAATAACACTATAGAGGCTGGATCACCCACACACTTCTTCAAAAGCGAGATGTGGAAGATCGGATGCACTGCTGCTAAGTCTGCTGTTAATTCTAACTCATATGCCACCTTGCCAATCCTTAAGATCTTTTAACGGCCTACATATCTAGGACTGAGTTTTCCTTTCTTGCAAAATCTCATCACCCCTTTCATAGGTGACACTTTCAGAAAAACCCAATCATCAACTTGGAACTCTAGTTCCCTTCTCCTTACATCTGCATAATATTTCTGATGACTTTGGTCTCTCTTAAGTCTATCTCTAATGAGTTGCACTTTCTCCATATCATGAAGGTCTGAATCTGTCCCTATCAAAGCTGCTTCACCTACTTCAAACCAACCAACAGGAGACCTATATCTACGCCCATACAAAGCCTCATAAGGGGCCATCTGAATGCTAGAATGGTAGCTATTGTTGTAGGCAAACTCAATCAGAGGAAGGTGATCATCCCAACTACCTTTGAAATCGGTCACACAAGCTCTCAACATATCCTCTAGGGCTTGAATAGTACGCTCTGCTTATCCATCAGTCTGCGGATGAAATTCACGGAAAAATACATAGATCTTGTGGTTGGAAATGCTGGAAACTTGCTGTGTTTTTTACTAGGGTTCTTGACCTTTTATCTCCTTTATTGCTTCTAATTTTCTAACTTTTGATTAATGATTTGACTTAGGTAAGTTTTAGTTATGTTTCTAGGCTTAAATTGACTAAAATATGATGATTTAGGGTCAAAACAACGTATCTTAAGGTTTAAGCGAAGTGGGAAAAGTCCAAAAGAACCCTGGGTAAGTTGTTGTTGGACCAAACGACGGCCTGGACAGACGGTCCGTCCTTCCATCGACGGTCCATCATTTGGGTCCGTAGGTTGGGTTTGTTCGATAGGCCTTTACTAAAACGGGCATAACTTTTTACTCAGAGCTCTGAGTTTAGCAAGGTTAGTGGATATGGAAACATAATTCAATTATCTATCTGTTGATATGTCATGGGGCACCTAATTTATTTTGTGCTAAGTTTTATGATCATTTGAAGTTGACCCTACTACATTTCCCCCCTAACTGGCTGCTAGTTCCCACCTGCGGTCAGACTTACGGACCGTGGGTGAATGGGGTCTTTATCGACGGTCATGGACTAAGGACCGTAGGTTTGTATGTCGACCAATACTTTTCCAATTTTCCTGGGCTGAGGTTTTTGGCAGTTTCTGACCCCATTGACGGATGTGCAGGATGGACTGTGCGTCAGTACGGTTCGTCGACGCCACCGTTGGTTGCACCTATAGATTTTTCTGAAAAGATGGTTTTTGGTCTGTTTTGGATGCGGGGTGTTACACTAACTAGGGTATATATCTTCACCACAGGTTCATAACGTCGTATTCCTAGCAATAGCAATTCTTTCCTAGTTTTTGCATGTAAATGGATAAGTTATGTATCGCTAAATCCTTGGTCTGGCATTTAATGAATTTCTCCCTGTACATTGATCTGGCTACGTGTGTATAAGATACTAACCCTTACCTTTACCTCATATTAGACATCATAATCGATTATGACTTAGTTATTACTTGGCACCAATTGACACTAGCCTATTAGATAGTATCACACTAAATCTACATTGATAATTCTTTTCTTATTCCTTCCTCCTTTGTCCGACAAGTAGCAACAAGGAGATTTCTAACGTGTGCACTCCTTAAAAAAGACTTTTAAGTAAAAAAATAATCAATACATTCAAGAACCTATTTGCGAATTGCTTATTTTCTAGGTTTACTTTGTTAATTACCTATGGTTCCCACATTCCTAGTTGTGGATTTAGTTACTCATGGAAGCAAGATCACAATTCATGCTTTTAAGAAAGAATTCATGAACTTACTGAACAATAAGAAGAAACCCAGAAATTCAACTTGAAATTGCAAGAAAATCATTCAACACGAATCTCAAAATTGATTAATTGCTCAAAGTTTGAAACCAACAATCTCCGACACAAAATAGAACAATAACAATAGTAGCTAACCCCAAAAATGAGGTTTTCATCCCCCATTTATAGAAAAAATAGTCCTAAAGTAAAATGGAATTAAAATAAGGAAAGTTTTGTCCAGAAACGCGACTTCAATCGACGACCTCACTGACGGACCATTGATCAATCGACAGTTCGTCGACTGCCTCCGTCGGTTCATACTTGGAATTATTTTTCTTCACTGGATAGCACCTTCTCTAAATCAAACGACGGACCAACAGTACGGTCCGTCGATCCACCTACGGCCTATCGGTTCTCCTTCGTAGTTCTACACTTAGAATCTTCAAGAGGCAGGTACCGGAACCTTCTTGAACCAATCGACGGACCATCGTTTATGCTCCTAGTTCCACACTTGGTCAGATTTCCCTGATCTTCTCCCTTAGCCTGAACTGACCATCGATGGTCACCACATACGATGGACCGTGGATGGCCTTCATAGGTCTCATTTGCACTTTTTTCCAGCTGCCTTATGCGTTTTCAACCTGGACATATTTGTTGTAAAATAGAACACAAAGCTTGTTAAAACTACTACAAAAAGGTTTTAGACACACAAAACTCTTAAGTATAATGCGTCGAAAGTACCATAAAGCCACGGTATATCAACACCCTCAACTTAAACTTGTTGTTTGTCCTCAAGCAATACACTATGACTCAAAACAACATTTGTATAACGTATTCTATTTTAAGATTTCGCAATCACATGGCTATCAATCCCGAATCTTGCTTTGGTTTAGTGTAGGCTTACTCTCTTAGGTTCGACAAGCTAACTCATGCGGATCACATTATGACACAAACTCACCATGCAACAGACACCGTACTATTTTGACTCTCACCAAGGTACCAACTTTCCGATACCGCAACTAGTGGCCTCATCTCAAAATAAATACTCATTTTCAACACATTGATTACAAGTTTGGGTACAAGGATCTTTATTCAACACTTGCTCTCAAGAATAAGTTTAGATACAGTTACTACACTTTGCCATAGGCTTGCCCTTATTTTCACTGCTTTGGTTCACCACACTAGACTCTAGGATCACTGTAGGGCTTTCTTTGCTTGTAACGTAGGCTCAGGGTTAGGTGTAGTACATTTGGGTACATTTTTAGTGACTTTTTGACATCCTTGACATTATTTCTAAGCTTCCTTGCTCTTTTCATTGCCCTTGACACCCTATTTTTCTTCTCTTTTCTCCTTTGGCTTGCCCCCTTTTTGGATGTGACTTTCACTTCTTTAGCATCTTTTTCTCATAAAACTATTTTATTTCTTTTCTTATATTTTTTTTTCTCAATTGATAATTTCAAAGATTCACATCTATTGTTCACTTGAGCTTTTCTTTTCAACATCCAACTCTTTTCATATCAATTTTTGGGACTTCACTCATAACAGTCACCCTCAACTCATGGCTTTTCCATGAGTTGAGGCACACAATACCCGAAGTTGGGTCAGGGAAAAGATGAGGTCACTTACTACATTAGCCACCCTCAACGTATGTTTTTGGCCTAAGTGGGTGCAGATGTCAAGGGAGGGAAGTGGGCCAAAACATGAGACCCTGGGAAGATGAGTTGGTGATATTTTTGTGTCCATTACAGGCTCAACATATTTGGATCAACAATGGACAATTCTTTCATTTGGTTCACTTCTTTTGGGCTAGATATTGACTATTTTGAACAAAGGCCTATGCTCACTTCATAGCTTCTAACACAGATTTCCTTCGGAGGACTAACCAGGCAAGTTCTTGTTAGGTACAAACTGTTGAACACTCAAATCTCCTCACACTCTTTTTGAACCTCAGTACACTATCAGATTATAAGATTTCCCAGTTTAGGTATTAGTTGACGGTCATGCAGTGAGTGCCTACCTATGTCATGCTTAGAGTCAACGCATTCAACTTATTTTCACCAATAAATGCAAGCACTATCTAGAATGGGGTATCATTATGTCAGCCATCACACTTCATTTACATGATTTTATACTTTGTAGAAATTACGACGCGCCGATTCAACTAAAAATTAAACATTCTCCTGGGGAAAAAGAACATATGCAAGAAAACCCCAAGAGAGGATTGTGAGTTGGGCTACTCAGACTTCACCCTAACGCTCACTTTCCATTTACCCCCCCCCCCCAAAAAAAATATGCAATTGTCCCTAATGCATAAGAAATCACAAGTACATGGTGGTAGGTGAAGCAAACCTGTAGCGCATAACGCCGAAAAATCTCAACAATTGGGTGGGTACGGTTTCCCAGAACCCACAAGATCAACACTTGAGTCACCCTCAGTAGTGCCCACATCAACCTCCACACCCTCAAGAGTGATCCTATCATCGATCACCGGTACAGAACAGGATGCTCTAGCCGCCATCTCTAGTGCTCTTCTCTTGCGTACTTCCTCATCAATCAAAAAAGCCCTCCTAGCCCGCTCCAGCTCTGAACTCTCTCTCTTTCTCGCACAAACCTCATCACCGGCCTCAGTAGAATGGCTGGAGCGATGCCTCTTGGCACGACCTCGATGCTGTGGCTGAGGCTTAGTAGGGCCTTTGAACAATGCATCTAGAATAGTGTCCTCCTCTAGCTCAATGGGAGCACTCTCTGGCTCAATCCTCCTCACCTCCGAGATGACATCCACACCCCCTCGTAAACTAACAAGCTCAGCCTGAATAATAGTGAGATTCGTAGTAGGGGTTGGTCGTTCTAGCACAGGCAGCTTGAAGGCATAAGGCGTTGGTGGACCGCTTGAATTTTTTGCTCAGCCTACTTGGCCACCCGCTTCTCTATGCGATCCTCATCCTCAACAACGGATTTCTTCATCCAAGTCTGGATGTGGTGAAGCAGGGTGGCTATCTGTGTCTCTAACCTCTGGACTCGAGCTAGAGGGACCAATCTGGCAGCTGATGGTATGTCTGGGGACGAACTAGGGGTCATGCCGGTGGCATGGGTGGAATAAGCAGGGGTGGTATAGTCAGGCTCAGATGCAGCAGGGTCAGCCCCTTGGGCTAGCTCCACAGTGTCCGCCAAATTCTTCCCCAGTGGCGGCACCTAAATCATGGGCCCTCTGTGAGGTGCCGCTATATTGGCCTCATCCTTGACGAGTCGTATATCTGCTGTCCTTGTCGGTCTACGGAGTGTGTCATAATTCAAAATTGGCACTCCGGCGTCCCTGCATATCTAGAAGATAAGACAAACAAATGGGTAAGTGGTAAAAGTCTTGAAGGCCCTATTATGAATCACTGATATCAGCACCCAAGCGAAGTCTATCCCACTCCTTCTACCAAGGATGCTATAAACACTGCCCTATCCCATCTGACTACATTATCCGCTTGCGTGGGCGATAACCTGTGTCAGACTAGCAGCCAAAAGAATTTGGCTACAAAGGTAAGGGTGGCCTTCTTAATCAGCCCTCGGGGATCTATCACCCAGTTTTGCCTCTCACCATCAGTTGCCAGATATTGAGCCAACCATTTATTTGTTGCCTTACGATGCTCAACACTCCGACCAAACTCACCACTCTATACAACCTGCCACGTATAGTCAAAATCTGCAGTATTGCACATCGCCTGTGCGCTAATGGTGGGGCCGTATAGGAAATGGCGGATGGTGGCCTCAGAGATATCAACCCGGTAGCCCCTGACTAGTGTAGAGATAAGAGGATCCTATTTGGCAGGTCTCGCCTACATGTCTAGAGACCCTCAGAGAGTAGCTATGTACGAAGCATAGAACTCTCTAACTATTTCCTCACTATAGGTGACAACACTCCCAGCCATCCATTCGAACTTTTGCAGGTTAAAAAGTCTGTGCACCTCGGGGACCGTGTGCAAACTCCTCATGAGAACTCAACGCTCCACTGTCACCAACCGAGTCATCACCCCCTTTTTATTGAGCATTTTTGCATCCCTGTACAAATGGTATTGACCATCGATGAACCATCAATTTGGTTCCTCAACAAAAGGTGCAGGGTCATCTGCTTGAGGTGTGGGTGCAGTTTCCAAGGTGGTAGCCTCGTGAACGAGGCTTGTTGGTCATGGACATCCGACCTAGTATCTCCCTGAGAGGCGTAATAGGAGTCACTGGCCGCATTTGACATAGAAGATTGCGCCGACCTTGAGGCAGAAGCAGATTCAGAGCCTAAGCCTATTTCAGAACTAGAGACAGCCCCGGATGGTGAACCGGTCAGTGTACGTTCCTCATCAGATGGGGAGGCAGTGACTACTCCGGGAATCACCTTCTGGGGGTACCTCTCGTGACTCATGCTGCAGTTGGCATTGTGGAACGTGGAGGGACATAAGCCGGGTCTTGCTTGGTGTCAAATTCTACGATCATTCGACGAGAGGGGGCAACAAACTTGGATTTGCCTCTTTTTCAGTAGACAATATCCTTCATGGGAGCCATTTGTACCTGTACAATAATTGTTAGTCTCAAGTCAACATTACTACACACTCGAAACACACCGAGCGAAGAAAATATTAAAAATAAACAACACAGTTCTATTCTATAGATTCAAATCGACGAGCACTATCGACGGTCTATCGATCCACCGATGGGCCGTCGATGGTGTCCGTCGTCTGATACTTACAATTATTCAATATAGGATGGAAAGCATACTTCTGATGGAAACAACGGATGTGCAGAACGGTCCGTCGATCAAACACGCACCTTAGTCCACTTCCGTCGTCTGACACTTAGGTTTACTTTAGGAGTTAGTGAAAACATGATCTCTGATAGAAACGACGGACGTGCAGAATGGTTCTTCGATCAATCAACGAATCGTAGTCAACATTCATCGTTTCAGATTTGGGCATTTTTAGAGGGATCCAGTCGACTGACCCAATCGATGGCCCGTCGATCAATGGAAAATTTTTCAACGGTGTCTCGTACTATTGACCTGAGGCAGATTTCATGCCTTTTTGCTATGTCTAATTTTTAGACACCTTTTTACACAACCATGTTTTAAACATGCAATTTTAACACACTAAAAACGAGTTCGTCATTCCTACGGTTTTAATTTCATACCATTTTCATTCAAATTTAGCAACCATAAGAATCCTTAGATCACACTTGTCTGAAATACAGAGATACCCATAGTTTATATATACTACAAGGCTACACAACCACACTCTATCATTATGAGGGACGTAACTACACAAGTTTTAGCATGCAAGTATACCTAATATAGTCCCAAGGTCAAGACCTACTTCCAGATTACTAAATTCAACTATGAACGAGAATTCAATGTTTTTAGAGGGATAGAAATACCTTTTTGAGTAGTGGAGAGGTGTGTGCACTTGGGAACTTTCAAGAAGTAGTCAATGCGCCCGAACTCGTTCACCGGTCAATGAACAATGGGGAAACAGAGAATTTGGGGAAAAGAGTATTTGGGAATGGAAATGTTTTGATTTGGGAGTGATTTATGATTGGAGAGGTTGAGTTTTGGTAAAATAAGAAAGAAACAAATGAAGAAAAACGGTTATGGAAGGGAATTTTAAAAGAAATTGAAGGAGGGAATGAATTTGAACTATTATGTCTTTCAATATTACAGGTCGGGTCGGGTCAGGTCGCTTGTAATTTGGACTTACGAAACCCCATCGATCGTGCCTAGGTTAATCGATGGTTCATCGATTGGGACCACCGATTACTTTGAGACTTGGAAAAAATAGGAAACATACATGGGATCTACGGACACCATCGACGGTCCCTCGATGGAGCGACGACACGTCAATGGGGTCCGTAGACCTCTTCACCAGACCATTTTCTGTAGATTTTTGCTTTTGTTCCCTGCACATGTAACACCCATTAGGCCATTCCTTTTGTATTTTTCTAGACACTTTTTAGACACGGATCCTATACTAGTCTCTATCCAACACTACCACACAAACAAAAAAAAACGAAATAATTGAGAAAAACAAAACACAACTCCGACTATTGCTACAAGGAAAAGAAAAAACTATTGTTGGCTAGAGGATACACCTTGGATTGCCTCCCAAGAAGCGCTTGATTTAACGTTGCGGCATGATGCAGGCCCCTTTATTACTCAGACTTCATCAAGAAGGTAGACCTCAACCAATTCATGCACACTCTCCGCATGCCCCAGATAGTTCTTTATTCTTTGCCCGTTGACTGTGAACTTTGCGCCTTCCTTATTCTCCAACTCAACTGCTCAATGTGGGAACACTTTATTGATGAGTAATGGCCCTTTCCACTTGTAGTTGAGATTGCCCAGAAACAAGTGTAGCCTAGAATTGAATAGAAGCACCAAATCGCCCACTGCAAATTCTCGCTTTTCAATCCTTTGGTCGTGATACTTCTTAATCTTCACTTTGTAGATTGCCGAACTTTCATAGGCTTTTAGGGAAAACTCATCGAGCTCATTCAACCCATTAAGTATTTGTTCTGCCGCTTCATCCCAATCCAACATCAACCTCTTCATTGCCCACACCGCCTGGTGCTCTAGCTCGACCGGCATGTGACATGCCTTGCCATATACAAGTTGGTATAAAGGCATACCTATGGGAGTATTATATGCAGTGTGGTAGTCTCAAAGAGCATCATCAAGCCTCCTTGACCACTCCTTTCTATTAGCATTCACCGTTTTTTCCATAATTTGCTTGATTTCATGATTGGACACTTAACTTGCCCGCTCGTCTGTAGATGGTAAGGAGTAGCCACATTATGGTGAAAACCATAGTTCTCCAAAAGTCCATTGAAAATTTATTACAGAATTGAGGGCCTCCATCACTAATAATGGTCGTAGGTGTGCCAAATCTGGACAAGATGTTCTCTTTCAAGAATGCGGTGACACTCTTTCCTTCATTGTTAGGAAGCCAATTGCTTTCACCCATTTTGACACGTAGTCAGTAGCCACCAGAATATAATTCATCCCATGAGAACTCACAAATGTGACCATAAATTCAATACCCCATACATCAAATATCTCAATAATAGAATAAGATTCAAGGGGAGTTCTTGCCTCTTCGAAATTCCTCCATCTCGTTGGCACCGATCACATGATTTGGCAAAATTGTGAGCATCTTGGTGAATGGTTTGCCAATAATACCCTCAGTGCAAGATCTTATGCGCAGTTCGGATACCACTATGGGGCACACCCATAAGTGAGGAGTGACATGCCTCCAAAACACTCAACATATCTACCTCCAGTATACAACGGTGAATCATCCCATCAACAGAACTCCGGTATAAGTAAGGCTCATCCCAAAAGAATTTTTTCACATCATGCATGAACTTTTTCCTCTGGTGGAAGGTCAAGTCTGACGAAACTACCACACTTTCCAAATAGTTTGCATAGTCTGTGAACAATGGGATCAAATCTTGAGAGGCAACCAATACATGTTCATCTGGGAGTGCTTCACCAGTTTCAGCCTTTTCTCGTAATTCACGCATAGATTCATCCTCCAATCTAGAAAAGTGATCGGCAACTTGATTCTCAGTCCACTTTCTATCTTTTACCTCAAAATCAAACTCTTGCACCAATTCTTTGCCATCAAGTACCTCAAAGCGGAGTGGTCTGTATGCACAATGACCCTCGTCCCAAGCAAATATGAGCAAAACTTTTCAAATGCAAACACAACCGCAAGAAGTTCTTGTTCAGTTACCGTGTAGTTCTTCTGAGCTTCATTTTGGGCTTTACTGGTATAGTAAATGGGGTGAAGGATATTATCCATTTTCTTTCCCAATACACACCAAGTGCAACACCACTGGCATCACACATCACCTCAAATGGTTCACTCCAATTCGGTGAAATAATAGTGGGCGCAGACAGCAACCTCTCCTTCAACTCTCCAAATGCTTTCCGACAGGATTCATTGTAATAGAACTTACATTAATTCTCGAGCAGTTTGCACAAATGATGTGCAATTTTTTAATTTTTTTTAATGAACCTCTAGTAAAAGCCAGTATGACCAAGAAAAAATCTCACACCTTTTACAGAGACGAGTGGATGAAGCCTCTCTATCACTTCCACTTTGCTCGATCAATCTCTATCCCCTTCTCTGAGATGCGATGGCTCAACACTATGCCTTCTTTCACCATAAAGTGGAATTTCTCCCAATTAAGCACCAAATTACAATATTCACATCTTTTGAGCACCTATGCCAAATTACTCAAACACCGATCAAAGGAGTCGCCAACCACAAAAAAATCATCCATGAACACCTCAATATTGTCCTCCACCATATTAGAGAATATCGATCTAATACAACGCTGGAAGGTGGTTGGTGCATTACATAACCCAAACGGCATCCTTTTGAAGTCAAATGTCCCATAAGGGCAAGTGCAAGTGATCTTTTCTTTATCCCCAGGGGCAATAGAGATTTGATTGGAGCCCGAATAGCCATCAAAAAAACAATACCGCCATTTGCCTACGAGTCTATCTAACATATGATCCATAAAGGGCATGTGGAAATGGTCCTTCTTAGTCCAAGATTTCAACTTCCGATAGTCCATGCAAACTCTCCATCCGGTCACTTGCAGCATCGAAACAAGCTCATTCCTATCATTAGGAACCACTGTCATCCCCCCTTTTTAGGCATGCACTGAACATGACACACCCAACTCCTGTCCGCAATAGTATAAATGACTCCGACATCCAACCACTTGATGATCTCCTTTTTCACTACCTCTTGCAAAGGTGGATTCAACCTTCTTTGGTGCTCATAACTTGGTTGTAGTTGGACATGAGTTGGATTTTGTGGGAGAAAAGACCGTGGTGATCCCAAGAATGTCTGCAATAGTCCAACCAATGGCTTGTTTGAACCTCTTCAATACCACCACTAAGCTTTCTACTTACCGTTCATTCAAATATGTTGCAATTGTCACCGGCAAACTGTCATTTTTACCCAAGAACACATACCTCAGATGAGGTGGTAGAGCATTAAGCTTTAATTTTGGGGCCTCTTCAATAGATGGTTTTGCGGGTGGAGACTCGCGATTCTTCATATCTAACTCCAATTTCTTTGGCTTTGACCGATATTCATTTCGTTCAAGTGCAGCCACTAACAAACCATACTCTTGAATATCATCACTGTCAAAATTCATGATCACTGCCGCTAGTGCCTCGACACCTAGTCGCTCTTCAATTCGCACCTCAAATACACTCTCAACCATGTAGGATATAGCAGATATCGTTTGGACTCTTCTTCATGGACCTACATATATTGAAAGTTGCTTCTTCATTGTTCAACCTGAATTTCATCTGCCCCTTTTCCATGTTGACTAATGCACACCCAGTGGCAAGGAATAGTCTTCCTAGAATAATGTGATCCTCAAAGTCAACCTCATACTCAAGAATCACAAAATCGACTACAAATATAAAAGACTCCACTTTAACAAGAACATCATAGAGTATACAATGGGCCTCTTCATAGTTCGATCGGCCATCAGTAACCACATTGTAGTAGGATTAGGGTTGCCCAAGCCTAACTTCTTATAAATGGACAGAGGCATGAGATATATGCTCGCACCAAGATCATATAGTGCCTTCGCAAAGTCCAGTAACCCTATAGTAAATAGGATAGTGAAGGCGCCTGAATCTTCCTTCTTCTGCACAAAAGATCTTGTAGCATTAGCAGTGCAATGCTGCATTCTGTCATCATCCTCAAAACTCATCGATTTCTTCTTAGTCACCATATCCTTCATAAACTTAGCATCACCGGGCTTTTGTTCCAAAGCTTCTATCAAAGGGACGTTCATGGAAAGTTGTTTCAACTTAGTGATAAATCAACTCTATTTACCATCTTCGGTCTTCTTCACTAATCTCTGAGGGAATGGTGGTGGAGGTCTAGGAATGGGGACCACATTGTGAGATGCCTCTACTTCTTTCATCATTTTGTCCACCAAATCTCCACTAGCTTCTACTACTTCTTTGTCTTTTCTCATGTCACCGTATACTACAGAGGACATATGTGGATAAATGGCCTGCTTACCCCCTCGAGTAGTGACAGACATGCAATGCCCGTCATTATTAGGATTCCTGATCGTGTTTCTAGGAAGAGTGCAAGGTTGGCGTAGGTTCAAAGTAGTAGACAATTGAGTCATCTATAACTAAAGATGCTTAATCGAAATGCATGCACATCCACCTTCTGTCCAATGTTAGCTAGGTCAACTCTGATCTCCTTGACATTTTTATCACTAGCATCAAACTTTCTCATCATCTTTTATAATATATCCTCAACTCGCGCCATACTATCTCCACCGTCCCTATGAGCAACTTCAAAATTTTGAGCGGGAATATAGGTTCCACTCCGATCATTCATGTTACCATAGTTATTCCGGTTGGAAATGTTGTGGCAATTGTAGTTCCCATATAGACATATTGACCCTCTTGATTGTAGTTATCATAGTTACGACCTTGGTTTCCTTGACCTTGGCGTCAATTCTCATGATTGGAGCCTTGGACGTTTGGTAAGAAACCCCCGGTCTGATCATTTATTGCATAGGCATCCTCTTTATAATAGTACTAATCTACTTGCGGAGGTGGTTTAGTCAAGTATTTTACCGCATTTACCTTCTCAGCACCTTCGCTCACATGTTTCAAGACAAACCCTAGATCAGTTCTCATCTGCGCCATTTCTTCACGAATCTCATCGGCAACTGCGTCGTTAGTAGCTTGCACCACAATTTTGTTTGTCTCTGTGTCCGACTTTATAATGTTCCAAGCATTATTGTTGTGAGATATCTTCTCCAACTTCTCTGCAATCTCAACATATGTACATTCTCCATAGGAGCCCCCCGCAATAGTATCGAGCACTGCTTTTTTGTTATCATCTTAAATCCTGTAGAAATACTTTTTTAGCGACTCATCATCGATGCGGTGGTTTGATACGCTTCTCATGAATGCAGTAAATCTGTCCCAAGAGCTACTCACCAACTCTCCAGGTAATGCCACAAAGTTGTTCACCTTATCCTTGTGGTTGAGCTTTTTTGACACTGGATAGTACTTTGCTATGAATACATCTCTCAACTGGTCCCAAGTGTAGATGGAGTCGTAGGGTAGCTTAATAAACCATATGGCGGCATCTCCTATCAGTGATAGAGGAAACACTCGTAACCCAATCACATTAATATCCAAGTCTGGTCTACCCACACAACTTTTGCACGCAGACCTTAGTTTTGCTATATGGGCATGTGGGTCCTGCGATGATAGTCCTAAGAATAAACACCTCGCGGTGATAATCTGCATCAAGCTACTCGTCACCACGAATGTGTTCGTAGGAGGCAGAGGGTGTAGGACAAGAGTTCCATCAAAATCTGCAATGTTCATGTTGCCCCTACAGTAATCCTGAAGTCATGGGTATGCTTGAGGTTGCAGTCTCACAACCTCTCTCAATTGGTTCTCAGCTCGTGCCAGATTGTGTGCCTCAACTGGTAATCGAGGTTGCTATTCTTCTCCATCACCCCGATTGGCAACGATCTTTTAATTTTCCATCCATCTCAATATTAAGTTAAGTTTGGATCGAATGGAGTGAGTGGTTCTCCTCGGCTCTGTGTATTTGGCATAAACTAGATTTCAATAATGTAATTTAAAGTTAATCTAAAAGCCAGATTCCTTGGCAGTGGCGCCAAAATTTGATACACTCAAATTACACCTCCCTAAAGAAATTTAAGTGGTCGTAATTAAGTAGAGAACCCAATTAGTAGGTTGGAGTTGATCCCACGAGGAAAATAGTTTAGACTTAACTTCAATTCACTATTACGTTTATTTAGCCAAGGTTTTTTCGAAAGCAAGTAATAAATGGGGGCTTTTATGAAACAAGTTCCTTACACAATCTAATTTAACAAGTAATCAAAAGTTAATATTGAGTTTTTATCAAGTTGTGAGAAAAGCTAGGGTATCTGTGTTTCCCACAGGCTCATAATGTCGTATTCCTAAAAATAGCAATTCTTTCCTAAAAATAGCAATTTTTTCCTAGTGTTTTGCATGTAAAGTTTTAAGTTATGTATATCTAAAACCTTGGTCCGCAATCTAAAGAATTTTACCCCGTACCTTGGTACCGCTACGTGTGGATAAGCTACTAACCCTTGCCTTTACCTCATATTAGAAATCATATTCGTTGTATGGCTTCGTTATTGCTTTGCACTAATCGACACTAGCCTATTACATAGTATCACACTAAATCTACATTGATAATTCTTTTATTATTCCAACCTCCTGGGTCCGGTAAGTAGCAACAAGGTGAGCTCTGTCCTGAAACACGGCTTGAATAGATGACCTCACTCACTGATCGTCGATTAATCTATGGTCGTTTGACTGCCTCCGTCTGTTCATACTTGGAATTATTTTTCTTCACTGGATAGCACCTTCTTTGAATCAAACGACAGACCAGTAGTACGGTTCGTCAATCCACCTACGGCCTGTCGGTGCTCCTCCGTCGTTCCACACTTAGTATCTTGAAAATTCAGCTACTGGAACCTTCTCTGAATCAATCGATGGTTCACCAGTAAGGTCCATCGATCAATCGACAGACCGTTGTTTATGCTCATACTTCCACACTTGGTGAGATTTCCCTAATCTTCTCCCTTAGCCTGAACTACCCATCAACGGTCACCACCTACGGTCCGTCGATGAGACGAAGAACCATCGATGGCCTTCGTAGCTCTCAATCTACACTTTTTTCCAACTGCCTTATGCGTTTTCAAACTGGACATCTTTCCTGTAAAATAGAACACAAATCTTGTTAAAACTATTATAAAAAGGCTCTAGACAAACACAACTCTTAAGTAAAATGTATCAAAAATACTGTCACGACCGGAATCTAGACCCCAGACGAGACCAGCATCGTTGACCTCTCAGAGGTTGCAGACAAGCCTACATACGTCATCGTTACTTCATCTAGGTTAATTTTAGCGGAAAATTTGAACTTTTTGTTACTTTACATTCATATAAGACATTCTACTTAAACTCATAAAAGTTCACAATCAACCATCTAATATTAAGATCATCAAATGAAAAAAATAGTTCCATACTGCATTAACTGTATACTTGCCAAAATGGCACCAATACAATGTTTGAAATAAGATGAGAAAGAAACGCTAGTGGAACATACTCCACTAACTCAAACCTATATCTAAGCTAGAATATAATGGGCAAGCGTCCTCGAAAGCATGAGGGCCTACCAAATCCGGATGAATGCTCCACGTCCGGATAGCTGTAACGTCGTACTGTAAGCTCTAACGTCCACCTGTGCCTGCACCTAAAAGTAGATATTGTATGAGATTAGTACACACTTGTACTAAGTATGGGTATATGCAAGCACACACCAAGGACATGCATGAGTAAGAATAACTCTTTGGATTAGAAAAGTCAGTGGACTTGACAAATTTGGATTAGGAAAGTCAGTGGACTTGCCAAATTTGGATTATTAAAGTCAGTAGACTTGCCAAATTTGGATTAGAAAAGTCATGCCATGAGAGTAACATGCATCATCATACTTATCATTTTTCAAGCAGCACATAACGTATTGCACATATCATATCACGTAGTTCACATCATTCTTTCATATTCCATGAGACCTTGGAATCATGGAATTGACATTAGGACTTCCCAAAATGAGGGCTCAACATATGGGACCTCAACTAGGGAGCCTTCTTTAGAAAACACAGAGTCTGCTTCATTCATTCATACTTACTTCATTTTCATTCATTCATATACTAGTGCAATCACTAGTCATACCTAGGATGTATTTTAAGACTCTCATCGGGTTTGCTGTGCAGTGACCAAGAATAACCTAGTGCCATTACTTAAGTCTAGCTCACCTCTTGATTATACTATCCTAACACCTTTGGTATCGTTCATTTCATTATGTGCATCATTTGAGGCTGGCCTTATTCTTTCTTTGGAAACTTTAACCTTCACCGACATAGATCATGTGAGCATCATGAAATCCAGTGTGTAATCCCCACACTGAATAGAGGTGGAATCACCAGGCAAAGTGAACCAAAATATGCTAGCGTATACAAGGAGTCGAACCCTGCTAGATCCCTATATTGGCGGTATAGGTTCAAAGACTAGGAGATATAAGGAGACCCATACCCGGAATGCCGGACAGTCTCATCTCATGGGAGTTACGTGAACCTCCACCTTTCCCGAAGGAAGGCATCACCGCTCATAGCTAGACTATCGGTACTTAGTATAAAGTTACATTACATTGAACTCATACATCATGGAAGTTGGCTTCTAGCATAAGGACATCATAGCTCATTAGATGATTCTCATCTCATCATTAGTATTAAGTATGAATTAACTTCAATACTTTTATTAGAGTGTTCATAGAGATTGGTCTCTTCATTAACTTTACACTCTCATAGGTGAGTACGTTTTGGTAACATTTACTTAGGCCTATTTGAGATTGCTCTCATCTTTCACATTACCCTCTTATCATTATCATGTAGTCACCATATTCTTTAACTTTAGCACATTTACTCTTCATAATTACTCACCACTTTACGTGAATGTTCATTTCATCGTATGCCAATGCACTTGGCTCTTTAGTGTGTGTCACACTCTTACTTGACCCCTTTGGGGTTTCATTATCTCATCACATAATATCTTAGGTTCACTTACTTTTTAAATGTATGCTAGGCTTATGAGTCCACACATACAAGCCATGAGGCTTCATTCATAGTGTATCTAAGTGATTCATATTTACCCAAGATTATGTGGTACAAGACTTCTGCATCTTGTAGGTATGCCAAGATATTGATTTCGATCTTTAGAGGCATCATTCATTAAATAATTGTTTACGTATGACTTATGTATCAATACGGAATTGGGCAAGGGGACCCGATTTCGAAACCCTTGGGCAACACTTAATCTTACTTTAAACTTGGTGATTGCATTTTTCAGATTTGAGGGACCCTAGTTCGATCCCCATCAGCCCCATAATATTTCCTTTCTTTTTTTCTCCTAACTCCCTCATCTATTCAAGAGGTTGGGGGTTCAATCCCCACTCTCCACATTTATTTTTCTCCTTTATTTTTCTCCTAACTCTCTCATCCATTCAAGAGGTTGGGGGTTCAATCCCTACTCTCCACATTTGTTTTTCTCATTTATTTTTCTCCTAACTCTCTCATCCATTCAAGAGGTTGGGGGTTCAATCCCCACTCTCCACATTTATTTTTATCCTTTATTTTTCTCCTAACTCTCTCATCCATTCAAGAGGTTGGGGCTTCAATTCCCACTCTCCACATTTATTTTTCTCATTTATTTTTCTCCTAACTCTCTCGTCCATTCAAGAGTTTGGGGGTTCAATCCCCACTCACCTCATTTATTTTTCTCCTTTATTTTTCTCCTAACTCTCTCATCCATTCAAGAAGTTGGGGGTTCAATCCAAACTCTCCACATTTATTTTTCTCCTTTATTTTTCTCCTAACTCTCTCATTGTTTTTGTTGATTTTTTTGTAGCGTTTTGATTGACATTCAGTCAGCCACCTTAACCTTTTATGAACATCACGTTTTTAGCATTTTTACAAACGCAAAACACAACATTTAACATACATACTTCAGGCAGCAAACATAGTCAAATTTGTAGCACACACATGCTCAAAACAGTCCACTTAATGCACTTTTCCGGAATATATTTTTCATCCATTACATGATTTCTTACCACACATTCAACACATAATCACAATCAGACCTAACATTATCTATAAAAAGACATACCAACGCATGCTTTGAATCGTTCAAAGGAGCTAATGACAGGGGCATGCAACGGGGACAACCTTAGTCTTTAAATCGCGATTTAAATTGAACCTTAAGGGTCTCTTGGGAAAGGGACCAAGAGAGAAGAAAACCCATAACTTAATGTCGTTCAAAACTTGTTTAAATGCTGCCAATTTACCTTGAAACCAAGCCTCACCACCGAAACTTCAAGCACAATCCCGTCAAGAACTTATTGTTGATTTTCGTTTTTAGCTTAGTTTTTCGTTTGAGTTTCTGTGTGTAAGTTCTTCAAGAGTGAAGAACTATTATTTTCAGTTATTTTAATGATGAAAAACATGAGAATGAGAGTGAGAGACGTGAGAATGAGAGAATTAGGATTATGATTAGGATTAGGAGTGTTAGGTGGAGACTAAGTCAAACTAGGACTCCTCATTATTTATTAATTTTATTATTATTATTTTTTAATTAAAAATCTGATTTTCCCTTACTTAAATCAGCTTTTTAAATATTAATTTATTCAACTAATTCACTTAATAAAACTAAATCAATCTAATCCTTGCTTCCACTAAGGTTCGAACCCGGGTGAAGCTAGATTTTGCTTAAAGGGTCAAATTCGACAACCTCTACCCGAATTGCCCCTCCACCATATTAATTAATTAATTAATTAAATATTTAGGGTAATTACAATACTACCCTTAGCCTAGAAAAGACCATTTTATCCCTAGACCCTCCAAACTTAAGATTACCCCTTTTTAAGTCTGGCTAAGACTCATCCGGGTAAATCTTCATATTCGGGGGCCCTACATGGTTGGACCCAACCTTTCCTAGCTCAACTAACTCACCAAGTTAGTTGGCTTGGTTGTTGCAGAGGTTCAGAGATATGGTTCTACGCGCATCAATTCGTGTAAACCCGATCTAATCTAGGCATTCTAGATACGTTAGACATTACTTAGCATAGTCATTTTCAGGGTTGTTACATTATCCCCCCTTAGGAACATTCGTCCCCGAATGACACTACACATCATTTTAAAATAAAGAGGGTGATTTTCGAAGATATCTTAACATACTTGAGACTTTACTCTTTGTGAATTTCTGTTTCACACTTACTCTGGATAATGCATATTACTCAAGCTTATCTGAAACTTCATATTTGAGATTGAGGAACTTCCTTCTCAATCGCACTTAACTTGATGCACCTCACAACTCATGCAACACAAAAAATCATGTCCACGCTATACAAAAATAGCAACATGACATGCAAACATGAATTCATTTTAACTCTAACTTATTCGGAAACTTAACCTTACTACCCTATTTCGATAGTCTATGGTAGTCTAGCATTTATGAAATAATCCATACCTAAGCCATCTCCTTGAGCTAGTAAGCAACCAACTTAGCCTTCTCCTCTTCATCAATACTCATAGCAGGCTTTAGAACCTACCATGCACTCACCTCCACGCGAATAACCACTTTTATCAAACGTCTTTCGTTCACGCTGGGCATTTCTATCACTGCCCCTTCTTGGGAAGGCCAGATCTTGAGTCTGCGCCTTAGACCACTTGGCCATCCTAATTCTTGTGTGTATTCTTCTACGCGCGCACACAAGAAGGAAGATAGAAACTTAGAATAACACAAAGTGTCAAAGCTCTAGATAGCACGATAAAGAGTAGAAGAAGGGAAATTTTCCTACGCATCATGCAGTCTCTAATTCAGGATAGTGGTGCACTTCACTACCATGACTTAGAAACTAGTCGATGTGGTTGATGTGAACTTATTATCCTCGGAATTTAACCTAACGCTCTGATAACAACTTTGTCACGACCGAAATCTAGACCCCAGACGAGACCGGCGTCGTTGACCTCTCAGAGGTCGCAGACAAGCCTACATATGTCATCGTTACTTCATCTAGGTTAATTTTAGCGGAAAATTTGAACTTTTTGTTACTTAACATTCATATAAGACATTCTACTTAAACTCATAAAAGTTAACAATCAACCATCTAATATTAAGATCATCAAATGAAAGAAATAGTTCCATACTGCATTAAGTGTATACTTGCCAAAATGGCACCAATACAATGTCTAAAATAAGATGAGAAAGAAACGCTAGTGGAACATACTCCACTAACTCAAACCTATATCTAAGCTTGAATATAATGGGCAAGCGTCCTCAAAAGCATAAGGACCTACCAAATCCGGATGAATGCTCCAAGTCCGGATAGTTGCAACATCGTACTGTAAGCTCTAACGTCCACCTGTGTCTGCACCTAAAAGTAGATATTGTATAGGATTAGTACACACTTGTACTAAGTATGGGTATCTAAAAGTAGATATTGTATGAGATTAGTACACACTTGTACTAAGTATGGGTATATGCAAGCACACACCAAGGACATGCATGAGTAAAAATAGCTCTTTCCTAACAACATGATTTATGGAAAGTCAAGTCAGTGGACTTGACAAATTTGGATTAGGAAAGTCAGTGGACTTGCCAAATTTGGATTATTAAAGTCAGTGGACTTGCCAAATTTTGATTAGGAAAGTCATGCCATGAGAGTAACATGCATCATCATACTTATCATTTTTCAAGCAGTACATAACGTATTGCACATATCATATCACGTAGTTCACATCATTCTTTCATATGCCATGAGACCTTGGAATCATGGACTTTACATTAGGACTTCCCAAAATGAGGGCTCAACATATGGGACCTCAACTAGGGAGCCTTCTTTAGCAAATACAACGTCTGCTTCATTCATTCATACGTACTTCATTTTCATTCATTCATATACTAGTGCAATCACTAGTCATACCTAGGATGTATTTTAAGACTCTCATCGGGTTTTCTGTGCAATGATGAAGAATAACCTAGTGTCATTACTTAAGTCTAGCTCACCTCTTGATTATCCTATCCTAACACCTTTGGTATCGTTCATTTCATTATGTGCATTATTTGAGGCTGCCCTCATTCTTTCTTTGGGAACTTTAACCTTAACCGACATAGATCATGTGAGCATCATGAAAATCCAGTATGTAATCCCCACACCAAAAAGAGGTGGAATCACGGGCCAAAGTGAACCAAAACATGCTAGCGTATATAGGGAGTCGAACCCTGCTAGATCCCTATATTGGCGGTATAGGTTCAAAGACTAGGAGATATAAGGAGACCCATACCCGGCATGACGGATAGTCTCATCTCTTGAGAGTTACGTGAACCTCTGCCCTTCTCAAAGGAAGTCATCACCGCTCATAGCTAGCCTATCGGTGCTTAGTATAAAGTTCCATTACATTCAACTCATACATCATGGAAGCGGGCTTCTAGCATGAGGACATCATAGCTCATTAGATGATTCTCATCTCATCATTAGTATTAAGTATGAATTAACTTCAATACTTTTATTAGAGTGTTCATAGAGACTGGTCTCTTCATTAACTTTACACTCTCATAGGTGAGTTTGTTTTGGTAACATTTACTTAGGCCCATTTGAGATTGCTCTCATCTTTCACATTAGCCTCTTATCATGCTGTCACCAAATTCTTTAACTTTAGCACATTTACTCTTCATAATTACTCACCACTTTACGTGAATGTTCATTTCATCGTATGCCAATGCACTTGGCTCTTTAGTGTGTGTCACACTCTTACTTGACCCCTTTGGGGTTTCATTATCTCATCACATAATATCTTAGGTTCACTTACTTTTTAAATGTATGCTAGACTTATGAGTCCACACATACAAGCCATGAGGATTCATTCATAGTGTATCTAAGTGATTCATATTTACCAAAGATTATGTGGTACAAGACTTATGCATCTTGTAGGTATGCCAAGATATTGATTTCGATCTTTAGAGGCAGTATTCATTAAATAATTGTTTAAGTATGACTTATGTATCAATACGTAATTGGGCAAGGGGACCCAATTTCGAAACCCTTGGGCAACACTTAATCTTACATTAAACTTGGTGATTGCATTTTTCAGATTTGAGGGACCCTAGTTCGATCCCCATCAGCCCCATAATATTTCCTTTCTTTTTTTCTTCTAACTCCCTCATCTATTCAAGAGGTTGTGGGTTCAATCACCACTCTCCACATTTATTTTCTCCTTTATTTTTCTCCTAACTCTCTCATCCATTCAAGAGGTTGGGGGTTCAATCTCCACTCTCCACATTTAGGTTTCTCATTTATTTTTCCCTAACTCTCTCATCCATTCAAGAGGTTGGGGATTCAATCCCCACTCTCCACATTTATTTTTCTCCGTTATTTTTCTCCTAACTCTCTCATCCATTCAAGAGGTTGGGGCTTCAATCCCCACTCTCCATATTTATTTTTCTCTTTTATTTTTCTCCTAATTCTCTCGTCCATTCAAGAGTTTGGGGGTTCAATCCCCACTTTCCACATTTATTTTTCTCCTTTATTTTTCTCCTAACCCTCTCATCCATTCTAGAGGTTGGGGGTTCAATCCCCACTCTCCACATTTATTTTTCTCGTTTATTTTTCTCCTAACTCTCTCATCCATTCAAGAGGTTGGGGGTTCAATCCCCACTGTCCACATTTATTTTTCCTTTCATTTTTTTCATGAAATTTTTATGTAATTTATATTTGGTGAGGTCTTCGGTTCAATCCCCAATGACCTCACAATTTTTAATTTTTTTTTAAAAAAACATTAGTCATTTTGGCCGAGACTACAAATTTCCAACAAGCTGGAAATTTGGTCTCTTCCAATTCATTTTCTCTCATTCTTTTGCTGATTTTTTTGTAGCATTTTGAGTGACATTCAGCCAGCCACCTTAACCTTTTATGAACATCACGTTTTTAGCATTTTTACACACGCAAAACACAACATTTAGCATACAAATTTCAGGGAGCAAGCATAGTCAAATTTCCAGCACACACATGCTCAAAACAGTCCACTTAATGCACTTTTCCGGAATATATTTTTCATCCTTTACATGATTTCTTACTACACATTCAAAACATAATCACAACCAGACCTAACATTATCTACAAAAAGACATACCAACGCATGCTTTGAATCGTTCAAATGAGCTAATGACAGGGGCATGCAATGGGGACAACCTTAGTCTTTAAATCGCGATTTAAACTGAACCTTAAGGGTCTCTTGGGAAAGGGACCAAGAGAGAAGAAAACCCATACCTTAATGTCATTCAAAACTTGTTTAAATGCTGCCAATTTACCATGAAACCAAGCCTCACCACTTAAACTTCAAGCACAATCCCGTCAAGAACTTATTGTTGATTTTCGTTTTTAGCTTAGTTTTTCGTTTTAGTTTTTGTGTGTAAGTTCTTAAAGAGTGAAGAACTATTATTTTCAGTTATTTTAATGATGAAAAACATGAGAATGATAGTGAGAGATGTGAGAATGAGAGGATTAGGATTATGATTAGGATTATGATTAGGATTAGGAGAGTTAGGTGGAGACTAAGTCAAACTAGGACTCCTCATTATTTATTAATTTTATTATTATTATTTTTTTATTAAAAATCTGATTTTTCCCTTACTTATATCAGCTTTTTAAATATTAATTAATTCAACTAATTCACTTAATAAAATTAAATCATTTTAATCCTTGCTTCTACCAAGGCTCGAACCCGGGTGAAGCTAGATTTTGCTTAAAGGGTCAAATTCGACAACCTCTACCCGAATTGCCCCTCCACCATATTAATTAATTAATTAATTAAATATTTAAGGTAATTACAATGCTACCCTTAGCCTAGAAAAAACCATTTTACCCCTAGACCCTCCAAACTTAAGATTACCCCTTTTTAAGTCTGGATAAGACTCATCCGGGTAAATCTTCATATTCGGGTGCCCTACATGGCTGGACCCAACCTTTCCTAGCTCAACTAACTCACCAAGTTAGTTGGCTTGGTTGTTGCAGAGTTTCAGAGGTCTGGTTCTACGCGCATCAATTCGTGTGAACCCAATCTAATCTAGGTATTCTAGATACGTTAGACATTACTTAGCATAGTCATTTTTAGGGTTGTTACAAATACCGTGAGCCACTGTATATAAAACAACAACAACCACTATGATCCTAAGTGGTGATACAACGTCTTATCCATGCTGCCAAAATTTTTCTATACTTTGATGTCGCATAAGATATCCTCAATCTGGTGGATCCACTTGCTAAACTTACGCGATCACCTGAAAAGTATGACACGTTAATACTTATGATGGCTAGATGGTTTACATGGGGACTTGAGTTATCTAAACTCTCATTCCCACATAGATGCTCAATACGACTTCCAAAACATGTTTTATCTCATATTTCTAATAAAACTTTCTTTCTTTGGGTTGAGATAATTTACTGAACGCTTTAGATTTATAAGCTCCTTTTGGAATCAATGTTCCCCTTTTTAGTTCAAACCTCTTCTGGAACTTCTTAGTTTCCTTTTAACTTAAATGTGAAACATTTATCAACCTTTAGGGAATACTTAGTCCCTGTTATAACTTAAGAAAAATAAACTCAACTCTTGCTCTTTACTTCACTTGAAACTTTAACTCTTAGAGAATACTTAGTTCCCTTATAGCTTTTGAGAATTTAACTCTACTATTTCCTATTTGCTCGACTTGTAACTTGAGCCATAAATCAAAGTTGAAATGATTGTTTAAGACTCTTAGAAAACTTTAAGAACTAACTTTTACTTGCTTCTTAACCTTTAAATTTTACTCTTAACTTCTTTGACTTTGATCTTAGCTTCCCTTGAATTGGATTATGGATTCAAGGATCATGATCTTATGTTTATGGATCATTTCATGATGTTTAGATGTACTCTAGAATGTTGGAATCAACTAGGAATGAAAGGTAGATCACTTAGAAACTAGTATAAAAAGATAAAGAAAAAACAGGGTCTCCAGGCCTTTCAGACAGGCCCTGGTCTGGGGCACTCTTGCTGGCACGGCACACCATGGCCTGTCAGACAAAGTCTGCCTTGAGGGGCTCTGGCAGGTGCGGCGCCCCAAGTGCTATCTGACTGGACCTCAAACTTTTCTTCTATGTTTTTCATCCCTAAACCTCCTAAACTTCTATGGATCCCACCCCAAACACTTAGGATCCCTAAATACCTCATTACCCAATAGATTAGACCAAAAAACAGTCGGCAAACATGAATCAAACCTAGTAGAGATCAACTACAATTCAACGAACAAGAACTTCACAACTTTTCATCAAGAACTTCAAGATTTTTCATTCAAATAAACTCAAACTGTCTGTGCTGAATCAAATTGGGGTGTGAGTGAAACGACCAAACACTGAATGATCTCACATACCTCGATAGGGATCACCCCCGACAAAATCCATGCACCGATCTTTGCGTTTCTTGGACAATTCTTGATTTTCCTCTTCTTTTCTCTTTTCTCCCAAGCCCTAAGCGTTCTTAATTTTTTGTAAAACTTATTTGGGCTTGGTATTTACCCCTAAATAACCCTTAAAACAAATTAGGCAATACTAGGGTGAAAACACAACTTTGACCTTGCATAATCTGGATTGGACTTTCCTCAGTCCAAAAACCTAACTTGTGAAAGGCATATCCCCCTCATACGACATCGGATTTATGAAAACTAGGTGGCGTTGGAAAGAGAATTTAATTCCTTGATCTGTATTCTCTCTTGATTCCAATAGATGAGGATATATCTTCTTCATATCCTCCTCAGCTTCCTAGTTCGCTTATTCAACGAATGGATTCCTCCAAAGGACCTTGACTGATGCTACTTCCTTTTTCCTCACCTTGCAAACTTGAGGATCCAAAATTTAAACCGGAACTTCTTTGTAGGATAAATTATCCTTAATCCCAACATTCTAGTTGGAACAATTAATGAAGGATCACCCAAGCACTTCTTCAACATAGAAATATGGAATACCGGATGAACCGTCGTGAACACTTGGGGTACCTCCAACTCATAAGCTACATTAACCACTATGTTGGAGATTCTGTAAGGTACACTATATCGGGGACTAAGCTTCCCCTTCTTACCAAACCTCATAACACCCATCATGGGTGAAAATTTCAAATACACCCAATCATCCACCTCAAACTCTAACGTCCTGCTCCTAACATCTTTGTAGGACCTTTGGAAAATCTGTGTCATTTTCAATCTCTCTTGAATCACTTTCGCCTTCTAAGTATCTTGGTGAACTAGATCTGGTCCTATAAACCATGCTTTATCAACTTCAAACCACCGAATAGGAGATCTGCATCTTCTCCCATAAGGATCTTCATAAGAAGCCATTTGGATGCTCGAATGGTAACTGTTGTTGCAAGCGAACTCAATGAGAGGTATGTGACTATCCCAATTCCCTTTGAAGTCGATCGCACAAGCTCTTAGCATGTCTTCTAAGGTCTGGATGGTACGCTCTGCTTGTCCATAGGATGAAAAGCAATGCTCAAATTCCCCTTCGAACCCAAAATTTTCTCCAAAGATTTCTAGAACAATGCAGTAAATTATGCACCTCTATCTGAAATAATGTAGACCGAAACTCCATGAAGTCTTACCACTTACTGAAGGTACAACTTAGCATAATCCTCGGCCAAATATCTAGTCTTTACCGGCAAGAAGTGGGCTCCCACTTCCATTCTGGAAGTTCTATATTCTGAGCTAAACCTCTAGGCCTTTTGCGTTCTACTTTCACTTGCTAGCAATTTGAGCACTTGGCACACAAACTATACAATATCTTTCTTCATGCCTTCCTACAAATATACCTCTCTCTTGGATTCCATCCACCTTAGGTACACATAATGTGCCTTGGTACTTCAGCACACCATCTCCCCCTTTGTCAAAAGCCAATACTTTTTGCTTATGGACAGTTGCCTTCAAATAAAGCAAAATAAGGTCTTGGTCTTGCTTCTCTTTCACCTCTAACACTAATGATGATTCAGCCCCATTCGTCACCACTATGCCTCCTTTTGTGGAATCCATAAGTCTGACTTCCAGACGTGCAAGTCTGTGCAGATCTTTAGCTAACTCTCGCTTCCCTTCTTCAACATGGGAAGTACTTCCCATGGACAACCTGCTTAAGGCATCAACAACCACATTAGCCTTACCTGGGTGGTAAAGAATACTCATGTCATAATCCTTGAGTAATTCGAACCACCTTCTCTGAGGTTGAACTCTTTCTGGGTGAACACATATTAGAGGCTTTTGGAATCATTGAATATATCAACATGAAAACTATACAAGTAGTGGCGCCATATCTTCAAAGAAAACAATACTGCAGCCAATTCTAAGTCATGAGTTGGATAATTCTTCTCATGAACCTTCAAGTGTCTAGAGGCATAAGCTATAACCTTGTCATTCTACATTAACACACAATCCAAGCCAAATATTTATGTATCACAATACACCACAAAACCTTGGGTACCCTATGGTAAGGTCAAGACCAGAGCGGTGGTCAATCTCTTTTTCAACTCCTGAAAGTTGTTCTCATAAGTTTCAGACCATTGAAACTTGTCTGTCTTCTGAGTTAACTTGTCCAAAGGATAAGATATAGATGATAAGTATTCAATAAATCTCCTATAAAAACTAGTCAAGTCCAAGAAACTCTTTATATCTGTTGGAGATGTGGGTCTAGGCAAACTCTGAACTGCTTCGATCTTCTGAACGTCAAATCTAATCCCTTTATAAGAAATAATGTGGCCCAGCATGCCATAGACTTAAGCCAAAAATAACACTTGGAGAACTTGGCATATATCTCCTTATATCTCAACGTCTAAAGAACAATCCTTAGGTGACTAGCATGATCTTCTTCATTCATTGAATAAATCAATATGTCATCAATGAAGACGATGACAAACAAATCTAAATAAGGTTTGAAAACTCTGTTCATAAGATCCATTAGTGTTGTAGGTGCATTTGTCAAACATAATAACATACCTAAAATTCGTATGCCCATATCTTGTTCTAAAAATTGTCTTTGAAATATCACATTCCTTTAACTTTGAACTGATGATAGCCTTTTAGATCAATCTTGGAAAAGAAGAAACACCTTGAAGTTGATAAAAAAGAACATTTATCCTTGGAAGAGGATATTTATTCTTGATGGTCACCTTATTAAATTTGGGGTAGTCTATACACATCCTAAGGGACCCATCTTTCTTTATTACAAACAAGACCGGAGCGCCCTAAGATGAGACACTTGGTCGAATGAAGCCTTTATCTAACAAATCATTCAATTGTTCTTTTAGGTCTTTTAACTCTGCTGGTGCCATTCTGTATAGAGGAATAGAGATAGGACGAGTATGTGGGATAATGTCTATGCCGAAGTCTATCTCTATTTTGGGAGGGACTCCGGGTAGATCATCAGGAAAAACTTCTTGAAACTCATTGACTATAGGAACTGACTGAAGGGAAGGTACCTCAACACTTGAGTCATTAACTCGGACTAAGTGATAGGTACAACCCTTTGAAACTAACTTCCTCGCTTTAAGGTACGAAATGAAACGACCCTTAGGCACTATTGAACTACCATTTCAATCTATGAATGGCTTATTAGGAACTTGAAACTTGACAACTCGAGTTCTGCAATCTATTTATGCATAACATACATGGAGCCAGTCCATACCTAGAATGACATCAAAATCTACCATGTCCAATTCTACAAGATCAGCCATGATGTTGGTGTGATTGATGTAAACAAGACAATCACGATAAACTCTTTCTGTTATAATAGACTCCCCAATAGGTGCAGAAACAAAGAAGGGTTCACAAAGCTTTTCAGGAAGAATTTCAAACTGATATGCAACATATGGAGTTACGAAGGATAAACTTGCTCCTCTGTCTAAAAAAGAATAAATAACAAAAGTAAAGACTTTGATCATACCCGTAATAATATCTGGAGTGTTTTCTTGCTCTTGGTGGCTAGTGATTGGATAAAGACAGTTTTCCCCTCCGCCGATACCAGAATTGGCTCTTCTAGGTGCGGTCTTGTCTGGTGGAGCAACTGATGAAGATTGAGCTCTATTGCCCGGATTTCCATAACCTTGCTTATTCTTGGGTCACTCTCTCATGAAGTGAACCTCTTGAACACACTTGTAACAACGTGTTTGGCCATCAAGACAATTTCCTGGGTGGTTTCTACCACACATAGTACATACATGAGCCATACTTCCTTCTTACGCCACACTACCTTGAGAATGAGCCGGTCTAGCCTTGAAGTTCTGCAAATTTTTGCCACTATACTTACCTGGGTTTCTAGGCGCAGGTGCACTAGAAGATGATGGTGCATGCCCCTTTGGTTTCTGTCACACCCGGAGAGCACACCCCGGATGAGACCGGCGTCCTCGTCCTCTGAGTGGAGTCAGACAAGCCCTTAGCATTCGTCATAACATATGATCAGTAAAACTGCGGAAAAATTTAAAACTTTCAAATTCTACTTGAAGTATACTTAGACTTCATACTTAATATTCATAAAGACATACGATATTCTAAAAATTGTCTCACGTATATAAAACCATCTAAAGAGTGCAAATCTAGACTTAGACAATAATAGTCAATATGCCATATAGACCTTAATACAAAAGAATCCAAAGAACATAAATGGAAATCTAATACTCATAAAATCTACTAATGTCTTCATAAAGCTGGAAAATGAAAGATAGAATCCCCGAACATGAGAACCTACCAAGACTTGGAGAAAGAGTTCCAAGGTTCTTCAAATCGACCTCCTTAAACTTCAATGGCCGGAACATACAGTTGTAGTAATATAAAGTAAAGGGGGTAGTACGCCACATGTACTAAGTATGGGTATATGCACATAACACTTAAGGACATGCATGAAAAAGGATCATTTATCATCTCTTTAGAAAAAATGCTAAGTCATGTGAAAGCCTTCAATGCACATACCATATAACATACACAAGTTAAGGATTCCATCAAACATAAAGCATGATCATAATCGAAGACATATTCAATTTTCATATTCATTAGATCACATAACATAACATATAAAATACTTACCAATGATCTCATCCCCAACCTACAAGTGCAATGGTAATGTGAAGGACCATAACCCCACACAACCAGGTAGATTAGATAGGAGACCATAAGTAAAGCCTTGCTTCCTATAACCTGTAACATAAGTAGTCATCACTTCATATAGCAATATAACCCAATAACATATTCATCATAATGACCAATATCATATAAGAATAACATCATGTATCATAAGTATCATACCTTTCATGTTATAATATTACATAAGAACAATCTCCTAGGACTTCCCTTAGAGTCAACTTGTGCAATTTCTAGGTAGAGTCCCATACCCCTACCTATACTAAGAACTCCTCAAGTCACCCTAGTCAACGTTCATTTACTTGTCTTTCATTTTACATGAGGGAACATTCGCCTTAACCGACATAGACCGTGTTTGCTAAACATGGAATCTGGTGTCATGAAACCCCACACCAAAAGAAGATGGTCTACCGGCCAAAGTAGAACCTAACATGACATAGCTATCTAGGTTGATCCACTAGCTAGTATCCTATGGTGGCAACATAGTTCAAGAACTAGGAGATGTACTAGAGACCCATAGTTCCACATTACATGGTATCCTCAATCTCATGAGAGTTATTATGAACCTACTTTCCAACTAGGGAAGGGACACCTCTCATATCTAGTTCATCGGTTCTTAGCTTAAGTCCCTTTCTTGAATAACTTTTAAGATGTATTTTATAATAAACTTATAATAGGTCATAGGAGATTAACTCCCTGTATAACATGATCATGAGATCTTTTAGATTAGATGAGAATTTCCTTTCATCGTAACCTTTCGTTTGTGAGATTTACATTGCATAACCATCTTGTGTAAAGCATACAAGAGAGTATCATAACTTACATTTTCGTATTCTTATCTAATCTCACAAGTAACATGTCCATAGCCCAGCATATTCTCATACCTACATCATACATGCTTTTCATAACATAGCATCATAGTTTATAGGCTCACATAAACATTTGTGAGTAATCACACTTAGAAGACTTACCTCTTGCTTCCAAGAATCTTATTCATCTTACAATATTCATAATCATACTTAGTGAAATACTCAATGGCATAATCAAGAACAACTCATCAAATCGTATACAAGATTAATGCATAGTGTAGGAGAAGGAAAATGGGTCGTTAAAGGGTTGGTTCAAACCTTAAATTCCAATCCTAACGTTTACACGTTATCAAATACTAGAAACAACCCATTCGAAACCATCACTTAGAGAAAGATCATGTATCACATGACATTCAAACATTATCAATCAAATACTCAATAATTCGTGTGAAATTAACTATAGAAAATGTTTACTTTTCATTGTAAATCATAAATCTAGGGTTAGGAAGAAAATCCGTTTTGTAGAGTAAAAATCCTAGTATTTGAAGTTCTTGAAAACTTATCTTGAAAGGACCTCTTGGGGAAAGGAATCCCAAGAGTGAAAAAACCATACCTTATAGATGAAGAATCCACGAAATCTGATTGGAAACTTCGAAACCTTCGTCTTCTTCCTTAAGCTTTTCTTGTTCTTCAATGGAGTTTGGAAAAGAGAGTGTTCTTGAGAGATGAGAGAATTTTCGTTTGATCTGATTTAGGACTTGTAAAAAAGGTCTAAAACTGATCTAAAATACATATATAGTCGTCCTATGAATTACCCAAAAGACCCTCCACTTAAATGGGTCTTTTTAATAAGTTAAATTACCAAAAATATGACTTTTACGATTCTGGGAAGTAGCTGTGCGTCGCGGGGCTAATTCCCATCGTTTTTATTACATTTTGAGTTGAGGCAGTGAGGTGCGTGTCAGCCTCGCATCTCCAGGCTGCCTCTCAAATCTTTGAGGCAGAACACCTCGTGTTCCTTGCACGTTGCATAGAACACCTCCACAATCTACCTGCTCACAGGCTACCAGGCAACCTTCCCAGCATGTTTGGGTCCTCCCCAAGGACCCTTCGGGTGGTCCTTGGGGTGTCGTTACTGGACGTTTGGACCCTTCGGGCTACATACTACTTATCCAAGGTCTCATTAAAGGTTTTAGACTTCATTTGACACCTCTAAATCATGACCAAACATAGGGACGTCAACTAGTTTGAATTAGCTAGTTTCCGGACGTCAAAGTCTTTCTTTGTCGTTTTGGCTCTAAACTTTTCCAAATGAGTTTATTAACTTAATATAGGTATGGAAACATCATTTGAAGAATTATTAAATCTATTAAGCTCTAGTCTAAGACATGGCATTTCCGGAGTGTTACATTATCCGCCCCTTAGGAAAATTCGTCCCCGAATGACACTAAAATCTTTTAGAAGGTAGGAAAAAACTCAATACTAGCAGCTCAACCAGCACATAACATATCATTACACTTAGCACTCAATTCATGATGCATAAACATATAAGAGCTACATATTCATAACACATACTGAGAAATTTCCATATCAACCTTATCATAAGCTCAAAATGCATCAAAGAGTTACCATGCTATCAATCTTCTCAAGATAACAACAAAACAACAAAATCTCAAGAAAACATATGCA
Organism: Solanum sitiens; assembly: GCA_016801875.1. Taxonomy (NCBI): domain Eukaryota; kingdom Viridiplantae; phylum Streptophyta; class Magnoliopsida; order Solanales; family Solanaceae; genus Solanum; species Solanum sitiens. The sequence goes on along the minus strand of JABWTJ010000088.1, from coordinate 196,790 downwards.
TACAAGTTTCACATAAGTGCAAGAATAGAGTATGAAAACATCTTCTTAAAAACTCTAGTTGCAACTATCTTTCACCAAAACATGCACCTATTTAGGAAACAAGTTAATTTCATGGTTATGCGTTAGTTTCTATATTAAGAGTAATATCTAACATCAAGGATTAAATAGATGAGGGTAGCGGGACTTCATGTCGGCTTCAGCCTCCCATGTTGCACCCTCAACATAATGGTTCCTCCATAGAACTTTTAAAGAGGCAACCTCCTTGTTTCTCAACTTCTTGACTTGGCGATCTGGGATCTCAATCGGAACCTCTTCATAGAACAGGTTCTCATCCACTCCTAAACCTTCAATAGGCAGAATAGACACCGGGTCGCCTATTCATTTCTTGAGCATAGAAACATGAAACACCGGATGAACCGAAGCTAGTTCACTAGGTAGTTTCAACTCATAGGCAACCTTTCCAGTTCTTTGAAAAATCTCATACGGACCAATATACCGGGGCCTTAACTTCCTATTTCTACCGAATCTCATCACCCCTTTCATAGGTGAAATCTTCAAGTAGACATGATCACCTATTTCAAACTCAAGATATCTTCTTCTATTGTCGGCATAGGACTTTTGCCGACTATAGGCTGTCTTCAATCTATCTCTTATTATTTGAACTTTCTCTATCGCCTCATAGATAATCTCTTGACCAAGGAGTGAGGACTCACCAACCTCAAACCATCCAACCGGAGATCTACACCTTCTACCACAAAGAGCTTCAAAAGGTGCCATAGAGATGTTCGAATGATAGCTATTGTTGTAAGAGAACTCAATCAAAGGTAAGTGATCATCCCAACTTCCCTTGAAATAAATGACACATGTTCTAAACATGTCTTCAAGGGTCTGAATGGTACGCTCCGCTTGACCATCCGTTTGAGGATGAAAGTGTTACTAAGTTTCACTTGAGTACCTAAACCCCTTTGAAAAGCCTTCCAAAAATGAGAAGTGAATTGGGCACCTCTATCCGAAATGAAGAACAAAGGAATCCCATGAAGACTCACAATCTTATTAATGTAGATTCTTGCATAATCTTCGGCAGTATATGTAGACTTAACAGGAATAAAATGGGCAGATTTGGTCAACCTGTCCATAATAACCCATATAGAATCATTTTGCTTTCGGGTTCGAGCCAACCAAACAACAAAGTCCATATTGATGGCTTCCCACATCCATGATTTGGGTTAAACCACCAGGTTTTAGATGCTCAGATTTAACTTGTTGGCAGTTTGGACACTTAGGAACAAACTATGCTATGTCCCTCTTTAAACCATCCCACACATAGACCTCTCTAAGGTCATGATACATTTGGGTGGCACCCGAATATATAGAATAGCGAGAACCATGGGCTTCTTCTAGAATCTAATTTCTCAAATCCTCAACATCGGGTACACATAATCTCCCTTGGTAGAATGACTCATTGAGCTTACATAAGTATCGATTCCTTCAACTCCATCAATAGAGGATCGAGATGTTACTGAGATTTCACCTCAACCAGTAATGATGAGTCGGAGTTATGATGGACCATGAAACTACCAATTAGAGAATCTTCTAATCGCACACCTAATCGAGCCAAGCTATGGACCTCTTTCACAAGTTCTTTCTTCTCTTCTTCCACATCAGACACACTACTCATAGTCATACGACTCAAAGCATCCGCAACCACGTTGTCTTTGCCGGGGTGGTAAAGGACACTCATGTCGTAATCCTTCAACAATTCAAATCATTTTCTCTATCGGAGGTTCAACTCCTTTTGTGTAAACACGTATTGAAGACTCTTATGGTCAGTAAACACATCAACATGCACACCATACAAATAATGCCTCCATATTTTCAAGGCAAAAACTACAGAGGCTAACTCAAGATCATGAGTTGGGTAATTCTTCTCATAAACTTTGAGTTCCCTGGAAGCATAGGCAATCACCTTACCATGCTGCATGAGGGCACATCCCAAGACCACTCGGGAAGCATCACAATACACCACAAAGCCTTCATTACCCTCCGGTATGGTCAACACCGGAGCGGAGGTAAGCTTATCTTTCAACTCTTGAAAACCTTTTTCACAAGATTTTGACCACTCAAACTTCACCTTCTTTTGGGTCAAAGTTGTCAAGGGAGAAGCAATGGACGAAAATCCATCAACAAATCTTCTATAATAGCCGGCTAGACCCAAGAAATTCCTTATGTTTATGGGAGTCAAAGGTCTAGGCCAATTTCTGACCGCATCCATTTTCTTCGGATCAACCTCTACACCATCACCAGAGATAATATGCCCAAAAAAATAACTGACCTCAACCAAAATTCACACTTGCTAAATTTGGCATATAGTTGGTGTTCTTTAAGGACTTGCAAGGCCAAACTCAAGTGACTCTCATGCTCATCTTCATTCTTGGAGTATATCAAAATATCATCAATGAACACAATCACAAATGAGTCAATCTAATCTCGAAAAACTCTATTCATTTGATCCATAAATGTCGCCGAGGCATTTGTTAACCCAAAAGACGTAACTAGAAATTCATAGACCATATCTAGTTTGGAAAGCTGTTATAAGAACATCTTCACCTCTCACCCTAAGTTGGTGATATCCCGAACTTAAGTTAATATTTGAAAAGAAACTAGCACCTTGGAGTTGCTCAAAGAGATTATCAATTTGAGGGAAAGGATACTTGTTCTTTATGGTGACCTTATTGAGTTGGCGATAATCAATGCACATTCTAAGGGACCCATCCTTCTTCTTAACAAACAAGACTGGAGCACCCCATGGAGAAATACTAGGTTTAATGAAACCCTTGTCTAGTAAATCCTTGAGTTGGAGCTTCAACTCTTTCAATTCAGCTGGAGCCATCCTATATGGAGGAATTGAAATGGGATTCGTATCCGGTAATAAATCGATGCCAAAGTCAATTTCCCTTTCGGGAGGAACTCCTTGAAGGTCATTACGAAAAACCTCTGGGAATTCTCTCACTACAGGGACTGACTCAATAGAAGGAGTTTCACAGTCTAGGTCCTTAACCCTCACCACATGGTATAAACAACCCTTGGCTATCATCTTACAAGCCTTCAAACAAGAAATGATTTGACCCCTTGGCATAGAATTTCCCCCCTTCCACTCTAGAATAGGTTCATTAGGGAATTGAAACTTCACTACCCTCGTTCTACAATCTATGGACGCAAAACAATCATGAATCCAATCCATACCTAAGATGATATCAAAATCAAACATGTCAAGTTCTACCAAATCAACAAGAGTAACTCTATTGGGCAGCATCACAGGACATTTTATATAGACTCTTTTTGCAACTACAGAGTCACCCATTGGGGTACAAACCGAAAAGGGTTCAATCAAAACATCAGCAAGTACATCAAACTTCCTAGCTACCAAAGTAATAACAAAAGAAAGAGTAGCACCTGGGTCAAGCAAAGCATAAAAACAGAGAAAACTTGTAACATACCCGTCATAACGTCAGGAGAGCTTTCTTGTTCACCCTTAGACTTGAGTGCATAAAAATGGTTCCTTTTTGGAGCTTCAGAATTAGGACCGTGTGGTTGAGCTTGGATATTACCCTTACTTTGACTTCTCACATTAGGACAATCATTCACCATATGGCCACCTTTGCCACAACCATAGCAACTATTAGTTCCAACAAGACATTCGCCCCTATGTTTCTTACCACACTTACCACAAGTTGGTCTTTCTCTTAGTGGATCAACATTTCTCCCCTTTTGAGGTTTAGGATTAGAACCTCTATCATTGCTATTTTTGGAGAAATTTGAAGGAACTTGGTTTGAAAACCTCTTCTTAAACTTAGGCTTGTCTTGAACATCAAGCCTACTTTTAGAAGAACCACTCTCAAAATACTTTGCCTTCTTAGCTTACTTATTCCTCTTCCTTAGGCGACTATCATCAACCTGTTGAGCATGAACCATCAACCTAGAAAGATACATATTGTCACGAAGCATTGTTGTACGAAATTCTTCTTCAAGCTCTTCGGACACGCTCATTACATAATGGCTCATTTCATCCCTAGCATTAGAAACCAAAGAAGAAGCATATTTGGACAGCTTAATGAACTTCAAGGATTATTCCTTAACACTCATACCTCCTTGACGAAGGTTGATGAACTCCTCAACCTTAACTTCTCCTTGCTCCCTTGGGAAAAATCTGTTAAGAAAGGCCTTTTTGAAGATCTCCCAAGTCAGGGGACCATCTCCTAAAGCCCTACTATCCTTCCACAGATTGTACCATGTCTGATCCACGTCCTTGAGTTTATAAGCAGCAAGTTCATCCTTCTCAGTAGTACTCAGACCCATAGCAAACAAAATCTTGTATACCTCATCAAGGAAATCTTGGGGGTCTTCATCAACTTTTGACTCAAGGAAAATAGGAGGATTCATTCTCTCAAACGGCTAGCCATAGTACTATAATGATGATTCTCTCGACGTGGAACCTCTATGTTAGCTTGAGACGTGATGGCCTGATCTTGGGTGGTGATGGCTTGGGCCATTTGGAACAGGGATGCCCTCACCTCACCATCCATCATAGCTGGTTGATTCACCAAAACTTGATCATTTGCAGCAGCTTGCACTTGAGGAAGAGAAGTTTCCTAATCATCATGTAACCTCTAATCCATAATTGTGGCGCGCTTTACAACAATGAACAAGACACTAGGTAATGTAGTTTAGTGAGACATTGATCCTAAGGATATTTAACCTCATGCTCTAATACAAAGTTTGTCACACCCGGAGAGCACACCCCGGATGAGACCGGTGTCGTCGTCCTCTCACAGGACACAGACAAGCCCTTAGCATTTGTCATAACATGCGATCAGTAAAATTGCGGAAAAATTTAAAACTTTTACATTCTACTTGAAGTATACTTAGACTTCATACTTAACATTCATAAAGACATACGATATTCTAAAAATTGTCTCACATATATAAAACCATCTAAAGAGTGCAAATCTGGACTTAGCCAATAATAGTTAATATGCCATAGAGGCCTTAATACAAAAGAATCCAAAGAACATAAATGGAAATCTAATACTCTTAAAATCTACTAAAGTCTTCATAAAGCTGGAAAATGAAAGATAGAATCCCCGAAAATGAGAACCTACCAAGACTTGGAGAAAGAGTTCCAAGGTTTTTCAAATCGACCTCCTTAAACTTCAATGGTCGGAACCTACAATCATAGTAATATAAAGTAATGGTATAGTACGCCACATGTACTAAGTATGGGTATATTCACATAACACTTAAGGACATGCATGGAAAAGGATCATTTATCATCTCTTTAGAAAACATGCTATGTCATGTGAAAGCCTTCAATGCACATACCATATAACATACATAAGTTAAGGATTCCATCAAACTTAAAGCATGATCATAATCGAAGACATATTAACTTTTCATAGTCATTAGTTCACATAACATAACATACAAAACACTTACCAATGATCTCATCCCCAACCTACAAGTGCAATGGTAATGTGATGCCCCATAACCCCACACAACCAGGTAGATTAGATAGGAGACCATAAGTAAAGCCTTGCTACATATAACTTGTAACATAAGTAGTCATCACTTCATATAGCAATATAACCCAATAACATATTCATCATAATGAACAACATCATATAAGAATAACATCATGTATCATAAATATCAAACCTTTCATGTTATAATATTACGTAAGAACAATCTCCTAGGACTTCCCTTAGAGTCAACTTGTGCAATGTCTAGGTAGAGTCGCATACCCCTACCTATACTAAGCAAACTCCTCAAGTCACCCTAGTCAACGTTTATTTACTTGTCTTTCATTTTACATGAGGGAACATTCGCCTTAACTGACATAGAACATGTGAGCTAAACATGAAATTCGGTGTCATGAAACCCCACACTGAAAGAAGGTGGTCTACCGGCCAAAGTAGAACCTAACATGACATAGATTTCTAGGTGGATCCACTAGCTAGTATCTTATGATGGCAACATAGTTCAAGAACTAGGAGATGTATTAGAGACCCATAGTTCCACATTACATGGCAGCCTCAATCTCATGAAAGTCATTGTGAACCTACCTTCCAACTAGGGAAGGGACACCTCTCATATCTAGTTCATCGGTGCTTACCTTAAGTCCCTTTATTGAATAACCTTTAAGTTGCCTTTTATCATAAACTTATCATAGGTCATAGGAGATTAACTCCCTGTATAACATGATCATGATCTCTTTAGATTAGATGAGAATTTTGTTAAATCGTAACCTTTCGTTTGTGAGATTTACATAGCATAATCATCTTGTGTAAAGTATACAAGAGAGTATCATAACTTACATTATCGTATTCTTATCATAATATCACAAGTAACATGTTCATAGCCCAGTATATTCTTATAGAAACATCATACGTGCTTTTCATAACATAGAATCATAGTTTATAGGCTGACATAAACATTTGTGAGTAATCACACTTAGAAGACTTACCTCTTGCTTCCAAGAACCTTATTCATCTTAAAATATTCATAATCATACTTAGTGAAATACTCAATGGCATAATCAAGAACAACTCATCAAATCGTATACAAGATTAATGCATAGTGTAGGAGAAGGAAAATGGGTCGTTAAAGGGTTGGTTCAAACCTTAAATTCTAATCCTAACGTTTACACGTTATCAAATACTAGAAACAACCCATTCGAAACCATCACTTAGAGAAAGATCATGTATCACACGACATTCAAACATTATCAATCAAATACTCAACAATTCGTGTGAAATTAACTATATAAAATGTTTACTTTTCATTGTAAATCATAAATCTAGGGTTAGGAAGAAAATCCGTTTTGTAGAGTAAAAATCCTAGTATTTGAAGTTCTTGAAATCTTATCTTGATAGGACCTCTTGGGGAAAGGAATCCCAATAGTGAAAAACCCATACCTTATAGATGAAGAATCCACGAAATCTGATTGGAAATTTCGAAACCTTCGTCTTCTTTCTTAAGCTTTTCTTGTTCTTCAATGGAGTTTGGAAAAGAGAGTGTTCTTGATAGATGAGAGAATTTTCGTTTGATCTGATTTGGGACTTGAAAAAGTGGTCTAAAACTGACCTAAAATACATATATAGTCGTCCTATTAATTAACCAAAAGGTCCTTCACTTAAATGGGTCTTTTTAATAAGTTAAGTTACCAAAAATACGACTTTTACGATTCTGGGAAGTAGTTGCGCGTCGCGGGGCCAATTCCCATCGTTTTTATTAAATTTTGAGTTGAGGCAGTGAGGTGCGTGTCAGCCTTGCGTTGCGAGGCTGCCTCTGAAATCTTTGAGTCATAACACCTCGTGTTCCTTGCGCGTCGCACACCATACCTCCACAATCTGCCTGCTCGCAGGCTACCAGGCAGCCTGCCCACGTATGTTTGGGTCCTCCCCAAGGACCCTTTAGGTGGTCCTTGGGGTGTCATTACCAGACGTTTGGACCCTTCGTACTACATACTAATTATACAAGGTCTCATTACACGTTTTGGACTTCATTTGACACCTCTAAACTATCACCAAACATAGGGACGTCAACTAGTTCGAATTAGCTAGTGTCTGGACGTCAAAGTCTTTCTTTGTCTTTTTGGCTCTAAACTTTTCCAAATGAGTTTATTAACTTAATATAGGTCTAGAAACATCATTTTAAGCATTATTAAATAGATTAAGCGCTAGTCTAAGTGATGGCATTTCTGGAGTGTTACAGTTTCTGAAATTGTTGTCGACTTGAACCACCTATTTGTTGGCCAGACTCTTTCCCTGTCTTTGCCTTCTTGTTTCGGTACTCCAATGTGTCCCTCAACTTCTCCTCTTAAACTTGTTGCACATAAACCGTAAGCTTGGATATGTCAATGTCACCTATCAGCATGGCAGCCCTACCTTCCTTACTTGAAGCACGACCTAAAACGGCAACAAACAAGCTCATTCTACTCTTGATGTCCTTCACCATCTCCGGACCATAGCAAGACAGTTGGGTGAACTTCAACCCATACTCATGAAAACTCATAGAGTCTTGTTTCAAGGTTACGAACTCTCGTACCTTCTCTTACTTCATTTCTCGATGAAAGAACCTCCCCAAGAAGCCTTTTTCAAAGTAAGCCCAACATGGATGTGGTGTATCCTCAGCTCTGCCTTCCTTCCATTGGTCGAACCAAGTTCTAGACACACTCTTCTGTTTTTATGCAACTAAATCAAGCCTCTCAACATCAAATATATGCATTACCTTAAACACATTCTTCAACTCTTCAACAAAGTTTTTCGGATCCTCAGTAGTGCTTGATCCGGTGAAACTAGGAGGATTCATTCTCAGAAACTCATGAACCCTCGAGGTGTCAGCCCTTTCTTATCAAGCTTCTCTTTATTGACCGGCTTTGTTAGTTACTACTTGACTTAATATTCAGATAGCTTTCCACAATTCGGCATTGGTAACCTCTCCTTGGGGGTGTACTTCCGATGCATTTAGGAGCTCTCGTTCTTCAACATTTCTTCGGGATGGTCGACCTCTGACTGATCTTCGTGGAGGCATGATCAATCTGAAAATATGCATAAGCACGAATTAAAGAGATACTTTTAGAGATAAACTCTACCGCACGAAAAGAATAAGAAAGAATTGAAACATACCTAAATGTAACAGGCTCATAATCATAGATGTTGCGCTCTTCACACCAATGAATAAGACTCTACATACACGGCTTCATAGACTCCCTAGGACTCTTGAACTATGTGCTTTGATACCAAGTTTTTCACTCCCTAAGCCTACACCCTGGACATGGCCAGCACTCGAAGACTATTGTTGGCCCCCAAGCGAACCCTTTGCATGGCTTCCTCTACTCAGAGGAAGTCTAAATTCAACTGAATCACGAGATAAAGCATTTTTTGAAGAAATGCTTCATATAATATTCTGGCCAAAATGGAACTTAAGTCTCAACTAGTAAAATAGACTCCAAACTGAACTATCAACTGCCTACGAAGCCTCTAAACTGACTGAGATGGATGTTGGGACAGATCCCACAACATCCTAACAACTAAACTAGTAAAGCAAATGAAAAGGATGCCCTCCGGAGTACAAGGAGGCTCACCACTGACTCTAGAGCTCGAATGGGATCAACAAAGCGCTACGTGTTGATCCTCGTTACTTGCATCTACATCATAAAACGATGCAGGCCAACTGGGATCAGTACATTGAATGTACAAGTATGAGAGTAGGAATGCTAACACATCAATAAAGCTTGAAATGGATTAAGGATGAACTTAACTTGGCTCTGCTTGACTCACAATATACCAACTTAATATAAAGAAAGAAAGACATATGCATTATATGTAAAACTGGTAAAGCAGTGTAAACACTTAATTTATTAAAGATAAAACAATAATAAACTCAACTTTTCTTATATATGAAAGAAGTATAATTTCTGTGGGAGTTTTTCTAACCGACAACCACCACTATGAATCTAAGTGGTGATGCAGCATCTCGTCCACGCTGCAAGAACTGTCCTATACTTTGTCTTCGCATAAGACATCCTCAACCTAGTGGATACACTTGCTAAACTTACGTGATCATCTGAAAAGTATGACACGTTAATACTCATGATGGCTACATGGTTTACATGGGGACTTGAGTTATATAAACTCTCATTCCCACATCGGTGCTCAATACTACTCCCAAAATACGCTTTAGTCATACTTTTAATAAAACTTCCTTTCTTCGGGTTGAGCTAATTTACTGAACCTTTTAGCTTTAAAAGATCCTTTTGGAATCAATGTTCTCCCCTTTAGCTCAAAACTCTTTTGGAACTTCTTAGTTTCCTTTTAACTTAAATGTGAAACATTTATCAACCTTTAGGGAATACATAGTCCCCCTTATAACTTTAGAGAAATGAATTCAACTCTTGCTCTTTACTTAACTTGAAACTTTAACTCTTAAGGAATAGTTAGTTCCCTTATAGCTTTTGTGAATTTAACTCAATTCTTTTCTCTTCCTCGACTTGTAACTTGAGCCTTAAATAAAAGATCAAATTTTGTTTAAAACTCTTTGAAAACTTTAAGAACTCACTTTGACTTGCTTCTTAACTTTTAAATGTGACTCTTAACTTTTTTGACTTTGATCTTACCTTCCCTTGAATTGGGTTATGGATTCAAGGATCATGATCTCATGTTGATGGATGATTTCATGATATTTAGATGTACTCTAGAGTGTTGGAATCAACTAGGAATTAAAGGTACATCACTTAGGAACTAGAACGAAAATATAGGGAAAGAACGGGGTCTCCAAGGGGTCTTGGTGCTCAGAGAGGTGTGGGGCGCCAGGGCCTGTCGGAAAGACCTAGGTCTAGGGCACTCTAGCTAGCGCGGCGCCCCAAGGGCAATCTGACGGGACCTACAACTTTTCTTCTCCATATTGAATCACTAAACCTCCTATACTTCCTTTGATTTCACCCCAAACACTTAGGATCCTAAATACCTCATTACCCAGTAGATTAGACCCGAAAATAGTACAGAAACATGAATCAAACCTACTAGAGATCAACTACAATTCAACCAACAAGAGCTTCACAAGTTTTCATCAAGAACATCAAGATTTTCATTCAAATAAACTCAAATTGTCTGTACTGAATCAAATTGGGGTGTGGGTGAAAGGACTCAACACTGAATGATCTCACATACCTCGATAGGAATCACCCCCGATGAAATCCACATAACGATCTTGGCGTATCTTCTTCTTTTCTCTTTTCTCCCATGCCCTAGGTGTTCTTAATTTATTGTAAAAACTGATTTTGGCCTTGGTATTTACCCCTAAATAACCCTTAAAACTAATTAGGCAATACTAGGGTGTAAAGACAACTTTGCCCTTACAAAATCCGGATTGGACTTTCTTCAGTCCAACAACCCAACTTCTAAAAGGCATATCTCCCTCATACGACATCGGATTTGTGCAAACTCGGCAGCTTTGGAAATTTCTTCCCAATGTATTTCCAACCATATAAAGAACTCATCAAAACTCCTCCTTATATGGAAGTTATGGTCATTTGAAAATGACCAAAACTCGCTTTGAAAGCTGTAAATTTTCCAGATTTCCCTACTTATTTCCAAAAATGATTATTATTGGTTTCTTAGCTTATTGTTAGTTAATTTCGGTTACTAGATGTTACAGACATATTGCACTAACTCCTAATGGAGTAATGCTCCATATAAATGTCCAACAGTTAAGACAATCAACGGCCAAATTGTTAGCACAATTCAATTTGCAAAGTAATGTGGATTTATAATATTAAAATGTCCACACACTAAAAAATTTCATTTCGATACCCCAACAATAATTATACCCATTTGCCTTAGTAGGCATTCAAACCTCAAACATGTTGTAATTGAGATTGATGTGTATAAATAATGAAAGAATTTTTTTAATGTTGTGAACTTTCTACAGAACGATGTTTGTGAATGTGAACAAAATTCCTTCAAAACTGTCAATATGTTATCATGTGTTTAGGTTCTCTGTGGTAACAGATGGTTTATCAAGTGTCCACATAAAATTTACATACAAATTTAATATTAGGCCTTACATGTTTCTGCCTGTCTAAAATATTTTACTTGCTAAGTCGAATATCTACTTTTGTAGTAACTCTACTTACAGATGCTTAGTCATGTGTGAAGTTATCACTTGTCCTTACTAGAATTTGAGCTCTCGTCTCTCTTATTTTCACGCACTTTAAAATTGTAAGATTGCACATTTGATCTTGCAGCAATGTACTTGGTTGGCTACTTATGGCTATTGTTATTATACATTTTTTTTTTCACAATCTCTTTGATTAATTATGTATGAATATCATATAGATATAGCAGATGTATTGTCTTATGTGAGGGAAGTTAGGGACACATTTCCGAACCAAATGGAGAAGTATGAAATGTTCATTAATATTATGAAAGACTTAAGGCTCAAAGGTTTGATCTGAGGTATCATAGAAAAAGTTAATGAATTGTTTAAAGAGCATCCTAGTTTGATCCGTGGATTTAATTCTCTCATGCCTAATGGTTAAGAAAAAAATCCTCAACGATGAAGACCAGGCATCTCCGAACAAAAACACTTATAAGGAACAAGCACTCAAAAGGTAAGATGGTTTATCGAATGGGGAATGTCTTTTTGTTTCATCTTCTTCCTTTTTCTGATTTTTATAGTAAAACTTGTTGTTGATTTTGTCTTATTTTCGCAACCTGGAGCCATTGTGAGAGGATTTATATAATATAACACCATTTAAGCGGCCATTTTGTTTTTCACATGATGAATTGTGAGCTCTATTTCCACTAATTATTTTCTTTATGTTCTGCTCTTTTTTTTTAAAACTAAGAATGGGTTTAAAATAGATGAGAGTGTCACTAACCACTACTTCATTTAAGAACATTAAATTTGACCTAATAAATCTACAACCCCGTTAAATATATTTTATTTAGATACTCGAACTATAATTTGTTCCAATTATATTTAACAAATGGACATATAATAAAGTGTTCTATTAGACACTTTTAGTTTAGATTCTAGGATACCTTTTGCTCTATTTTCAAGTTTCAAGTACATAGATATGTTAACCACTTAAATCATGCCTTAAAACCTCTCAACTCTCTGATAACTTCGTTCAGAATTGACAACTTAAGGTAACCTCTAGGTCGTCTATTCTCCTTATTTCATTTTTTCATAAGAACAATTTCATGTTAAGAATTGATACAGCAGAATAGGGTTTGAGTTGACATTTTCATTTTCAATTAACTTCTTTGATTGTTCCCACTTATTTTTACAATGCTACTATAACGCTCAGTACGTAAGGACCATGAGCAATAGGGACTAAAATGTTTTCGTAATGGTAGGGGGAGTTGAAGGATTGTTTTTATTAAAATAATAGATACATGAATGATTTAGGACTTGAAATGACTAAATTTTAACATATTTACGTGGTATAGTTGTTTAGGAATACTAATATGTAGAAAAAATTATCGAAACATAATTTTTTTGTCCCGGGGTGCCATGGATGCGCTCCATGGAGTTTTGGAAATTGAAAGTTGCTGCGACCTTGGATCTCCCTATACTGGGTGCCACTATATAGGGCTATAGCCCACTATGGCATCATCCATATCGCACTATGCATGGGCACCATAGCGCCCCTTCCTCGCTATTGCGTAACCCAGCTGTTATAAGGAAAGGGAGAAAGTATTACAGCCTCCTAGGTTGCCTGAAAACAAGGTTTTCCTATAATGCATGCACACCTAAGATGATTGTATGTTATGAATTTAACTCGTAATTAAATATAACAGTAACCAAACTCAAACACTGTCAATATTTGTGGAAATTTTTTGATTATTTGAAAGTGAACCAACAGTCTAACAATAACTGAGTTAATTTACAGAATTAAAACAGAAATAAATAACTATAGCAAGATGAAGCTCCTTGATCGCAATCTGAAACGAAAGAAGAAGAAGACAGGACCAGAACAAAGTTGAAAAGAAGAGAGAAGAGGCAAGGAAGAAGTTGAGAATTGTAGGATACCAGTTTCTTTTTCACATCTCCACTCTTTCCCTCAACGTGTATATGATAACATCTCGACTAATCTCGGACATTGAACTTCATTTAGCTAATTTTAATCTAGGCCTTTTATTATTTGCAATTCACTCCTTCCGCATCTCCTATATTAACTAATACTCCTTCCACTATTAACTTCTACTAGAAAGTTAGCTGAAATTGTTACACCCTGCCCCATGGAAAACATCCTTGACCTCAAGGATGGGTGTCGAAGTCCAGAAACTTGTCTTTCAAATCTGTATAGTCCTCCCAAGTTGCTTCTTCAGGTGGAAGATTCAACCATTGAATAGTACCTTTACCCCTGCCACATTAACTGTACGAACCAGCTGCCTTTGCAATATTTGGAGAGGCTTAACAAGAAACTGGCCATATTCACTGGTAGTAGGCAAAGTGGTCTGCACTACCACTCTACTGCCAATTTCCTTCTTAAGAAGTGATACATGAAAAACAGGATGGACCTTGGACTCGATCGGAAGAGCCAGTTTGTAGGCCACCTGTCCTACCCTCTCGATAACAGCAAAAGGACCATAGTACTTAAAACTAAGCTTGAGGTTCCTTCACATTGCTAATGAAGTCTGCCTGTAGGGCTGGAGTTTAAGGAACACTAAGTCACCCACCTGGAACTCCCTTTCTGTTCTTCTTTGATCTGCATACATTTTCATTCTCTCTTGAGCTTTCAACAAATTGTCGAGGAGGAGTTGTTGAAGTTGCTGTCTCTTCATGATTACATCTTCGACTGCAGGGACTGTGGTGTCAGCATAGGGCCAATAGCCAAATGAGGAGGTGTATAGCCATACAATGCTTCAAAGGGAGTGCATTGAATACCACTGTGAAAGTTTGTGTTGTACCACCATTTGAAAACAGGCAACCACTGCCTACACTGAGTTGGTCTGTGAGAGGTCATACATCTGAGGTAGTTTTCGATGCACTTATTAACTCTCTCACTGTGTCCATCACTTTGAGGGTGATATGCAGTGCTGCAGTGCAACTGAGTTCCCAGTAATTCTGCCCGAAATTTCTCAAAAATATATTGTCCCTGTCGGATACAATGGACTTAGGCAACCCATGGAGCATATGTACATGCTTAAAGAATTTGGTTGCTACTGTGCTGGTTGTATAAGGGTGGGATAAGGCCATAAAGTGAGGAAACTTGGTCCTCTTGTCCACCACCACTAAAATAACTTCTTTGCCTCTCGACTTAGGCAATCCTTCGATAAAATCCATGCTTCCATGCTTGATCAGGAATGGGAAGGGGTTGTAATAACCTTGGATAAGGCACATTCTCATCTTTACTTCATTGACACACATCACAGGCCTCCACATATTGTATTACCATTTGCCTCATTCCAGGCCAATAAAACACTTGTGCTAACCTTTTATAGGTACCCAACTGTCCAGAATGACTACCAACAGGTGAGTCATGAAAGGTGGTGATCAGTTGGTGTCTTAACCCACTTGTGCTGCCAATATAAACCTTGCCTTTTCTTCTTAGAATACCAGAAGAATAATGGAATAGATGAGGACCCAAGTGAGCCACGGAGAACTCAGATATTAGTGCAGTGACTTCAAGATCATCTTCATAGATTTTATGAATTTCTTGCACCCAAGTAGGCACCATAGCACTAATATATGACACACCAGCTAAGGTATGGAGCATGTTTCCTTCCTTATCCTCAAACTGCCTAGATAGCCACCTTGTTCTCAGCACCTTTTTTGTACTGCACCTCATAGTCTAGACCCAACAGTTTAGTTAGACCCTTTTGTTGTACAGCAGATGTAACTCTTTGCTCCAGGAGATACTTTAGGTTGTGATGGTCGGTTTTGACCACAAAGTGCTTATATTGAAGATAGTGTCTCCATTTGTCTACAGCATTAAGAAGTGCCATGTATTCCTTCTCATAGATGGATTTTACTTTATGTCTAGGAGCCAAAAGTTTATTGAAGTAAGCTATGGGTCTACTCCCTTGCATAAGAACAACATAGATTCTGGTTTATCTTGCATCAGTCTCGACAATAAACTCTTTAGTATAATCAGGTAAAGCCAAGACTGTAGAAGTGGACATGGCATGTTTCAAAGCTATAAAGGCTTGATCAGCCTCTTCATTCCACCTAAAAGCATCATTTTTCAATAAATCTTTCAATGGCCCGGAAATGATGCCATGGTTGCGGACATACTTTCTATAATAGCCCGTAAGCCCCAAAAAACCTCTAAGTGCTCGCAAGGTGGTAGGGGTAGGCCACTCACCCATAGATCGGACCTTGCTTGGATCTGTAGACACCCCTTCAGAAGTAATGATAAGGCCTAGATACTCCACTTGTGATTGACCAAATGAGCATTTAGATCTCTTAGCATACAACAATTATTTTCTAAGCACTTCAAACACAACCTTTAGGTGAACTACATGGTCTGCACGGGACCTACTATACACTAGTATGTCATCAAAAAAACACCAAGATGAACTTCCTGAGTAGGGGTCAAAATATCTGATTCATCAGTGCCTGGAAGGTTGCAGGAGAATTGGTGAGCCCAAAGTGCTTTACCTTGAACTCATAATGACCCACATGGGTCCTAAATGCAGTTTTGAACGCATCTGCAGGCTTCATCCTAATCTGATGGTATCCAGCACGCAAATCCACCTTTGAAAAAATCACAGACCCTTGTAATGCATCCAATAATTCATCCACTATTGGTATAGGGTACTTATCTTTAAAGGTTATTTCATTTTTAGACCCCTATAGTCCACACAAAACCTCCAAGTTCCATCTTTCTTCTTAACCAACAAGGCTGGTGAAGAAAAAGGTGACTGACTGTGTTGGATGATATCATTACTGAGCATTTCTTCTACTTGTTTCTCCAGTTCTTCCTTCTGATAGTAGTTATATCTGTAAAGTCTAAGAGATAATGGTGATGTTCCTAGTCTCAAGGGAATAGTATGATCAAGGGATCTTACAGGTGGCAAAGATTTGGGTTCAGCAAACACATCGGTGTAGTGAGAGAGTACCCCTTAAATTGAACTATTCACCTCTTCTATAACTTCAGTACCGTTAGCTTGGATAAGGAACAAATGATCCATAATGGTTTGACCCTTCGAAAATAGTTTACTCATAGTACTACTAGTGATCATGCTAATCTGACCCTTGTCCGGAATTGCCCTTAAAACCACCTTGTTACTTTTTCTCCCAATGGTCACACATTGTTTCTCATGGTCAAACTTAGTAGGGTTATACTTCTTCATCCAAGGATTTGCAAGTCTTCCACAAAGGTTTTTTTCCCCATTTTCCAAGTGAATTGAGGGCACTTGGAATTCCAATACACATAATTGCCATCAGCAACAACAGTAATTCTAATTGGTTGCACGTAAAAAGACTGATAACTAGTTTCCACTACGGTTAACTCATTTATGAAGTTGTGGGTACTGCCGGAGTCGACTAAAATAGAGAGGGCCCTCTTCTTTACCCAACCAGCAACCAGACTGGTATTGACCCCATTACAATTTCTCGACACAGCACTAAGACATAGAGCCTCAGGTATGTCAGCATCAAGATCAGCAGTCACCTCAACATCCACCTCCTGTAGATCATCTAAGTGCACAGGTAATTCGTTAGAACTACCAGAAATACATTGCTTTATTCTACAGGTATGACCTGGAGTGTACCTTTCACCACACCTAAAACAGAGGTGATTAGCCTTTCGATGTTCATACACTTCAGAGCTGAGTTTGAGAGGTGCAGGTTTCTGAGTAGCAGTTGTTGATCTAGGAAACATAGGGTTATTTGTATTAAGGACATTTCCTATCGTTTTGGGAGGCGCTCTATTCTTCTTCAATGCAGGCTCGATTGCTTTTTCTTGCATCCTAGCCTGCTGAATAGCAAACTAAGGCTAGTAGGCTTGACCATTTTGACAGTAAACTTAATATCCTCTTTGAGGCCTGCAATGAAGCTAGACAAAAAGTGTGATTCATTTAGCGCTGGGTTTCGCATGATCATTTGAGCCTTTAGATCTTCAAATTTTCGTAAAAAATCCTCAACGTCCCCAGTTTGGTTGAGCTTGTCAAACTCTTCTACCACATCTTCCATCAAAACATCTCCAAACCTATCACAAATGTCCTCCCTTAATTCGTCCCAAGTGACTGGACATCTACTCAATACCAAGGAATTATACTAGATCTTTGCATCTTTATTCAAGTAAAAGGCTGCATCCTTGACCTTCTGGGAATCATCAATTCTATAGATATTGAAGTAAGGCTCACACTAACGAACCCATACCTTACGATTGGAGCCTTCAAAGCTAGGAAGCTCCCATTTAGCGGTAGGAACATGTATCTGATTGGGTTGAGACGGTCGAGAATCCTTAATAGGAAGAGGAAGGATCACATCACCTCTCACCTGACCACGCTCCATGACATCAATACGCTCTAGTAGGAGCTCTAAAGTACCCTGAATTCCATATTGAGTGGCCGTCAAAGTTTATTGTCCATTCCGGAGTTAGATCAGCAGTTCATCATGTTGGGTTAACTTCTCGTCCATTTTTCGCATTCGAGTGCCTTAAGCCATAAGTGACCAACAACATTTGTGGAAGTAGTGACTCTAATACCAATTTTTATGAATTTAACTCATAATTCAATAGAACAGTAACCAAACTCGAACACAGTCAATATTTGAGGAACATTTTTTGATTATCTGAAAGCGAACCACCATCTAACAATAACTAAGCTAATTTACAGAATTAAAACAGAACTAAATAACTATAGAAAGATGAAGCTCCTTGATCTCAATCTAAAACGAAAGAAGAAAACGACAGGATCAGAACGGAGTTGAAAAGAAGAGAGAAGAGGCAAGGAAGAAGTTGAGAATTGTAGGATACCAGTTTCTTTTTCATGTCTCCACTCTTTCCCTCAACATGTATATGATAACCTCTCGACTAATCTCGGACGTTGAACTTCATTTAGCTACTTTTAATCCAGGCCCTTTATTATTTGCAATTCACTCCTTCCGCATCTCCTATATTAACTAATACTCCTTCCAATATTAACTTCTACTAGAAAGTTAGCTAAAATTGTTACATTCTATGATTTACTAATATAGATTTTTGAAATGGTGGTCAACAATAGAATGGATTGAGCGCCCTGATAACCCCTATGAGTGATTTTTTGATGCTTCGGCTCATAAGCTGTACAATGATATTCGACATATGGGTTTTTATTTAGAGAGGGCTTTTAAGATGAGTGGAATGGCTGAAAAGGCCCCGCCTTAAACAACCAGAATGAATATTTACATTGGGGTCCTTTTGTTGTGGCCCCTCATTTCTCACACCACAAGTGGTTTCTAGAGTTCTACGTTCATATTCCTACGGTCTTATAGGATTCTCTTTACCCCGCAATCTACATCCGAGGAGTGGACGTCCATGTGGATGCCCGACCTATGAATATATAGTTGGAAGTGTCAGAGTTTCCTCATGAGCCCTACATGGATAAACTGTGGGATAAATATATGAAATGGCTACGTAATACATTGGTGGAGGAGACACACTGGGAACAAGTCAGCTGGATCACTAGAAATGGCCTTACTAGCCAATACTATTCAACCAAAACTCGGAGGTGGTTGACATTGGTTGGCCAAAGGATTTGTCCATCGAGAAACCTAACCGATTTGACCTATTGATAGGCCATGGTGGTATTTTGCATCATCGTTGGAATTCCAGAGAATGTGGGAGAGAATATCGTGTTAAAGTGGAAGGATTTCTACCACGGGAGGAAGAACCCACCCTTTCTTCCTGGCCTAGTGTTTGTGCTATGCAAGAAAGCAGGGGTGCCGTTTGATGACACAGATTATGAGGTGGAGAATAGTAGAGAATTCAACCACTTACTGGTAAGGGAGAATCCTTGTCGATCTCCTAAGAGTGAGAAGATGGTTGATGAAGGAAGCAACAAAACCGTCGTGGGTCTAGAAGAGCATGAGGTTGATGATGCATAACCTACCTCCGCCTAGTCCCAGCCCTTATTCTCTAAAACCTGTCTAGAAACTAACTTATGATAATGGATACTGTTTTTGTCTTCCCGTTTAGGAATAAGACATATTTTATACTTTCTTGTTTTGGGGATGGTGTCTTGTTTCTGTGCTAGGATGTGTGTAATGAATTCCTGTTCTTTTACAACATTGATATGAACTAAACAAGTGATAAAAATGATTTTTAAGGGAATGCAAATCATGGAATTATAGAGTTGAGTCTTTTATTCTCCCTACTATCGTGGAGGTCCACTATAGAGCCTAAGCATCGCAATGGAAACTTCTTCAATGGAAACAAACCTTTCAATATAGGGGCAACGATGTAGTGACCTGAACCTGCTATTATGACCCATTGAGTTTTTTCTTTAAATTACTAAGTTCAGTCACATTTTACCAGTCCCTATCTGAACCAATTCTAAAACCACCTTATCAATATTAAAGCAACCCTAAGACCGTTCCCAGACACAAATGTCATATTCTTTTGAACCATTAACTCATTTCTGACTTATAGATCTTACCCTGTAACACAAAAATAGTCACTTAAATTATATTATAGATAAATGGATATCAAATAACATGGGAACACAATCATATAATCACCTACTTCTATTGTACAAGATTATCCCTTCCTGTGATTCCCAACGATTATTGTCACGGCCCGATAATACCCCAGACGTAACACGAGATCTAGGATCACGAATGACCCCAACATAACCCTGAGTCTTTTATATCACAAGCATACTAAATAGATAATTAAGATAAGTGAAATAATAATTAATAACTGATTCAAAACTAAGGACTACAAATGAAAATAAATCTGAACACATCAAGGGGAAACCACCCCAAACAATTGAATACTGACTCTACGTTTGAAAGCCTCTACAACTAATGAGTTGTTGGGAAAAGTCCCCAGCTAACTCTAAAAATACTGAAAAAAATGAAGGTAACTAAATAAATCAAGCATAATGAAATATCCACAAACTTTGAGGACTCACCAGTGAAGCTACCGAATATAAGATTAGCGTCAAACTAAGTGTGGTCTACATGTTGAGTCCCTAAACCTACATCATAAGATAATGTAGCGCAAAGTCTACGTAAATAGATGGAATGTACTGAGCATGCAAGATATTGATACTAAGATAAATAAAGTATATAAGGTTAACAATGCTTAATTGAGCAATGATATAATATGAAGAAGGATAAAGATATGTTCTGAAGTTTAACTAAAAGATAAATTGAATGCAATGAACAAGTACTAATCATGAAGATAACATGTTGAACTGTATACTGAAGTAAATGTTGCGAACCTGATCAATGCACTAAGAGTTTGTCTGTGCTAGCTACTATTAACGAACATAAATCACGTGAGCTAAACATGGAGTCTGATGTATACGCTCCGTTGAGAGGACTCAATATACCTTGA
Source organism: Solanum sitiens (assembly GCA_016801875.1). Lineage (NCBI taxonomy): Eukaryota > Viridiplantae > Streptophyta > Magnoliopsida > Solanales > Solanaceae > Solanum > Solanum sitiens. The sequence goes on along the minus strand of JABWTJ010000088.1, from coordinate 175,732 downwards.
CGGAGGTGTAGAGGAATGATTGTGGCATGATCACTAAAATTGATTCCTAATAGAGTGGACTCATAACCTACGCGGGCAAGTAGTTCTAAGGATTTATGGTACGTTTAACCCTAGACGAACTCGGTGCTAAGTCTACTTCAATCTGAATATTCACAAAGCTAAAATGCACTAAGAAATAATAGCTCAAAACAGACATGCTAACTGAGAATGCAACATTTATATAGTGAGAATATGACATTTGCAATCTGAAGTATGAATTTCTATCTAACTAGCCTAGAAAGTATAATTCATTAACTAGGATAAATTCACACTGTAGAGAATAACATAAGAAAAGTATAATCGGTAAACCTTCTGCTAACCCAAGATCGTTAACTAAGATTGGAATATCTAACTAAAGAAGAGGAAGCTAGAAAGGAGAACTTGAATATCGAAGAATGCTATTTTATTAGGTTGTTCTTCATTTGCTTGGGTTGGTTACAAATGTACAATATCATCCCACATTTATACTAACTTTGGATTATTCTAGATACTACAAGCTCCAGACTATTGTATCATTTACTACAAAAATATCTTCAAGAAAGTTCGAGTGAACTTATCTTCAAGCACTTTCTCTAGAATATGTAAATATATATCTTCAAGATAATTATTCTAAGTAAAAATAAATATACCATTCTAGAAACTATACTAGAAAAATATATGATATTCCAAAAATCAACTTTATCATTTTTTACACTCCCCCTTAAAGTGACTTTTGGAAACTACCCCACACTTGTAGTTGAAGAACTGAAATGAAGTTTTGAGCCACGCCTTGGTGAAAATCTTAGCATTTTCTTCTTGGATCCTCTTCCTTCTTAATATGATAAAGTTTTTGCACCGTCAGTTGATCCATGTAGATTATCTCCTTGTTGAGTTCTCAAACTCCCCCTTTCTCTCAACTTCACAACAATTATATTATCAAGAGAAGCACTATCAATTTCCTCTGAAGTCTCAACACCAATATAGGATGTATTGTCATATTCTCTTATCATCTCCTTGATATATTTTTTGGCAGCTTCGGAGCTTTCAAAGAGCATATCGTTTGAATCCAAGACTTTCATATAAACTTTTTCCTCTATTTGATCAACATTTTCTCCATTTGCTTCAAATATTTGATCTAAGCCAATGACCAAACTCGATATGGCTGACGATTGATGAGAGACTTCACCTTCCCATACATCTTTCTCAATACGTTCTCCATAAAGGACACGATCGACATATATAGCTCCAGACAGTCCTTTTTCAACATCTATGTCCTTGATTTCTTCGATAGAAGCTACCATATCACCACTTGGAACATCCTCAAAATTTTCTTGCTTCATGCCGATAACATCAACTTCTTACTTCTCCAAATGATCGGTTATATTATAGTCAATATCCTCGATCCGACCTCTTTCAAGGTTGATGGAAATCATGGCATCTATTGCTAGAGCCTCAGCTACAGAACACTTTTCCCACCCTTCTTCTTCGTCTGCAACTTTTTGAGCCATATTGCTCTCCTTGGCTTGGCAATATCTTTTTATATGCCCTATTTCTCCACAATGATAACATCTGAGAGGCTTTTTACCATACTAGTTAGAAGACTATTCCTTCTTTCTAGGTGAGCGTGAACAACCTGAGGATCGAGAGTTTGGCATATCTCCTGATTTTCCTTTAAAGTTCCTCTTGTTTGCTACAAGAGCATTTTCTTCTCCTTTGACAAATACACTAGGCAATTGCTTGGCTAGTAGTTCCTCTGAAGACAACAAATTTTCAAACTCCTCCAAGGATGGTTGTTGAAGCCATCCTTGAACTGATGTCAAAAATAGAATATATTCAGGCTTCAAACCACGAATGACTATTCTTCTCATTCGTGCTTCAAAAATAGCCTCTTCCGGATTCAACAAAGATATCTCGGATCATAAGTTCTTGATCTTCAAAAAGGTACTCATAGATAGAAAGGTTACCTTAGTGGTATTAGCCAATTCATTTTCCAATATCTGAAGCTGAGCTTCATTCTTTTTGTTGAACAAGAGATCGAGGGTCTCCTATATTTCATGAGTTGATTTACACTTTATAATGTGACCAAATAAATCGCAGGTTATTTTCCACTTCAGAATGAACTCTGCCTTCGCATTAATCAGCTTCCACTTCTTGTACGCACTGATATTTTCAAGTCCGTCAGGAGGAGGACTTGTGTCATTCCCTTACCCACATACCACAAATCCTCTCCCACAAGGTATGATTCCATAAATGTCTTCCCTACCTTGTAATTGGACTGGTTCAACAACTCCATCCCAAGTCCATTAACACGGCTGCTAAAATCCATATAGACAAACAAGTTGAATCGACCTCTAACTCGATCTTGAAATAACACCCAAAAACAAATGTATGGCTATGGCTCTGTTACCTTGTATAGCTGAAGAAAAGAATAATTGGAGAGACCTTCTTGCTTATAAGGATTTTTTTAATGATTGTGAAAACATGGATAATCTAACATTTAAAATCTTATCAATTATTCAGGATCGTAGAACTATATGATTTTCACATATATTTAATACTATCATATTTTAGTCAAGAATACATACCCAAATCTGCCATATAATTCTTGACTTGATTGAGCGGAAGACTTTTCTTTTGGTTCTTTAGAAGTTGTTTCTCTCTCTTGCCTTATACTTTATGTATAACTTTGATGGATAACACTATATCTTTATGGCAGAGAGAGGACCCTTTAAATAGAGTGTGTTTTAACATCATTCCCACCTTTCCATCATGGTGAGTAGTGAAAATAATGGATAGTTGGAAGAGGTAATGGGTAAAGTGGAAGACTTAATGGGTAGTTGAAGTAACTTCTCCACTTCCCCACTTCCCCACTTCCCCACTTCTCCACTTATCCAATTAGAATTAGAATTTAGTTAGTAATTAAATATTAAACCAAAATAATATTAATGTGAGTGGGTCATAAAACTAACATTCTCCCACTTGACACACGTAACATCATTTACTTAATGGTTTAATAAACATTTCACTTACAATGTGCACATATACTAAATTCAATATTATTTGTTGTTATTAAGTAAATCAACTAATATGAGTCATGGCGGTTGTACACCACTTTATTTGGCATAGTCCCTTCCATGCACTACAATATTAGTCTATTGTGTAACATAACATTTCAAAAACATAATGGGTCCACCATAATGCATAGAATATCTTTATCTAAAACAAAACATGTTATCATCATTCTCAACATAACGTTACAAGAGAAAACAGGTAATAACAGAAACATATATAGTTGAGGTCAAAGTGTCAATTGCATAAACATAATATAATCTTTACATAAAGTCATTCATTGCTATTAATAAGACCCATTCTTTCAACATGTTCAACAAATGTTTTGAGCGGTAATCCTTTCGTCAAAGGATCTGCAATCATAAGTTTGGTGCTAATATGTTCAATTGTCACTTTATGTTTCTGCACTTCTTCCTTAACATAAAAGTATTTCAATTCCATATGTTTGGCACCCTTAGAATACTTATCATTTTTAGAGAAGAAGACTGTTGCGGTATTATCACAATAAATTTTCAGCGGCTTGGAAATACTGTCGACTAGTCCAAGTCCTGAAATATAGTTCCGCAGCCAATTAGCCTGAACTGTGGCCTCAAAGAATGCCGCAAACTCAGCTTCCATAGTGGATACAGCTATAACAGACTACTTTGCACTCTTCCATGATATTGCTCCTCCAGCTAATACGAACAAATACCCAAATGTGGATTTTTGTGTATCCACACAACCAGCATAATCTGAATCTGAATATCCAATCACATCAAGATGATCAGATCTTCTATAAGTGAGCATATGATCTTTAGTTCCTTGCAAGTATCACAACACTTTCTTTGCAGCTTTCCAGTTATCCATTCCTGGATTACTTTGATAACCGCCCAACATTCCAACAGTGAAACTGATGTCTGGTCTAGTACATGTTTGGGCATACATTAGACTCCCAACTATTGATGCATAAGGAATATCATTCATTTGATTACATTCTAATTCATTCTTTGGACATTGATTGAGACTAAATTTATCTCCTTTCTGAATTGGAACAGGACTTGATGAGCATTTTTCCATTCTAAATCTCTCTAACACTTTACTAATATAGTCTTTCTAAGACAAACCTAATAATCCTTGTGATTTATTTCAAAATATTTCTATTCCAATCACATAGGATGCCTCTCCCATATCTTTCATTTCAAAATTATTAAATAAATATCTCTTGGTATCATGCAACAAACCAAGATCATTAGTAGCCAGCAAGATGTCATCATAATACAGGACTGACATAATAAACTTACTCCCACTAACCTTCAGATATATACCGATCAACAATGTTTTCCTTGAATCCAAAAGTGACAATAGTTTCATTAAACTTAAGATACCATTGTCGAGAAGCTTGTTTAAGTCCGTATGATGACTTCTTAAGTTTACACATCATGTGTTCCTTTCCTTTACAAGAGAACCCTTCAGGTTGATTCATATAAACTTCTTCCTACAAATTTCCATTTAGAAAGGTTGTTTTCACATCCATTTGATGTAGCTCTAAGTCATAATGAGCTACTAAAGCCATTATAATTCTGAGTGAATCTTTTCTAGAGACAGTTGAAAATGTTTCTTTATAGTTGATGCCATCTTTTTGAGTGAAACCTTTTGCAACAAGTCTGGCCTTGTGACGTTCGATGTTGCCAGTTGAGTCACGTTTGTTATTAAAGACCCATTTACACCCAACTGTTTTGCAACCTTCTGGTAATTCAACAAGGTCCCATACTTTATTTTGTTCCATAGATTTCAACTCATCTTTCATAGCATTTATTCATCTATCAAAAGTATTACTTTCAATAGCTTGTGAAAATGAAACTGGATCATTATCAATTCCCAAGTCAATTTCTGACTCGTGTAAATATACCAAATGGTCATCAGAAATAGCAGGTCTCTTTTGTCTTTGAGAGTTTCTTAATGCTACTTCTTGTGGTACATCTACTGCAGGTTCATTAATTATTGCTTCATTGAGATTAATAGGAGCATCAATTTGTTGTTCTTGTTGATTGTTAGGTTGTGCAACAACTTTACGAACAACATCTTTGAAAGAAGTAAAAGGTAGAGAAACCATCACCCTAACTTCTTTAATTTCCACTTTACGTGGTTCTTCACTCCCACTAACTTCACCATTCTCAATGAACCTAGCATTTCTAGTTTCAACTATTCTTGTACTGTGATTAAGACAGTAAAATCTATACCCTTTTAATTTTTCTGGATAATCAATGAAGAAACCACTGATTGTTCTTGAATCCTGTTTCTTTTCTTGTGGGTTATAAACTCTAACTTCTGTCGGGCAACCCCAAACATGCAGGTGCCTTAAACTAGGTTTCCTACCAGTCCATAGTTCAAAAGGAGTCTTTGAGACTGCTTTACTAGAAACCCTATTAAGTAAGTAAACGGCAGTCCTTAAAGCATACATCCACAATGAAAGAGGATTAGATTAATTACTTAACATACTCCTAACCATGTCCATTAATGTACGATTACGCCTTTCCGCTACACCATTTTGTTGTGGTGTTCCAGGCATTGTGTATTGAGCACATATACCATGTTTTTCGAGGTATTTAGCAAATTGACCTGGGTGTTGTCCATTTTCATCATATCTTCCATAATATTCACCACCTCTATCTGACCTGATTATTTTCACCTTTCTATCTAGTTGCCTTTCAACCTCAGTAATAAAGACATCTAAGGCATTTATCGCTTGAGATTTTTCATCCAACAAATATACATACCCATAATGTGAAAAAATTGTCATTAAAAGTGATAAAATATTTTTCTTTACTGAAAGATGTAATATCAAAAGGACCATATATATCAGTGTGTATAATTTCAAAAAGTCATGTGCTTCTTGTGGATCCTTTCTTTGTGTGTCATGTTTGCTTTCCTTTAATACAATCCACACAAATGTTAAGGTCTGTAAAATCCAAATTTGGAAGAATTTCATTCTTAACTAATCTTTCCAATCTTTCTTTGGATATGTGACATAAACGGTTGTGCCACAAGAAAGCAGATTGTTCATTCACCAAACTTCGTTTGGTTCCAATATTATGATGCAGACTTAAGAGTGTTTCGGCAAATAGATTATCAAGATTCAGTTTGTATAATTTATCACAAAGAGTACCAGTACCAATGAGATAATTATGTTTAAACAAACTAAAACATCCATTACCGAAATTAAAAGAGTATCCAGTCTTATCCAACTTAGACAAAGAAACTAAATTTCTCGAATGAAAAGGTACATAACAAGTTTCAAGTAAATCTAAGTGGCGCCGCAGTATCAAGGATCAAACGGTAAGTTCCTATAGCTTTAACTGGAGCCTTCACTCTATTCCCCATATACACATATCTTTCATTCTGGTTTATGGTTAGTGTTGTAAGGAATCCCTACATCGTATTAGAAACATGATCAGTACAACCAGAGTCAATCGACCAAGTATTATAAGGAACTTCTGTTAAATTTGATTCGAGACATGTAAAAGTACTAGGCTTACCTTTCTTCTTGAGCCATGCCTTAAATTTCAGGCAATCTTTCTGAAAGTGTCCAGATTTTCCACAGAAATGACACTTATCATTCTCATGTTCCTTCTTATGTACTTGAGAGGAGGACTCATTAACACTATGGTGCCTCTATTTTCCTTTAGCATGTTTCTTTCCTTTCTTTCCAACTCCTTGATGACTTACAAGGTTAATGGAGTGTGTTCCTTGATTCTTGAGCCTTACTTCCTCCTGAACCAACATTTCGTACAATTCATGCACGTTCCATCTATCTTTCATGGTGTTGTAGTTCATTTGTAAAGGGTCATACTCAGACGGTAATGAGTTGATAATGAATTGTACAAGGAAATTTTGTTCGACTTCCATTCCCAAAGACTTAAGTCTTACTGCTACGTTTGTCATTTCGATGACATGCTCATGCATGGTACGTGAACCATCCAACTTTATGGTGGTCAAAGTACCCATTAGTATTCTAGCAAGACACTTATCAGCAGTTTGAGAGGATTCTTCCACGAATTTCAGAAAATCTTTTGCATTTTTAGTTTTGGAAAGAGTAGTCTTAATGTTGCTCGCAATATTCATTCGCATAAACATTATGCCTAATTTGTTAGATCGATCCCAGTGCTTATAATGAGACCTTTCATCAGTAAAGCTAGTTTCAGTAATAGCAGTTGGCTTCTCAGTGTAAAGTGCAACATCAAGATCTAAAACTCCGAGATGGAATTTGATCTGTTCGCACCAATCTGAGAAGTTAAGACCGTTAAAAGTTGTAACAGAGGCAGAGTGTGAATGAAGAGCAAATGCTGCAAATATAATATATTCATTTGTTAATACTTTGAGTTATGAATTTTAACTTACTATAAAATTCAGAAATGGTTTATAAATTCTTAAATGTATATTGATGTCCTCCTTTGGGCGAAACATCAAAATACAACTTTAGACATAATGATGCTTAGATGTGAATTTAACGTAATTCAATAATTTTAAATGTGTCAATCAATAATATTTATTATCTTTGGATAAATAAATAAAACTAACGACACATCTAAATTATCTCATTAATGTTCAATGGTTATAAAATGAAATAATCACCCTTTGGGTGATCCGTAAATATCTTACAACCAAAAACTTTAATATATCCATAAGTTATATAAGTTATAAGCATCAAAATAATGGATAATTGAATATACATTTAGTCATTATTATTTTGAATTAATTCTTCAAAGATTAGACCACTTTGGTGATTAACTAATCTCCTATGCATAATTCCAAAATAAAATACATCATGATAGAGAATAATTATTTCACTTAATACTATCTATTACCGTTTTCAAAAAATAAAAACAATAATATTATGAAAAATCACTAGTTCTTTAACCATGCTCTTGATACCACATCTAAGGATTTTTTTAATGATTGTGAAAACATAGATAACCTAACATTTAGAAATCCTATCAATTATGTAGGATCGTAGAACTAAATGATTTTTACATATATTTAATACTATAATATTTCAGTCAAGAATACATACCCGAATCTGCCATATAATTCTTGACTTGATTGAGCGGAAGTCTTTTCTTTTGGTTCTTTAGAAGTTGTTTCTCTCTCTTGCCTTATACTGTATGTATAACTTTGATGGATAAGACTATATCTTTATGGCAGAGAGTGGACCCTTTAAATAGTGTGTGTTTTAACATCATTCCCACCTTTCCATCATGGTGAGTAGTGAAGATAATGGATAGTTGGAAGAGGTAATGGGTAAAGTGGAAGACTTAATGGGTAGTTGAAGTAACTTCTCCACTTCCCCACTTCTCCACTTCTCCCCTTATCTGATTAGAATTAGAATTTAGTTAGTAATTAAATATTAAACCAAAATAATATTAATGTAAGTGGGTCATAAAACTAACACTGCTAGCCCAAGATCGTTAACTAAGTTCGGAAGATTCAACTAAAGAAAGGAAGCTGGAAAGGAGAACTTGATTATGGAAGAAATCTTTTTTATTAGGTTGTTCTTTGTTTGCTTGGGTTGATTACAAATGTACAATTTCATCTCATATTTATACTAACCTATGGATTGTTCTAGATACTACAAGCTCTAGACTATTCTATATTTACTACAAAAATATCTTCAAGAAAGTTCTAGTGAACTTATCTTCTAGCACTTTCTCTAGAATATCTAGATATATCTTCAAGATAATTATTCTAAGTACAACACTAGACCATTCTAGAAACTGTACTAGAAAAATCTATGATATTCCAAAAATCAACTTTATCATTTTTCACACACACAAGCTAGAGTTCTGAGTTATATGAACGGAGTTATACTAAATTATCAAGAAACGAGTGTATTTAGATCAAAGAAACTATGATCACAGTAAATCTTGTAAATCTAGAAACCCTAGGCCTGAGAGTTTATGAGGATCTCAAAAACTAATTGAATTTTAGGGACCTGATGGGTGAAAGTGACCCACTAGTGTAATCCAATGTACATGGTAACAATTTACACAGAAATCAAATGGATTCATTGGTTGATCTTGAAGAATACCTTTGCTCATTCATGGAAGAAACAGGTGCCTCTTTCTCCACTTTTTGTTCTAATTTCGATGGTTTAGGAGAATGAGGATTTTGGGTAGGTTTGGACTAGATTGTTAGGCTAAGATCGAGTAAAATGACTAGTTTAGATATTAAAGGATGTAGTTTAAATGACCAATGCATGGGGATAAATATGGTGAAGTTCCATGTATCCACGAGGCAGCTACCAGACCATCGATTGGACGACGTCCCGTTCAATGGGTTTGTGGTTCTTGGGCAATGTCACTGGTTCTAGGTACGCCCATCCACGGTCAACTTCATGAACAATGTGAAGGACCACGGGTAGTTAAGACATTGTGGTTCTTCAAAAGAGGCTTGGGTCTTACTGGGTCAGTTCGACAGACCGATCCACAACTTGTGTGAACTTCCACGGACCGTCACATCGTTCATGGTCCTTCAGCCGAGCCATGGTGGTCCTTAAGCTTGGTTAAGGGTAAACCACGACGAGGGTAATGGTTCATGGTACTTTTCATGGACCGTGAAACCCTCTACGGTTCACCTTTTATTTTTGTTTAGTCTATGTCAGATTTCTGAAGTGTTACAATTTAATCTCCTTGGGAACATTTTTGCTCAAATGAAGTCTAAATAAGTTGAGTTTGGAGGAAAGAGCTAAGTTGTACTAACTAAATACTACAAAATTTATATATAAGTGAATTGAGTTTCATGAATTATGCTAATGTGCTCAAATGAAAGGATAGGCGAGCGAACAAGATACTCATACTGAATTACACAAGATTAAATGAGAGACTGCATAGGAACTATTATCTTAAGTTAAAACGGTATCAGAAGGAAAGAGGTGAGGATACTTGACCATCATGTCTACTTCTGGTTCCCCAATAATGAATTATAAATAATTCAGTTATTGTAAATAAAATACATCAATTAGTAGAGTTGATTATTTCCTTCTTGATCCAAATATCTTTTAAATTTGAAATTCTAATGGGAAAACTCCAAATATTCCTATTCCCATTACATCAACAGAAGAAAAGATTTGGGGCATTTTTTTCCTATTGTTGTCCTCTATGGTATAGACCTTAGAGGCGCTAGTTTATGCTACGGAAGATGTAAGTGATTCAAGTAGGCTCTATATCCTTTATCGTTAGGAATCCTTTGTGATTACCTCTCAACACGAGCCATTGCTTTCTAGCATACGTTTAGTAGCATTTTTGTCATTAGTGTCTCTATTGATGATCAACATATCACCAATATACAAACAAATAATGACCTTATGATTTTAATGTGAATACATTTATCACTTCCATCATTCTTAAATCCATTTGCCAACATGGTTTGGTCAAATTTCTTATGTCATTGTTTGGGTGCTTGCTTTAGTCCATAATGTGACTTAAGAAGTTTGCACACTTTCTTTTATTTACCAGGAACCACAAAACCCTCGGGTTGTTCCATGTAAATTTCTTCCTCCAATTCTACATTTAAGAAAGTTCTTTTCATATTCATTTGATGAATTTGGAGTTCATATACCACAACTAATAATTTTAGCATCCGAATGGATGTAATTCTAGTTACTAACGAATATATATATCGACAAGATCAAAATCTTATTTTTTTTTGTCTAAAGCCTTTGACACAAAGTCTTGCTCTATATTTGTCAACAGTTCTATCCACTTTCATTTTCCTTTTGAGGATTCACTTTGAACCCAAAATTTTATTTTCTAGAGGTAGATTAACCAACTTCCAATAGGATTGCTCAAGATTGAATCAATCTCAATATTGACACCATTTGTCCAAAAGGATGAGTCTACATAAGACACAAGAAATGTTACAAAATCATATCTGAAGGAAGTATATGTCCCTTGACATTTACTACGCCTTTGAATCTCTTTATTAAGTACATTCTCCTTTTGTTCTTTCCAAGGTCGTTTAGACCTTTCACTAGACTACTCAAGTCTAATTTTACAGTCCACAGTCTTAGGTCCTATTTCAATTCTTTTAGGAAAAGGAACTTTGACTTTGGCTGGACACCCCCACATTTTGAAATATTTCAAGTTGGATTTCCTTCATTTCCATTTCTCATATGGAATAGATTGTGTCCTGAACAAACAAAATTGATTTCTTTATCAAAAGATTAAAAAAAAAAATCCCTTTTGCAATAAGGATAGTTCCTCCACAAAAGTTTTGTGGTAAATCCGAACTTATAAATAGCATCCATCATTTCTTTCAACGTTCGGTATTTCGTTAGATTGAGGTGAATAGGGCAGTAGTTTGATGGATCATTCTATTTTCCAAACATATTTATACACAAGGATATTTATACTATCCATTCTTATCACTTCTTATCTTTTTTCAAACTGATATTCAACTTCGATATTACACTGTCTAGACTACCATTCAGCAAATAGTCATAGTCATTTCTAATGCAAATGTTAATAAAAGTAACGAGATACATTTTCCCACTATGAGATGGTATTAACTTCATATCACAAATGTTAGTGTAAATCAATTCTAAAGGATTATAATTCCTTTCAACAGATTTATAAGAATGCTCAACAAACTTAGATTCCACAAAAACTTGACATTTTTTATTTATTGCACTCAAAGTTAGACAAAACTTCTAAGTTGATCAGTTTTTCATACAAGGTTTTGTAATTGACATGCCACAAGTGTTCATGTCACAAACATTGACTCAATAAAGGAAGAACAAATTAAAATATTGAGTTTGAAAAGCTCTTCGCAATGTAGCTTTTTCCTCACTAATATTTTGTTCCTATTTCTTACAATTTTGTGTGATACAAACATTGTTTAGAGTCATCACCTTGTCAAATGTCCTTTTCATAAGAACATTTCAATAACTTTCAATTTGATTGTTATAGAACTACCCATGAACAAAGTTTCATCGGATTTAATAAAGGCAATATAGTCCAAATGTTACTTTTACAAAAACATAACAAATGACTATTCACCAATATTCATGTCTATGCAAATACTTTTATTATAATAGACATATCTTTTCATGAAAAATCACAACATTTTAAGTGTTTTTTTTCATAAAAGAACACAATTATTTTGAACAAGTATATATATAATTTGGTTGTTTCATACTAGTCACACTATATACTAGTAATAGAAAAACTCAACAACCACAATACCAAATATACTGCAACAATATTTTTTTTTTGGTCTAACATAATACAAAAGTATCATTGAATTACATATCTTTTTCTCCAAAGTTAAATTAGACACCAAGTCTAATCATAAGCAAGGAACCCCCACATTTCAAATGTGATCTCAAAAATATTTTTCAAGTATTTGAAAATAGTTTTTTCACATACTTTCCTAGACTTTTAAAATGTCATTGACAATATGAAACCTCTTTTGGAAATATTATTCTACAAAAGAGTTATAGTCCTTCAATTCTCTTTGACAATGTTTACACAATGTGAAAGTTCATTCCATAGAGGCATAAAATCACAAACTCTAAGTCAGTGGTATTTTTCCTCTATCACAAACATATAGACATACCACTTAGTATTCTAAATACTAACAATAAGGACAAAAAGAAATTGTACAATTTATTTCTATATAACATTGAAGTTTATAGAAAATCAAAAGTACAACACTGACTTATTATGTGAAGTTTTCATATTCTTCAAACCAATTGCGTAGTCCAATTTATCTAGAGTAGAAAACCACACAAGTTTTTAGTCTACAAAAATCAGACGCACTAACATTTCACATGGAGTACAAAACTACAAAAGTCCTTTTTTTTTCTATTCTCCAAACAAAATAATACATATTCTTAGACCATCAAATAGAAATGTTTTTATTTTCAAATAGTCTTCCAACTATAACATTTGAAACATACTATTTATCAAACAAAAATATGCACATCTTATTCTGCAAACTAGTAAATTTTAAAGGCAACACTATTTGGCAAAAAAAATCATTTAAGAAATATACGATTTGCAGAACTTTTTTCGAATACACACCTGATAAATATCAAAATTGTTAACCTTTAGAAATTAGTTTCCTCCTTAGATAAACAATAAAAATGTTACCAGGTGTAATCTTTAATCGGAATACCACTAATTTTTTCTAGTACATTCTCACTTCGACCTTGCTAAACAAAGCAACAAATTATGGAAAAGTAATGCATTTATCTTCTATTTCCATGATCAAATTCTCTTAATCAGTAGAATATAAAAAATACTAACAGTATAGTAATTTTCTTAAGATTGTTATTCATCTTGTATTCCAAACATACTTAGAAAAAGACTTTGAACATCTTTGTGAGACAACAAAGTTTAAGAATATTTTCACAACTAGAAAATTAAAACTAGTAGCGAAACTAGAATCAGAAACAGATTAGAAAAAAATATACGAAATATTTTTCTTATGAAGGATTGTTGTTAATATGTGTCAAAAGAATCTTACTGATTCCAACAAACTTTGCAGAAACGCGAAGTTACCAAGTTTAATGAACCAGTGAAAAACAAAAGAATAGAAGAACTAAAATTAATTCATAAATCTAAAATTTGTAAAACACGTACCAGAATCTGGAAAAAATTTCATAGGAAAAAGATCAAATTCACTGAACTCACAGTGTCCCCTTAAGGATATTATTCTCCTCTAGTATCTGAGGTTTGATTTGGAATATGACCTCCCAGGGTAAAATAATCTCAATCACCAGAGTATAGATACCAAAAATTCTGGTGTCAGCGAACCACTCAACGGCAATAAAGTACACTTAGAATAATAGATTTAGTAGTTGAAGAAGAAGTCCATAAATTCTATATTTAAAATGACAGGAAATCCCTCAATTTATAGAAAACAAAGGGTAGTGTGAAAAGGTTCTTATTGTGCCTTATCGGAAAGGTCAAACCTTTGGAAAAGTCACAATCTTTCGAAAAAGTCGTCACCTTTCATAAAAGTCACAACTTTCCATAAAAGTCACAACTTTTCATAAAAGTCGCAACTTTTCATAAAAATCACAACTTTTCACAAAAGTCGCAACCTTTCATAAAATTCACAACTCTTCATAAAAGTCGCAACTCTTCATTTTTCATTCACACCTTTTAAAACCCAACAATCCCCCGTATAAATGGGGAATGACTTTAAGACAAAGAAACGGACAAGTATGTGTACTTTACAAGCAAGAATTAATTGCATCTGGATAAGTAGGCTTCCCCTTGGACTTTCCGTAGTGAACATATGTCGGATACAGTCGGTCAATCGGTAGATGTGATATCTTTGAACCGTCGAACTTTGGTGTATACCTAGACAACTATATGTCACACAATTAACCCTTTACCATTTATGGTTCTTACGGTTGTGTTCGTTTTAGCCATGAACACCTCCTGGTTTCATGAATGTATAGAGAGATGGGCTTTTGACAATCATCTTCTTTGAAGCGGCTTACACTTCACACTCACATAGGTGATTCCTAACCGTGTTATCACGTAGATACACTATTTGGTCAACTCTGCCAAACTTAGCAAATCATTAAAACCATTAAGCTTTATTAACTCATTAACAAGCCTTAATGTTGTATCCTTGTCCCTGAGCATTGTCTTCATCATGAGAATGGATTGAGTTTGTTGACAATGCCGACCCGTCATTCACAACTTTGTTTTTCTCCTTGAATCTAGCTCTTGAGATCTCCAGTCTGCTAGATAGAGTTACCGCCATGATGAATTGTCCTAAGCCGTAAATCCATTCCCTTAGATGATCTTTCAACTTTCTCTCTAGTTAGGCCTTTTTGTAAGTGGATCCGACACATTATCCTTTGACTTTACATAGTCAGTTCTGATAATTCCACTAGAGAGTAGTTTTCTAACTATATCATGTCTATGTCATATATGAGGAGACTTTCCATTATACGTCATGCTCCATGCCTACCTATTGCATCTTGACTATCAAAGTGTATGCATACTAATGCCAATGCTTTGGGCCAAAAAAGAATATTTATCAAAACATTCCGGAGTCTTTCAACTTATTCACTGACCTTATCTAGAGCACCTAGCTCAGAGATCATTGTAGAGCTAGCGATACATGTCTCTTTTGAAATATTTCCAAGATACTCCTCCTCTACCAAGAGTGAATACATATCCACTCGTGGATTTTACTTTATTTGTCCGATGATCCAATTTGCATCACTATATCCATTCAATACTGTTGGATATTGTTATAATACAAGGCATAGTTTTAAGTATTATTTTAAATACTCCAAAACTCTATTTATTGCCATCTAATGAGTTTATTTGGGATAACTTGTGAACCGACTCAGTTTATAATAGCAAATGCTATATCTGATCACGCACACTTCATGATATACATCATACTTCCCAATACTTTAGCACAATCCAATTGTGAGTCACTTTTGCTTTCACTCTTTTAAATATGCAAAGCTCACATTTATTGGAGACTTGACAATATTGACATCCAAATATTTGAACTAGTCAAGTACTTTTTCAATGCAATGAGATCGTGAAAATGCTAAACATTATGGAGTTCTAAGGATTCTTATATCTAAGATCGCATCAGCAACTCAAATATTTTTCATTCCAAACTTGCTTTCTAGCATACGTTTAGTAGCATTTTTGTCATTAGTGTCTCTATTGATGATCAACATATCACCAATATACAAACAAACAATGACCTTATGATTTTAACGTGAACACATTTATCACTTCCATCATTCTTAAATCCATTTGCCAACATGGTTTGGTCAAATTTCTTATGTCATTGTTTGGGTTCTTGCTTTAGTCCATAATGTGACTTAACAAGTTTGCACACTTTCTTTTATTTACTAGGAACCACAAAACCCTCGGGTTGTTCCATGTAAATTTCTTCCTCCAATTCTACATTTAAGAAAGTTCTTTCATATTCATTTGATGAATTTGGAGTTCATATACCACAACTAATAATTTTAGCATCCGAATGGATGTAATTCTAGTTACTAACGAGTATATATATCGACAAGATCAAAATCTTATTTTTTTTTGTCTAAAGCCTTTGACACAAAGTCTTGCTCTATATTTGTCAACAGTTCTATCCACTTTCATTTTCCTTTTGAAGAATCACTTTGAACCCAAAATTTTATTTCCTAGAGGTAGATTAACCAACTTCAAATAGGATTGCTCAATATTGAACCAATCTCACTATTGACACCATTTGTCCAAAAGGATGAGTCTACATAAGACACAAGAAATGTTACAAAATCATATTTGAAGGAAGTATATGTCCCTTGACATTTACTACGCCTTTGAATCTCTTTATTAAGTACATTCTCCTTTTGTTCTTTTCAAGGTCGTTTAGACCTTTCACTAGACTACTCAAGTCTAATTTTATAGTCCAGAGTCTTACGTCCTATTTCAATTCTTTTAGGAATAGGAACTTTGACTTTGGCTGGACACCCCCACATTTTGAAATATTTCAAGTTGGATTTCCTTCATTTCCATTTCTCATATGGAATTGATTCTGTCTTGAACAAACAAAATTGCTTTCTTTATCAAAAGATTAAAAAAAAAATCCCTTTTGCAATAAGGATAGTTCCTCCACAAAAGTTTTGTGGTAAATCCAAACTTATAAATAATGCATCCATCATTTCTTTCAACGTTCGGTATTTCATTAGATTGAGGTGAATAGGGCAGTAGTTTGATGGATAATTCTATTTTCCAAACATATTTCTGCACAAGGATATTTATACTATCCAATCTTATCACTTCTTATCTTTTTTCAAACTGATTTTCAACTTCGATATTACATTGTCTAGACTACCATTCAGCAAATAGACATAGTTATTTCTAATGCAATTGTTAATAAAAGTAACGAGATACATTTTCCCACCATGAGATGCTATTAACTTCATATCACAAATGTCATTGTAAATCAATTCTAAAGGATTATAATTCCTTTCAACAGATTTATAAGAATGCTCAACAAACTTAGATTCCACAAAAACTTGACATTTTTTATTTATTGCACTCAAAGTTAGACAAAACTTCGAAGTTGATTAGTTTTTCATACAAGGTTTTGTAATTGACATGCCACAAGTGTTCATGTCACAAACATTGACTCAATAAAGTAAGAACAAATAAAAATATTGAGTTTGAAAAGCTCTTCGCAATGTAGCTTTTTCCTCACTATTTTTTTGTTCCTATTTCTTACAATTTTGTGTGATACAAACATTGTTTAGAGTCATCACCTTGTCAAATGTCCTTTTCATAAGGACCTTTCAATAACTTTCAATTTGATTGTTATAGAACTACCCATGAACAAAGTTTCATCGGATTTAATAAAGGCAATATAGTCCAAATGTTACTTTTACAAAAACATAACAAATGACTATTCACCAATATTCATGTCTATGCAAATACTTTTATTATAATAGACATATCTTTTCATGAAAAATCACAATATTTTAAATGTTTTTTTTCATAAAAGAAAACAATTATTTTGAACAAGTATATATATAATTTGGTTGTTTCATACTAGTCATACTATATACTAGTAATAGAAAAACTCAACAACAACAATACCAAATATACTCCAACAATTTTTTTTATTTTTTTTTGGTCAAACATAATACAAAAGTATCATTGAATTTCATATCTTTTTCACCAAAGTTAAATTAGACACCAAGTCTAATCATAAGCAAGGAACCCCCACATTTCAAATGTGATCTCAAAAATATTTTTCAAGTATTTGAAAATAGTTTTTTCACATACTTTCCTAGACTTTTAAAATGTCATTGACAATATGAAACCTCTTTTGGAAATATTATTCTACAAAAGAGTTATAGTCCTTCAATTCTCTTTGACAATGTTTACACAATGTGAAAGTTCATTCCATAGAGGCATAAAATCACAAACTCTAAGTCAGTGGTATTTTTCCTCTATCACAAACATATAGACATACCACTTAGTATTCTAAATACTAACAATAAGGACAAAAAAAAATTGTACAATTTATTTCTATATAACATTGAAGTTTATAGAAAATCAAAAGTACAACACTGACTTATTATGTGTAGTTTTCATATTCTTCAAACCAATTACATAGTCCAATTTATCTAGAGTAGAAAACCACACAAGTTTTTAGTCTACAAAAATCAGACGCACTAACATTTCACATGGAGTACAAAACTACAAAAGTCCTTTTTTTTTCTATTCTCCAAACAAAATAATACATATTCTTAGACCATCAAATAGAAATGTTTTTATTTTCAAATAGTCTTCCAACTATAACATTTTAAACATACTATTTATCAAACGAAAATATGCACATCTTATTCTGCAAACTAGTAAATTTTAAATGCAACACTATTTGGCAAAAAAAAATCATTTAAGAAATATACGATTTGCAGAACTTTTTTTGAATACACACCTGATAAATATCAAAATTGTTAACCTTTAGAAATGATTTTCCTCTTTGGATAAACAATAAAAATGTTACCAGGTGTAATCTTTAATCGGAATACCACCAATTTTTTCTAGTACATTCTCACTTCGACCTTGCTAAACAAAGCAACAAATTATGGAAAAGTAATGCATTTATCTTTTATTTCCATGATCAAATTCTCTCAATCAGTAGAATACAAGAAATACTAACAGTATAGTAATTTCCTTAAGATTGTTGTTCATCTTGTATTCCAAACATACTTAGAACAAAACTTTGAACATCTTTGTGAGACAACAAAGTTTAAGAATATTTTCACAACTAGAAAATTAAAACTAGTAGCGAAACTAGAATCAGAAACAGATTAGAAAAAAATATATGAAATATTTTTCTTAAAAAGGATTGTTGTTAATATGTGTCAAAAGAATCTTACTGATTCCAACAAACTTTGCAGAAATGCGAAGTTACCAAGTTTAATGAACCAGTGAAAAACAAAAGAATAGAAGAACTGAAATTAATTCATAAATCTAAAAGTTGTAAAACACGTACCAGAATCTGGAAAAAATTTCATAGGAAAAAGATCAAATCCACTGAACTCACAGTGTCCCCTTAAGGAAATTATTCCCCTCTAGTATCTGAGGTTTGATTTGGAATATGACCTCCCAGGGTAAAATGATCTCAATCACCAGAGTATAGATACCAAAAATTCTGGTGTCAGCGAACCACTCAACGGCAATAAAGTACACTTAGAATAATAGATTTAGTAGTTGAAGAAGAAGTCCATAAATTCTATATTTAAAATGACAGGAAATCCCTCAATTTATAGAAAACAAAGGGTAGTGTGAAAAGGTTCTTATTGTGCCTTATCGGAAAGGTCAAACCTTTGGAAAAGTCACAATCTTTCGAAAAAGTCGTCACCTTTCATAAAAGTCACAACTTTCCATAAAAGTCACAACTTTTCATAAAAGTCGCAACTTTTCATAAAAATCACAACTTTTCACAAAAGTCGCAACCTTTCATAAAATTCACAACTCTTCATAAAAGTCGCAACTCTTCATTTTTCATTCACACCTTTTAAAACCCAACAATCCCCCGCATAAATGGGGAATGACTTTAAGACAAAGAAACGGACAAGTATGTGTACTTTACAAGCAAGAATTAATTGCATCTGGATAAGTAGGTTTCCCCTTGGACTTTCCATAGTGAACATATGTCGGATATACTCGGTCAATCGGTAGATGTGATATCTTTGAACCGTCGAACTTTGGTGTATACCTAGACAACCATATGTCACACAATTAACCCTTTACCATTTATGGTTCTTACGGTTGTGTTTGTTTTAGCCATGAACACCTCCTGGTTTCATGAGTGTATAGAGAGATGGGCTTTTGACAATCATCTTCTTTGAAGCGTCTTACACTTCACACTACATAGGTGATTCCTAACCGTGTTATCACGTAGATACACTATTTCGTCAACTCTGCCAAACTTAGCAAATCATTAAAACCATTAAGCTTTATTAACTCATTAACAAGCCTTAATGTTGTATCCTTGTCCCTGAGCATTGTCTTCATCATGAGAATGGATTGAGTTTGTTGACAATGCCGAACCGTCATTCACAACTTTGTTTTTCTCCTTGAATCTAGCTCTTGGGATCTCCAGTCTGCTAGATTGAGTTACCGCCATGATGAATTGTCCTAAGCCGTAAATCCATTCCCTTAGATGATCTTTCAACTTTCTCTCTAGTTAGGCATTTTTGTAAGTGGATCCGACACATTATCCTTTGACTTTACATAGTTCTGATAATTCCACTAGAGAGTAGTTTTCTAACTATATCATGTCTATGTCATATATGTCGAGACTTTCCATTATACGTCATGCTCCATGCCTACCTATTGCATCTTGACTATCAAAGTGTATGCATACTAATGCCAATGCTTTGGGCCAAAAAAGAATATCTATCAAGAAATTCCGGAGTCTTTCAACTTATTCACCGACCTTATCTAGAGCACCTATCTCAGAGATCATTGTAGAGTAGCGATACATGTCTCTTTTGAAATATTTCCAAGATACTGCTCCTCTACCAAGAGTAAATACATATCCACTCGTGGATTTTACTTTATTTGTCCGATTATCCAATTTGCATCACTATATCCATTCAATACTGCTGGATATTGTTATAATACAAGGCATAGTTTTAAGTATTATTTTAAATACTCCAAAACTCTATTTATTGCCATCTAATGAGTTTATTTGGGATAACTTGTGAACCGACTCAGTTTATAATAGCAAATGTTATATCTGATCGCGCACACTTCATGATATACATCATACTTCTCAATACTCTAGCACAATCCAATTGTGAGTCACTTTTGCTTTCACTCTTTTAAAATGCAAAGCTCACATTTATTGAAGACTTGACAATATTGACATCCAAATATTTGAACTAGTCAAGTACTTTTTCAATGCAATTAGATCGTGAAAATGCTAAACATTATGGAGTTCTAAGGATTCTTATATCTAAGATCGCATCAGCAACTCCAATATTTTTCATTCCAAACTTGCTTTCTAGCATACGTTTAGTATCATTTTTGTCATTAGTGTCTCTATTGATGATCAACATATCACCAATATACAAACAAACAATGACCTTATGATTTTAATGTGAACACATTTATCACTTCCGTCATTCTTAAATCCATTTGCCAACATGGTTTGGTCAAATTTCTTATGTCATTGTTTGGGTGCTTGCTTTAGTCTATAATGTGACTTAACAAGTTTGCACACTTTCTTTTATATACCAAGAACCACAAAACCCTCGGGTTGTTCCATGTAAATTTCTTCCTCCAATTCTACATTTAAGAAAGTTCTTTTCATATTCATTTGATGAATTTGGAGTTTATATACCACAACTAATAATTTTAGCATCCGAATGGATGTAATTCTAGTTACTAACGAGTATATATATCGACAAGATCAAAATCTTGTTTTTTTTTTGTCTAAATCCTTTGACACAATGTCTTGCTCTATATTTGTCAACAGTTCTATCCACTTTCATTTTCCTTTTGAGGATTCACTTTGAACCCAAAATTTTATTTCCTAGAGGTAGATTAACCAACTTCCAATAGGATTGCTCAAGATTGAATCAATCTCACTATTGACACCATTTGTCCAAAAGGATGAGTCTACATAAGACACAAGAAATGTTACAAAATCATATTTGAAGGAAGTATATGTCCCATGACATTTACTACGCCTTTGAATCTCTTTATTAAGTACATTCTCCTTTTGTTCTTTTCAAGGTCAATTAGACCTTTCACTAGACTACTCAACTCTAATTTTACAGTGCACAGTCTTAGGTCCTATTTCAATTCTTTTAGGAATAGGAACTTTGACTTTGGCTGGACACCCCCACATTTTGAAATATTTC
The DNA here is from genome assembly GCA_016801875.1 of Solanum sitiens. Classification (NCBI taxonomy): domain Eukaryota; kingdom Viridiplantae; phylum Streptophyta; class Magnoliopsida; order Solanales; family Solanaceae; genus Solanum; species Solanum sitiens. The sequence continues at coordinate 153,747 of JABWTJ010000088.1, read as the reverse complement.
AAGTTGGATTTCCTTCATTTCCATTTCTCATATGGAATAGATTGTGTCCTGAACAAACAAAATTGCTATCTTTATCAAAAGATAAAAAAAAATCCCGTTTGCAATAAGGATAGTTCCTCCACAAAAGTTTTGTGGTAAATCCGAACTTATAAATAATGCATCCATCATTTCTTTCAAAGTTCAGTATTTCATTAGATTGAGGTGAATAGGGCAGTAGTTTGATGGATAATTCTATTTTCCAAACATATTTCTGCACAAGGATATTTATACTATCCATTCTTATCACTTCTTATCTATTTTCAAACTGATTTTCAACTTTGATATTACATTGTCTAGACTACCATTCAGCAAATAGACATAGTCATTTCTAATGCAATTGTTAATAAAAGTAACGAGATACATTTTCCCACCATGAGATGCTATTAACTTCATATCACAAATGTCAGTGTAAATCAATTCTAAAGGATTATAATTCCTTTCAACAGATTTATAAGAATGCTCAACAAACTTAGATTCCACAAAAACTTGACATTTTTTATTTATTGCACTCATAGTTAGACAAAACTTCTAAGTTGATCAGTTTTTCATACAAGGTTTTGTAATTGACATGCCACAAGTGTTCATGTCACAAACATTGACTCAATAAAGTAAGAACAAATAAAAATATTTAGTTTGAAAAGCTTTTCGTAATGAAGCTTTTTCCTCACTAATATTTTGTTCCTATTTCTTACAATTTTGTGTGATACAAACATTGTTTAGAGTCATCACCTTGTCAAATGTCCTTTTCATAAGAACATTTCAATAACTTTCAATTTGATTGTTATAGAACTACCCATGAACAAAGTTTCATCGGATTTAATAAAGGCAATATAGTCCAAATGTTACTTTTACAAAAACATAACAAATGACTATTCACCAATATTCATGTCTATGTAAATACTTTTATTATAATAGACATATCTTTTCATGAAATATCACAACATTTTAAGTGTTTTTTTTTTCATAAAAGAACACAATTATTTTGAACAAGTATATATATAATTTGGTTGTTTCATACTAGTCACACTATATACTAGTAATAGAAAAACTCAACAACCACAATACCAAATATACTCCAACAATTTATTTTTTTTTGGTCTAACATAATACAAAAGAATCATTGAATTTCATATCTTTTACTCCAAAGTTAAATTAGACACCAAGTCTAATCATAAGCAAAGAACCCCCACATTTCAAATGTGATCTCAAAAATATATTTCAAGTATTTGAAAATAGTTTTTCCACATACTTTCCTAGACTTTTAAAATGTCATTGACAATATGAAACCTCTTTTGGAAATATTATTCTACAAAAGAGTTATAGTCCTTCAATTCTCTTTGACAATGTTTACATAATGTCAAAGTTCATTCCATAGAGGCTTAAAATCACAAACTCTAAGTCAGTGGTATTTTTCCTCTATCACAAACATATAGACATACCACTTAGTATTCTAAATACTAACAATAAGAACAAAAAGAAATAGTACAATTTATTTCTATATAACATTGAAGTTTATAGAAAATCAAAAGTACAACACTGACTTATTATGTGAAGTTTTCATATTCTTCAAACCAATTGCATAGTCCAATTTATCTAGAGTAGAAAATCACAAAAGTTTTTAGTCTACAAAAATCAGACGCACTAACATTTCACATGGAGTACAAAACAACAAAAGTCCTTTTTTTTTCTATTCTCCAAACAAAATAATACATATTCTTAGACCATCAAATAGAAATGTTTTTCTTTTCAAATAGTCTTCCAACTATAATATTTTAAACATACTATTTATCAAACAAAAATATGCACATCTTATTCTGCAACCTAGTAAATTTTAAAGGCAACACTATTTGGCAAAAAAAATATCATTTAAGAAATATACGATATGCAGAACTTTTTTTGAATACACACCTGATAAATATCAAAATTGTTAACCTTTAGAAATTATTTTCCTCCTTAGATAAACAATAAAAATGTTACCAAGTGTAATCTTTAATCGGAATACCACCAATTTTTTCTAGTACATTCTCTCTTCGACCTTGCTAAACAAAGCAACAAATTATGGAAAAGTAATGCATTTATCTTTTATTTCCATGATCAAATTCTCTCAATCAGTAGAATACAAGAAATACTAACAGTATAGTAATTTCCTTAAGATTGTTGTTCATCTTGTATTCCAAACATACTTAGAACAAAACTTTGAACATCTTTGTGAGACAACAAAGTTTAAGAATATTTTCACAACTAGAAAATTGAAACTAGTAGCGAAACTAGAATCAGAAACAGATTAGAAAAAAATATACGAAATAATTTTCTTAAAAAGGATTGTTGTTAATATGTGTCAAAAGAATCTTACTGATTCCAACAAACTTTGCAGAAATGCGAAGTTACCAAGTTTAATGAACCAGTGAAAAACAAAAGAATAGAAGAACTGAAATTAATTCATAAATCTAAAATTTGTAAAACACGTACCAGAATCTGGAAAAAAATTCATAGGAAAAAGATCAAATCCACTGAACTCACAGTGTCCCCTTAAGGAAATTATTCCCCTCTAGTATCTGAGGTTTGATTTGGAATATGACCTCCCAGGGTAAAATGATCTCAATCACCAGAGTATAGATACCAAAAACTCTGGTGTCAACGAACCACTCAACGGCAATAAAGTACACTTAGAATAATAGATTTAGTAGTTGAAGAAGAAGTCCATAAATTCTATATTTAAAATGACAGGAAATTCCTCAATTTATAGAAAACAAAGGGTAGTGTGAAAAGTTTCTTATTGTGCCTTATCGGAAAGGTCACAAATCTTTGGAAAAGTCACAATCTTTGGAAAAAGTCGTCACCTTTCATAAAAGTCACAACTTTCCATAAAAGTCACAACTTTTCATAAAAGTCGCAACTTTTTATAAAAATCACAACTTTTCACAAAAGTCGCAACCTTTCATAAAATTCACAACTCTTCATAAAAGTCGCAACTCTTCATTTTCCATTCACACCTTTTAAAACCCAACAGTTTACACATTAGATTATCAACTTCAAATGAGGTTTGGATTAAAGGTAATAATATGCCCTACTAATTGAGGTATGTTATTTATGATAACTGTTGTGTTTATAATTAATCATGCTAGTCCTTACCCAAGAATTTGCACCAAACTTTCTGAGGTAGAGTAGATATATATATTTACCCCTTGTTAAAAAGTATTGTACATATATATACAACGTCAGATAACTAATTGTTTTAATTCAACATGTTCTTGAACAAATCTACTTTACTAAATTAAAACATGAATCCATAAATTATTTTTTTAAAATCCAAAAATATTATGTCACCATAATAAATTACGTCATTCATTTTTACCCCTTCAGATTAAACCAAATGAAAAACAATCCAACAATGTATTTTTAAAACAACAAAATAAATAAGAGACTCATTTATTTTTCTCGAAAATATTTTTTCATGCAACAAGTTTTCGTTCCTAAGAAATATACCATGTGTTGTAATTCATGTGTCGCCTTTTAGTTTTACTAGTGTAATGACACAATCAGATATATTTTATTTTAAATAAAATTAATTATTTAAAAATAGTTGACTACTTGAATAAAATTTAATCATCATATATAATACATCATATCATATCATATCATATATTTATATAAAAGAGAACCCTAGGCACGCCTATGTGGCGCCACCAAAAGCAAGAATTTCTTTTTAATTTTATTTTTCAAAACTAGTCTTCCTATTTCATGAAATAATGTGACATTTATGAAAAGTTGTGAATATAATGAATAGTTGCGACTTTTATATATAGTTGTGACTTCTATGAAAAGTGGTGACATTGATGAAGAAGTGTGACTTCATTCAAAAGTTTTCACTTATATACAACTTTAATGATGAGTTGTGACTTTATAAAAAATTGCGACTTTAATGAATAGTTATGAACTTTCCAAAGGGTTGCAACTTTTCCAAATAGTTGTAACATTTCTGATAAGGTACAATTAACATTTGTTCACACTACCCTTTGTTTTAAATAAATTGAGGGATTTTCTTTCATTTTTAAATAACAAAAATTGTGATCTTCTTCTTCTACTTCCGCAAAATTAAATTTTGCGTGTTTTGCTCCTTTTTAGTGACATACTGACTTCTCTCTTTTTGTATAAATATGTTGGTGTATAAAATTGTCTCATCATCTTTAGCGGATGTAATTCTTTAAACCTCTAGTATTGGAGGGGATAATTTTCTTAAAGGGACATTGTGCATTCAGTGGACTGTATTTTTTCCATTCTATTTATTCTATTTTACATATCCTGGTATGTTCTTTTACACTGATTAATTTATCATATGATATTAATTATTTTTTTGGTACATTTTTTAAACTCTATTGTTTATGTTTCTACAAAGTCAATATCTCCAGTTATGTTTAACGTATACACATATAATATGTATATTAATTGTGCAAAAAATATTTATTGTACTCAGTTCCAAGAATTCAAGTTTTGATATTATATATTAAATTTTATAAATTAAAAGTATTATATATATTTATATATATATATATAGATATAGATAGATAGATAGATAGATAGATAGATAGATAGATACATAGATAGATATAGATATATATAAGCTTACATATTATCCATTTTTACATAGATATGACATTTATCACTGATCAATGGAAGAAACTTATTATGCAAGTTCAAAAGTTATAATTGTTTTCATGTTCAACCGTGATTTCTTTTTTTTTTAATATGTTAAGAATATTTTTTGAATTTTCTCCTAATACATAGATCAGAATTGTATAGTCTATGAAACTTAAATGTTTCTTTTTATTATGAAATGTCGTTGTATATATATTCACATTTTCTTCTTTATTTTCCTTTTAATGTTGATTAAAGAATCAATGATTCATTATTTCTTGAATAATTCATTCATTAGAGGTTCTTGGGTTATGCGATAATGACAAATAATCAAATTCAAGTTGGAATATTGCTAGTATTTTTAAAGAACCTATTATTCCATTATTTTTAATATATGGATATTAGTAAAACATTATTTGCAAGTTCAATGAAAACATTATTTATTACCGCGTGATGCTCAGACAAATTATCTAGTCTAGTATATATATAAGAGAGAACTCTAGGCATGCCTACGTGACGCCACCACAAACAAGAATTTCTCTTTAATTTATTTATTTCCAAAACTAGCCTTCCCTTTTCACGAGACGTTGTGACTTTTACAAAAAATTGTCCACAAATAAGAATTCCCCTTTAATTTATTTATTTTCAAAACTAGTGTTTCCTTTAATGAGAAGTTGTGAATTTTATGAAAAACTGTAACTCTTATGAAAACTTGTGACTTATATGAAGAGTTGCAACTTTTATATCAAAATTTGCAACTTTTATGAAAAGTTGTGATTTTTATGAACAGTTGTGAATTTTATGAAAAAATGTTACTTTTTATTAAAGGTTGTGACATTATCAAAGGGTTGTAACTTTCCAAAGATTTGTTACTGTTTCGATAAGGCACAATTAGAAATTATGACTTTTATTAAAAACTGTAACTTTTACGAAAACTTATATCAAAAGTTGTAATCAAAAGTTGTAGCTTGTATGAAAAGTTTTGACTTTTGTGAAGAGTTGTGACTTTTATGAAACATTGTGACTTTTATTAAAAGTTGTGACAGTTCTGAAGGGTTGTAACTTTTCAAAAGAGTTGTGAACGTTCCGATAAGGCATAATAAGTATTTGTTCACTCTAGCCTTTGTTTTTTATAAATAGAGAGATTTTCTGTCACTACATTTGTAGGTGTTTTTCCATTGTAGGGTTGTGGAATTCAAATACATTAATGAAAATTCTTATGAAGTTTATTTTCTTCCTCAAAGTTTTCTTCCTCCTATTTCATGGAGCTTAATCTTTATTATAATTCGTAGTGATTCATATAATTATGACAATTTCTTTTTTGCTTTTTTGGTGACTTTTTTCTTCACTCTATTAAAAATTTCAGCAAAGATGATTGAAAATTAATCTTTTCTCTTGTCCCTTTCTATAGGTTTCTTCATATTAACAATGAAAATCGATTTTGATTGCAATGCGACCTTACTAATCTTGCACCTCTCCTTCCACAAGTCTAATATTGTTTAAATGGTTAAATTCATTACATTTGGTTCTATAGTTAATAAACTTTTTATTTCTACCACTATATTTGTAGTTTTATTTTCTATAGGGGAGTCTAATCCAAATACATTAATTAAATTTATTGCGAAGTGTGTTTCATTCCGCAAAATTTTCTTTCTCATATTTCATGAAACTTAATCTTTTACTGTAAGTCATACTGATTCATGTATCTATTGCAATTTTTATTTGTTGTTTTGGTGACTTTTTTTTTCTCTGTTAAAAGTTCCAGTCTTTTGTCACTTTCAACAGGTTTTTTCATATACTTTTTGGGAAAATTGCTTGTGGATTGTGATATATTTGATAGCACACAACAACAAATATGTGATAACTAATACCGAACAATGACGAAGTTTGTTAAAACAACCAAACATATTTCTCCCTTGCTTGCTCAATTAGTATATTATTTTGTTTTTTTATGAGTAACAAACAATTCGTTTGTCTTTGAACTCTTCCTAAAATATTAGTGTAGACACACTTAGTCCACCTTTTTTTGTCACAAGTTAAGTGATTTGTCATATTTCTTTATCTCTTCTTTTTGGGCATAATAAGATATCAAGTTTTCTTGAAACAAAAAAATGTCCTAAATATACTATAAAAATAATAATTTTTACAGGCTATAAATATGCACATTAACGAAGAGTTCTAGAGCCTTGACCGACATTAATTAATTTTCCTTGAATACAATGTTGTTATAAACTTCATGGACATTTATAGAGAGTATCAATTACCTCTGAAAAATACATATTGAGCGATAATTAAGCTATTAATTATTGTTAAAGATCATTTTTACTGTAGTGATAACTCTTTATTTTGGTAAAGTTTTTTATTTTTTTATATAGAAGTGACTACTCTTTCTTTTGGATTGTTTTTTATTAAACTTTTAAACTGTAAACTTGGACACAACCCGATAGATTATCTTTTTACAAAGTATGTTTAGCAACATGTCTCTTTCTTCTTGATTGGAGGAAAGTCAGGTTGTATTTATTCTTTTTTTTTTATGTTTGTGAGTTCTAGTGCTCACAAAATTATGCCGTGAAATTTTAGTATGTTATATGTCAAGATTTTGATTACAATATCCAGTAAGTTTTCACCTACTACTTGGCTGATAATTGCACTAATTCTTTGTAATTGTATACAATAACCATATGAACAACTATGGCTCAATTCCAAATAATTTGGGGCTGGTGATATTAAGCCTAAGCATTAGTGATTACTACTCTGAGACAATGGGGAAAAACATTTATGATATTTCCAATTTTAGGGTGACTTTTAACATATACAATATACATCATTCAATAATGAAAACAGATTGATGGAGGTTCACAAGAAATGAGCTCAAGGTTTTCCATTTGAGTTTAGTTAATTATGTTCTTGTATTGGTGTGATGTTCTAGTTTACTTGCACAATGAATAAGCATACTGTGTATATATTCAATATTACCGGAGACAATAACTTTGCAGAAACATAAACAATAGAATTTAAAACATGTACTCAAAAACAATAGTCAATATCATATGCATAAATTAATGAGTATAAGAAAATATACCAAGATATGTAAAACTAGAATTAAATAGAAAAGAAAAAATCGAGTCCGCTGAATGCACATTGTACCCTTAACAAAACTATTCCACTCAAATACAACAGGTTTAAGGAATTACATCCTCTTAGTATGGACGATTTTAGTCACCAACTTATTTATATAAAAACAGTGGTGTTAGTAAGTCACTCAACAGGAGCAAAGCACGCGAACATTTAATTTTGCGGAAGTAGAAGAAGAAGATCAAAATTTTTATTGTGTTATTTAAAATCGAGGAAATCTCTCTATTTATAGACAACAAAGAGTAGTGTGAACAATTGTTTATTGTGCCTAATCTGAAAGGTTACAACTATTTGGAAAGGTTGCTACCTTCAAAAAGTTCACAACCTTTCATAAAAGCCGCAACTTTTCATAAAGTCACAATTCTTCATTAAAGTCGCAACTTTTCATAAAGTCACAACTTTTGAAAGAAGTCGCAACTCTTCATAAAAGTCACAACTTCTAATAAAAGTCACAACTTTTGATAAAATTCGAAACTCTTCATTAAAGTCACAACTTTTCAGAAAAGTCACATCTTTTCATGCAAGAGGAAGGCTAGTTTTGGAAATAAATAAATTTAAGAGGAAATTCTTGCTTGTTGTGGAGCCAACTTTTCATAAAAGTCACAAATTTTTAAAGAAGTCGCAATTGTTCATTAAAGTCACAATTTTTCATAAAAGTGGCAATTCTTCATTTAAGTCGTAACTTTTCAGAAAAGTTACATCTTTTCATGCAAGAGGAAGACTAGTTTTGGAAATAAATAAATTTAAAAGGAAATTCTTAATTGTGGTGGCGCCACGTAGGCGGGCCTAGAGTTCTCATATATATAAATATATGATCTTGACGTGTTTGTGACTATCAAAAAAATACCACTTGCTTTGTTCAATAACTACATATATAGTAACTTTACTTGCAAAGATTTAGGAAAATCTGAAGTTATCACTTGTCTTTTCTAGAATTTGATCTCTGACCTGTCATACTTTCACGCACTTTACTGATTGTAATACTTGATTTTGCATCAATCTACTTCAGTGGCTACTTATGGCTATGATTCTGATGGATTTTTTTTTTCTTCTATCTATTGGATTAATTAGGTATGAAAGTTTAGCTGATGTGTTGTCTTATCTGAGGGAAGTTAGGGACACATTTCTAAACGAAACGGAGAAGTATGAAATGTTCATTGGGATTATGAGAGACTTTAAGGCTCGAAGGTTTGGAACAAAAATATTCCTGGTATTATGATTCTTATTACTTTCTTTATGTAGGACTGAGTTTTGCTTTTTTTAACATTTTTCACACAATTGATATTGGTGGTGTCATAGAAAAAGTTAAGGAATTGTGTTAAGAGTATCCTAGTTTGATCCTTGGTATTAATTTTCTCGTGCCTAATTGCTATGAAAAAATACTCAATGATGAAGAGAAGGCACCTTCGAAGAAAACCAGTTATATGGAACAAGCTGTCAAACGGTAAGCTGGTCTGTAATAAGCAGAATGTCGTTTTTGTCCTATTTTTGCAGCATCAAGCCATTGAGAGAGCCATGGAGCCATACAACACCATTTAAGCGGCCATTATGCTCTTCACATGAAGAATTGTAAGCTGTATTTCCTTTATTTATTTTCTTTATGTTCTCCTTCTCTTTTTTTTTTGCAAACTAAGTATTGGTTTGAAGTGGATGAGAGTGTCACTAACCACTACTATTATTTAAGAACATTAAAGTTTACCAAAAAAATTTACAACCCCGTTAAATTAAATTTCATTTAGATACTCGAATTATAATTTGTTCCAATTATATTGGACACATGGGCATATAATAAAGTGTTCTATTAGACACTTTTAGTTTATATTTTAGGACACATTTTGCTCTATTTTCAAGTGTGAATTACATAGATATATGTTAACCACTTAAATTATGTCCCAAACCCTCTAAACTCTCTTATAACTTCGTTCAGAATTGACAAAATAAGGTAACCTTTGGGTCCTCTATTCTCCGTCTTTTTTTTTCATAAAAGAATTTCATGTTAAGAATTGTTAGAGCAGAATAGGGTTTGAGTTGACATTTCAATTTTCAAATAACGTCTTTGATTGCTTCCCCGGAGCATGGGGTTCCCCTTTATGTTTACAAGGCTATTATGACGTCCTGGACGAATTGACCATGATCAATAGGGCCGAAAATTGTTCCGTATTAGTAGGGGAAGTTGAAGGATTGTTCTTTATTAAGAAAATAGATTTGACAATTATTTAGTACTTGAAATGACTAAATTTTCACAAAATTATGTAGTGCAGCTCTTTAAGAATAGTGATATGTAAAACAAATTGTCGAAACATAAATTTTTGTTCCAGGGGCGCCATTGATGCGCTCCGTGGAGTTTTGGAAATTGAAAGCCACTATGGCGACCTTTCATCTGGCTATAGTGGGTGCCACTATAGAGGGCTACAACCCACTATTGTGTCATCCCTATGGCGCTATGCATGGGCACCATACTGCTCCTTTCTCACTATAGTGCCACCCCGACCGTTATACAGAAAAGGAGAAAGTATTGCAGCCTCCTAGGCTGCCTCAAAACAAGATTTCTCTTAATTCATGCACTCCTAAGATAGTTCTATGATTTACTAACAAAGATTTCTTAAATGCAGGTAAACAATACACAAAATTGAGGGGGCCAACTACCCCTATGAGAGATTTCTTGATGCTTCGAGTCATAAGTGGTACAAGGAGATTCAACATATGGTTTTTTGTGTAGACATGGCTTTTAAGATGAGCGGAGTTGCTGAAAAGGCTCCCGCCTTTTGCAACTGGATTAAAGAGTTTTGTTGGGGTCCTTTGGGTGTGTCCCCTCATTTCTCCAAGTACGAGTGGGTGCTAGAGTTCTATGCTCATTTACCTAAGGTCATATGGGATTCCCTTTATCCCATATTCCACATCCAAGGAGTGGATGTCCCCGTGGATGCCCGGTTTGTGAATCTAGCGTTAGGAGTGCCAAAGGTTCCTCATTAGACCTACATGGACAAGCTGAGGGAGAAGGATATGTCATGACTACGTAATATATTAGTGGATGAGAAACATTGGGAAGACGTAAGCTGGATCACTACAAAAGGCCTTACCAGCCACTACTATTCAACCGAAGTTCAGAGGTAGTTGACATTGGTTGTGTAACACCACAGAAATTTTTTCAAACTAAGACTTGAACCATTCATTGTAGTGAGTGAGATCTTATCAAGAATTAAAATTTTCTTTAGTATTAAGGTCAGGTCACTAGATGTAACACCTTGATTTCCAAAAAGAATTAAATTTGAAATTTTGCAAGTTAAGCTAAGTATGAATCTTGGGTGAACTTCAAATGATCAATATCTCCTAGCACAGGATGAGTTAGGTGTTCTACCAGATACTTTAAGAAAGATATTTGATTTATATTTCCAACACATTTGAGTTTGCAAAGTTTCGAGTTCGGATGAGTCAGATATGACCTTTTGAAGTTAGGCTGTCCAGTTAAGGAAAGTTAGCCGAAAATAGTGAGGGATATTTTGGTCCTTTCCTTACCCAATCAAATTTAATTCATTTTTAGTAATATTTTAGGGGCCTAATACTTTAAGGTTCAATTTTATAATCCTAATATATACGTAGGGTTTTAGTTGAGAGTTCAAGAAGAGGCAAGAAAAGAAAAGAGGAGAAAAGAGGCAAGGATAAAGGCGTTTCATCATGGGTTTAATCCCTATGAGGTATGTAAGCTTCCATAGTGTTGGGTTTATGCACCCACATGCCAAACATGTTATTTTTAGCGTAATTTCGTTCTCAAAAAGTTGAAGGATTCAAGTTTTTATTAGGTGTTCTTGAGGTTCATCGTAGATCTTGTCTTGTTGGCATTTTGATGAATTCTTGAGATGAAAGTGGTTGTTTGGAGTGTTTTTTTGAATTTGTTAGTGTTTACTTAGGTTTGGTAAATTAATCTAAGGATAACATGAGAAAAGAAATCGATTAAAAGCAATTTTGGGTCAGAAAATGAGAGCAAAATTCGTCGAAAGCATCCCTAGGTGAATACTGTGGCAGGGCACCCCAGATGCACCCAGGGGGCTGGGGAAGCGCACCTGCAGTGCACCCAAAGTCACTCTCCGATGTTAGGGGCTGGAGCCCTGCTCCCGGAATGCGCCAGGGTCACCTACCCCCACTCCTAGTCTGTCGATTGTCCCGTTTGAGCTAATTTAAAGTGTATCTTCACTCTTATTGATTCTAAACACTTTATACTACTTATAAGCACTTATAAATTATTGATAACATAAATCATAACCTTGAAACTATAATTAAAATTCAAGGTAAGTGAAGATTAAGTTTTGAGAGTTCTTCCGAACCTTTTGAGAAAGTCCCTTCGAGTCATTTTGAGGAGTCCTCTACAACTTCTAGTAACTTCTTTCAAGACTCAATTAAGTGAGCATGAGATTTAGAAGAATGTATTCATGAGTCTAAAATATAACCTAGATACTTCATATCATGAACCATAACTCATGAATTCATAATTCACATTCAAGAGAGAGTTAAGAGTAGAGTTCAAGAAAGCCTTTAAGTTCAATTGTGAGTTCTTCGAGATCCATAATTGAAGAAAGCCTTTAAGTTCAATTGTGAGTTCTTCGAGATCCATAATTGATTTGAACTAAGTTTTGAGGAAGTAAATAAGAGAATGAGAAGATTTGTATACATGATTTCCACCTCCTTACTTAGACCTTCGAGTGGAGTTGTTCATGCCTATAACTTCCGCTTGAACTCCATAAATTGATTTTCACTAAGAGGAGTAGTATCTCCAAATTCCTAGTCTTGAGTATTGAGTTCCTTATTCCTTTTGATATTATATTCTTAATCATGGGAATATTACATGTTACCCATTAAATCCTTGCGTTAAAATTTCATGTCCGTAATTCTGCATGAACCCTCTGAGTCGAGCTTGAATCATTGAGTTAAGTAGTTCATGCCCATAATTCTGCATGAACCATCCGAGTCAAGCATTCTTGAGATGAGTAGTATCATTGAATCCTTGAGTTCTGGAGTTTTGAGTCCAAGTATTGAGTTTTATGCATGGTTATTGAAAACCTTGAATTGAGTCATTCATGTTCATAATTCGACATGAACCCTATTTTGAGAAGTCTTTTTAAAAATTGTTTTAAAACTTGTTTCAAAGACTTGAGCACTGAGTTGAGAAAGAGTAAAGTTGAAGTTTTGTTCTTCAAAGAAGTATATCGGAACTAAGTATTCTCTAAGAGTTTATAATTGTTTTCACATTTAAGTTAAGAGGAAACTTAGAGTTCCTACAGAGTTTTAATCAAGAAAATCGAACATTGAATCCAAGAGGGCTTTTTAAACCTAAAAAGGGTTGAGCAAATTATCTCAACCCAGAGGAAGGAAGTTATTTTAAAAGGATGAGCTAAAGTATATTTTGCGAGTAGTATTGAGCATCGATGTGGGGATGAGAGTTCATATTAACTCAAGTCTCCATGTAAACCATGTAGCCATCATGGGTATTAACAGGTCATACTTTCGAGATGATCACGTAAGTTAAACCACTGGATCCACTAGGTTGAGGATGTTCTATGTGACGGCAAAGTATAGGACAGTTCTGGCAGCGTGGGCGAGACATTGTGTCACCACTTAGGCTCATAGTGGTGGTTGTCGGTTAGAGAATCTCCCACATAAACTATATTACTTTCTTATATAAGTAAAGTTGAGTTTGTTGTTGCATTTTATTTAATGAACTAAGTTGCTTTTACTATTTTATAAAGCTTTCTATATATTGCATGCATATTCTTGTTTTATTTTGAGTTGAGTATCCAGAGTCGAGTATCCTATCTTTGAGTTGAGTTGCTAATATCTAGTTGAGTATCCTATTCCTAATTTGAGTTGAGTTGAAAAGAGGTAAGTATGTTTACTTTTTATCAAGTTCAAGCCTATGTTTTATGCTTTAGAATTCCCCTTACATGCTCGTACATTCCACGTACTGAGCCAATCGGCCTGCATCTTCTCATGATGCAGACACATGTATTCAGGATCTTCAACAGGAGTTTCGTTGATACATCCGAGAGTTCGAGTTAGATATGTGAGCCTCCTATCTTCAGGAGGATTTCATTTACTTTTCAGTTTAGTCAGGACGTCGTGGGTCTTGCCCCGACTTCCATCCTTATCAGTCATAGGCTTCATAGATAGTCAGTATAGTTTAGGAGTCTGTATTAATCATTTATTTTATTAAATGTTTTAAAGACTAAAGTTGCCTATTTTATGGCTAGTTGAATATATTATTTTTATTCAATGTTGTTCATTTCAATTTTAAGCTTGTGTATGCTTAAGTTAGTCTTTCGCTTGTAGTCATCCAGGATGAGGGTTCGATTAGGGACCAGCAATGGTCTTCGAGTGTCGGCCACGTCCAGGGTGTAGACACGGGTCGTGACAGGTTGGGCAAAGGATTATTCCATTAGGAAACTGAACCGATGTGACCTATCGATGGGCCATGGTGGTAGCCTACATAATCGTTGGGATCCCAGTGAATGTGGGGCAGAAGATCGTGTTAGAGTGGAATGATTTTTACCGCGGCAACAAGAAATACCCCTTTATTCCTGGCCTAGTGTCTGTGCTATGCAAGAAAGCAGGGGTATCCTTAGATGAAACAAATTATGAGGTGGAGAATGGTAGGGCGTTCAACCCCTTACTGGTAAGGTAGAAGCCTTGTCGATCCCCTAAGAGTGAGAAGATGGACGATGAATGAACTAGAAGAGAAGTAGCGGGTCTACAAGAGGGTGAGGATGTTGATGTGGAACCTACCTCCGCCTAGTCCCAACCCCTATTACCTAAAATTTGTCTAGAATATAACTTAGGATACTTGATATTGTTTCTGGTTTCCCCATTTGTGAATAAGACATATTTTATACTTTCTTATTTTTAGGTTGGTGTAATACTTGTTTCTACGTTTACTGCATTGATATGAACTAAACAGGTGACAAAAATTGATTCTAAAGGGCAATGCAAATCATGGAATAATAGATTTGAGTCTTTGATTTTCCCTACTATCGCGGAGGTCCACTATAGCGCCTAAGCATTGCTATGGAAACTTCTGCAAGGGCAAGAAACCTTTCAATATAGCGGCAACGATGTAGTGACCTGAATCTGCTATTATGACCAAATGAGTTTTTTCTTTAAATTACTATTTTCAGCATCATTTTCCCACTCCCTTATTTGTACCAATTCTTTAACCACCTTATCATTAGTAAAGCAATGCCAAGATCGTTCCCACACACAAGTGTCACATTCTTTCGAACCATACACTCATTTCTGAATTAGAGATCTTACCCAATAACACAAAAATAGTCACTTAGACCATATTATAAATGAATGTCAAATAACATGGTAAGACAATTCGTATAATCACCTAGTGCTATCACACAATATTATCCCTTCCATGGTTCCCAATCATTATTGTCACACCCCGAGCCTACACCCCAAGCTAATCCTAAGTCTAGTATATCACAAGCATACTGAATAGATAACATATATAAGCGGAAGGATAACTAATAACTCAGTCAAAACTAAGGACACCAAATGATAATAAATTCGAACACGTCAAGGGGAAACCACCCTAAACAACTAAATACTGACTCGATGTCTGAAAGCCTCTACTACTGATGAGCTACTGGGAAAATTCCTCAGCTAGCTTGATGTATCGTGGTTTCACGGTACTTTCAATACTTTTTCCTTAAGTTTAGTGTGTGTCTAAGGCCTTTTTGTAGTAATTTTAACATATTTTTATCTATGTTTATAGGAAAACTTAACAAAATGGAAATGCAGAAGACTGTGCTGAAATCAGTGCAGAAGTGATGACCTACGGAGCCATCGATGGCCCGTCGACCATTCGACGGTCCATAGGTGGTGATCGTCGACTGGAGGTTCACACATTTGGAAGTAACTCGGGGAAATCTAACCAAGTGTGAGGCTACGGAAGGATCGATGGTCCGTCAACTGATCGACATACCATCCTGGCAAATCGTTGTTTCTAACAGAAAGTAGTCCTAGTACCCGACTTGAAGAAATCACTAAGTATGGAGGAAAGGAGGCATCGACGGACCTTAAGTGAGATGACGGATCGTGCTTTATGATCCGTCAATTGTAACAGAAAGGATGCAAAAGTGAAGGTCGAAGAAAAAGTGAAGTGTGGACCGACGGAGGCTGTCGACGGTCCGTCGTTCCATCGACGGACCGTCAGTTAGGTCGTCGACTGAAGACGCATTTTGGACAGATTTTTCCTTATTTAAAACTCCTTTTAATTTAGGACTTTTTATTATAAATAGGGTTAAAAACCTCGTTTTAGGGGTTAGACTTTTTACTAATTTTCATACTCTTGTTATTGGAAGTTGAACTTTGGATTTTGGGAATTACTTCAAGTTTCCGGAATCGATTCTTACAATATTTTTGTTAATTCAAGTGATATTTCTGGATTTTCTTCAAACTTGTCAAAGTAAGTACATGAATTTTTGTTTAACAACCATGAATTGTGTAATTCTAAGCATGGGTAAGTAAATCCACAACTAGGGTTGTGGGAATCATAGGGTAATTAGCAAGATAAAACTAGCTAAATAACAATTCTAGAATTGGTTCTTGCATGTATTGATAATTCTTTCATTTAGAATTCTTTTAACGAGTGCACGCGTTAGAACTTGCCCTATTTCTACTGCCGGACCAAGGGGGTAGTTAATACGAAAAGAATTATCAACATAGATTTAGTATACACTATCTAATAGGCTAGTCTCAATTGGTGCGAAGTAGTAACTTAGCGATACATTGAATATGATGCTTAATATGAGGTAAGGGTAAGGGTTAGTAATTCAACACACATAGCCGGACCAAGGTACGGGGTGAAATTCTCTAGTTGTCGGACCAAGGAATTAGAGATACATAACTTACCACTTTGCATGCAAGACACTAGGAAAGAGTTGTTATAGCAAGGATTATCGTGTTAATGAACCTATGGGGAACACTTACGTCCTAGTTTCTCTCATCACTTGATAAAGACTAAAGTTTTAATCTTGCTACTTGTTTACGTAGAACTAATTGAACGTTTTTGTTACACAAAACCCCCCCTTTTTATTTAACTATTTTCGGAAAGGACTTGACTAAATAGACGTCATAGTAGATTAAAGTTAAGTCTAAATCATTTTCCTCGTGGGATCGACCCCAACCTAACAATTGGGTTTTTTACTTGATACGACCGCTTATACTTCTTTAGGGAAGTATAATTTGAGCGTATCAAATTTTGACGCCGCTGCTGGGGATAGTGGATTTTAGAATAACTTTAAACACATTACCGAATTTTAGTCAACAATTTCCTAATTTTACTTTTTCTTTTTCTTTTTGTCTCTCGCAGGTCTAGCTCTAGTGTATGCCAAGTACACGGAGTCGAGGAGAACCAATACTTTCACTTGATCCAGAACTAAACCGTACACTCGCAGAATGAACAATCCACTCAATCTTGCTAATATTGGTGTTGATATCAACCGTCAACCTCCTTCGTCGATTGATTCTCATAATCAAGTGATTGTTGAGAACCCTGGGGAACGTGATCTGAGGAGGCAACCTCCTGCCCCACGCCCTCAAGAGTACTATAGGGGCAATGTTAATATCACTGACTCTGACGGGCCACTTGTCCTACCTTCTCTACCACATGGTCATACTTTCGTGGTAACTAGTAGCTTGATGCAGATGCTCACTGCTAGAGGTTTGTTTTCGGGGCTACCATCTGAGGATCCACATGCTCACATCGACAAACTAAGGTCGGCGTGTAAGAGTTGTGTAGGGAGGCCTGACTTGGATATGGACGTCATTGGGTTAAGAGTGTTCCCTCTCTCACTGACGGGAGAGGCGGCTATATGGTTTACTGGGCTTTCCTATAACTCGATCAATACTTGGAACCAATTGAGGGATGTGTTCCTAGCACGTTACTATCCGGTGTCTAAGAAGCTCAACCTCAAAGACAGGGTGAACAACTTTGTGGCATTGCCTGGGGAGTCGGTAAGCAGTTCTTGGGATAAGTTAGCCTCATTCCTGATAAGTGTCCCAAACCACCGTATTGATGATGAATCGTTGAAAGAGTACTTTTATAGGGGGCAAGATGATAACAATAAGGCGGTACTTGATACTATTGCGGGTGGTTCTTATGGGGAATGTACTTATGCAGAGATCGCTCAGAAGTTAGAGAAAATCTCCCGAAATAATAAAGCTTGGAGCACTAGGAAGTCAGATACTGGGAGAAACACTTTTGCGGTGCAATCTACACACAACCCAACCGCAGATGAGATTCGTGAAGAGATGGCTCAAATGAGAATTGAGCTTGGGTTAGTGTTGAAACATGTCACCGTGGGTGCGGAAAAAGTAAATGCGGTGAACTATTTGGCTAAACCACCATCGCCGGTTGATGACTACTACTATGAGGAAGACTCTTATGCAGTGAATAAGCAAATGGGGGGTTTCCGGCCGAACGCCCAAGGCTCCAATCAGGAGAATTGGCGCCAAGGTCAAGGAAATCAAGGTCGAAACTATGGTAATTACAACCTATAGGGCACTATGTTCGAGATGGTAACTTCAACCGCGATAACAACTTCAACCGGGGTAACTATGGTAACAGAAACGATCGGAGTGGGCCCTATGTTCCACCACAAAATTGGGAAGTTGCTCCTAGGGATGATGGAGGTAGTATGGCGAGAGTTGAGGATATGTTGCAGAAGATGAGGAGGAGGTTTGATGCTAGTGATGAGCACACCAAAGAGTTGAGAGGTGATTTAGCAAATATTGGGCAAAAGGTGGATGCACATGCAATCTCAATCAAGAAACTTGAGTTGCAAATGGCTCAATTGTCTTCTACTGTGAACCCACGTCAACCGGGTACTCTTCCTAGCAATACTGTGCAAAATCCAAAAAATGATGAACATTGTATAGCAGTCACTACTCGAGGTGGTAAGCAAACCATGATCCACCTATGTCGTCTGGCGTAGAAGATGAGATTAGAAGAGAAGATGTGGTAGTAGAAGCTAGTGGTGAGTTGGTAAATGAAGCGGTGAAAGAAGCAGAGATGCACCAAAAGGTGACTCCCATTCAAAGACCGCCACCACCATTCCTGCAAAGGTTGGTAAAAAAGACCGAGGATGGTAAATATCGGCATTTTATTAATATGTTGAAACAGCTTTCCATCAATGTTCCTTTGATAGAAGCTCTTGAACAAATGCCCGGTTATGCGAAGTTCATGAAACATATGGTCACTAATAAGAGATCGGTTAGTTTTGAGGATGATGATCGGATGCAACATTGTAGTTCTATTGCTACAAGGTCTCTTGTGCAAAAGAAAGAAGATCCGGGCGCTTTCACTATTCCATGTACAATCGCGTTATTACACTTCGCTAAAGCATTATGTGATCATGGGGCAAGCATAAATCTCATGCCTCTCTCCATTTACAAGAAGTTGGGTTTGGATGACCCAAATCCCACTGCGATGCGGTTACTGATGGCCGATCAAACAGTGAAGAGGCCTATTGGGATATTCCACGATGTGTTAGTGAGGGTGGAGTCATTCATATTTCTGGTCGATTTTGTGATTCTTGACTGTGAGGTGGATTTTGAGGTGCCTATTATCCTTGGGAGGCCATTCCTTGCTACTGTTCGTGCCTTGGTTGACATGGAGAAAGGGCAGATGAAGTTTCGGTTAAACAATGAAGAAGCGACTTTCAACATTTGTATGTCCATGAGGCAGAGTGGTGAGGTCCAATCGGTATCTGCGATATCTTACAGGGTTGAGAGTTCGTCTGAGGTACAAATAGAAGAGCGTCTTGGTGTTGAGGCACTAGCGGCAGTAATCATCAATTTTGAGAGTGATTGTATTGAAGAGTATGGGTCATTGGTTGCGGCACTTGATCGAGGTGACGTTCGGTTCAAACCAAAGAAGTTGGAGTTAGATATTGATACGCTCAAACTTACTTCTCAAATAAAAAGTAAAGCGGTTGTATCAAGTAAAGAACCCAACTAATGAGGTTGGGATCGATCCCACGAGGAAAATAGTTCAGACTTAACTTTATTCTATTATTACTACTATTTAGCCAACTATTTTCCAAGAAAGACAAAAAGGGGGGGGGTTATTTCTGAATTAAAGAAAATGATTAACTAAATTAAAGTAAACAACTAACAGATTCAAACTTCGGAGTTTAATCAATTAATAAAAGTAACTAGGGCTTAAGTGTTTCCCACAGGTTCCTAACTATGGAGTTTAGTTACCCATGGTCATAATTACACAATTCATATTTTTAATGGAAGAATTCATGTACTTACTTTAATGAGAAAGAATAAAATCCAGAATTTAACTTGATTAATCAACACAAAACACCAACAATCAATTCCAGAAAAAGTGTATCAATTACTGAAATTAATTCTTCAATACTTGAACAAGAGAACTAAAAATTATCAAAAAGTCTAACCCCAAAAACGAGGTTTTTCGAACTATTTATAATAAATACAAAACCTAATCAAAGAAGGATTCTATTTACTGAAAATCTGTCCAAACGCGTCTGGGTCGACGGACCTCGTGACGGACCTTCATGGACACGACGGACCGTCATGGCCTCCGTCGTCCCATACTTCACACAATCTTCTGCTCCTTTCTTCATCCCCCCGACGGACAAGTATGACGGACCGTTTCAAGCACGACGGTCCGTCGAGGGTCTCCGTTCCAAAACACTTGAACTTCTTGGAATTTGGGTACTGGGACTACTTCTTTGATCTTCACAACGAACAAGCATGACGGACTGTCGTGGCTATGACGGTCCGTCATGGACTTCCGTAATCCCACACTTGGTCAGACTTCCCCATCTTCCATCAGCAGCTTTTCTCCTCACTATAATGCCCCCTACGGACCGTCACAACCTCGACGGACCGTCATGAGCTCCGTAGGTGGTCTCTTTTGCATTTCTTGCTCAAAAACTTCCACGTTCATCCTTGGACAGATTTCCTGCAAACAAAGAGAAACATATATAAAAATCAACACAAAAAGGCTTTGGACATACAATAAACTTAAGGAAAAAACATTAAAAGTACCGTGAAACCACGGTACATCAACACCCTCAACTTAAATTCGTTGTTTGTCCTCAAGCGACGCACTATGACTCACTACAAAATCTTTGTACACGAGTATCCATTTTTTATCTTTTGCAATCATTTGGCTATCAATCCCGATCATTCTCATTATGTTCGTGCATGTTATCACTATTAGGCATTGACTTATGTAGAATCAGACCATGACACAAACTCACTACGCAATGACACCTATCCTCTTCAATTTCTCACCGAGGTGCTAATATTTCCGATATTGCAACTACTGTCCTCACTTCAAATAACATCCTCATTTTTCACACAATGATTTCAGTTTGAGTATAAGGATTACTTTTTGACACTCACTCTCAGAACAAATCCACAACTCATTTATACATATTGCCATAGGCTTGCCCTTATTTTCACTACTTTAAGTTCGCCATACAACTCTTAGGATCACAATAGGACTTTTTACCTTGTAACATAGGCTCAGGGTCAGGTAGGGTATATTTAGGTATCCTTTAGTGACTTGTTGCCCTCCTTGACATATCGACTAAACGCACCATCTTTCTATCATTCTATTTCGCCCAATTTCTAAATTTTCTTTTACCTTGCTGTTTTCCCTTTCTCATCCTTATATGTAAGTGACTTTTCTCTTTCCTTGTGTTTCATTATCATGATATATATTTATTTATTTTTATTTATTATTATTTTTTTAGTCACTTCTGTTTTGTTCTTTCTTCCTCTTCATACTTTCAACCCCAATTTTCCGGAGTATTCCTTATAACAGCCACCCTCAACTCATGACTTTGCCATGAGTTAAGGTTCACAATACCCATGGTTGGGTCAGGGCCACGACAAGGTTGCTTATTATCCACCCTCAACTTATGTTTTTGGCATAAACTGAGGTGCACATGTCCAAAGAGGGACCAGGGCCAACACGTTGTTCCCCGAGAGGATCAGTTGGGATGAAAAAGAAAGATCTGTTTTTAGGCTCAAATCATTTGGATCAATAAAATGGTTAACTTCATTTGGTTTTTTGTTATTTTTAGGCTCAAGATTGACTATTTCGAACAAAGGCCTATGATCCTTTCCTAATTGTTTGTTTTGGCTCACTTTTAGCAGGACTAACCAGGCAAGTTCTAGCTCAGTATTAATGGTGGACATTCGAATTCACCTCACACTCACTTGACATTCCTTACATTCCCAAATTATTAGACACCTAGTTCGAGTCTTAGATTCAGGATCATGCAGTAGTGTATCTTTATTTCATGTTTCAAACCACACAATTATCAATTACTATGCCTAGTCATGCATCATTTTGATTATCAGGATATCATATTTGTTTTAGCTATCATGCTTCAGATTTATACTATGTACATAAGATATGACATGCCGGTTCAACAATAAAAGTAATCAGTCTTTTGGGGAAAAAGAACACAGGCAAGAAAACCCCAAGAGAGGATCGTGAATTGGGCTACTCAGACTTCACCCTAACATTCACTTTCCATTTACCCCACCCCCAACAAAACAAATATGCAATTGTCCCAAATGCATAAAAAAAACTAAAGTACGTGAATGGTCGGTGAAGCAAACCTGAGGCGCAAAGCGCCGGCGATCAACAAGCTGGTGGGTCCGGTTCCCCGGAACCCACTCCCTCCATAGTCTGGACACCCTCAGTAGTGTCCTCAGCAGCAACAGCACTATCAATCGTGCCTCTCACTATATCCACAACTCTGGAGCTAGACGCCCCGGCAGCTAACTCTACAGCCCTCAATGTACGAGCCTCCTCGTCAGCAATCGAGGCTCTCCTCGCAGCCTCCATCTCACGGCGCTCCTTCTTCCTCGCCCTAGCCTCATCCTTCTCTCGACCCCTGCGCCTCTTGGAATGCTCTCGTGGGGGAGGTGGTGGAACATCAGAAGTGGCAAAAAGAGCAGCCATCACTGTATCCTCAGCAGGCTCTGCAGAAGGGGCCTCAGACTCAGGCACCCTAGCCTCTAAGATCATATCAAGATCAGCCCGCAAACTCGCAACCGCAGCCTGAAGGGTCGACATGTCCATCGGAGGTGCTGGTCGGGCTAGCACTCGCAACTCATAAGCGTCTAAGCGCTGATGCACCTTTGCGATCTTCCTTTCTGTGTGCTATGTCATCTTGCGCTCCAAGCGCTCCTCTGCCTCAGCAATAGACCTCTGCATCCAAGGTTGGATGTGATGCAGAAGCGTAGCCATCAGTGCCTCGAGTTTCTAGACCCTAGCAAGAGGGACCAGAGTGGCGGAAGAAGCCGAGCGAGAGGAACTCGGCGCAGTGCTACTACCCGAGATAGACTCGACCGGGGTAGTGTCAGTGGGTGCAGAAGCAGCCTGGGAAGCCGCATGAGCCTGCTCTATAGTATCTGCCAGGGTCTCACCAAGTGGGACCACCTCCGGGCAGGGCCCTCTGCGTGGAGCCAACTCATTGGGATGAGGCCGATGTCATCATTGCCCTGCGGGGTCTTGAGCTGATCAATGTGCCAGATCGGCACACCTGCGAACCTGCATAAAGATAAAACCATGCAAGGAAAAGGGTAAGTCCTGGTGACCTTGAAGGCCCTCTCGTGCATGACCGCCTGTAAAAGCCAAGCGAAGTCAACCTCGAACCCTGCCATCATTGTGGCCATCAGAACTGCACGATCCCGAGTGACTATATTATCTGTAGCAGTGGGGGAAAGGCAGTGGCGGACTATCAACCATAGAAACTTGGCCGTAAAGGTCAAGTTGGCCTTCCTGATGGCTCCCTTTGGCTCCATTACCCAATCAGCAGCCTCTCCATCAATAGACAAGTGCTGGGCCATCCACCTCTTGGTGGTCTCTCTCAGCGATGGTTCACGTAAAAACCGGCCCTCTTTAACAATGTGCCACCGGTAGTCGAACTCGGCAGTGAGAGGTGTCCTGGTGGTATCAACATCCTCACCGTACAGATATCGGCGGATGGCTGGCATGGAGATGTCGACCTGTATGCCGCGTACTCTGACATGATCAAGTGGGGCCAGTTTGGCAGGGGCAGCCCGCCTGTCGATCTATGATCGGAGAGTAGCCACATAGGAGGCGTAAAACTCTCGGACCAACTGCTCACTATACCGGCCCAAAGCACGAGCCGTCCACTCTAATCGGTGTCCGGTGAAGAGGGTGTGGATATCCGGCATGGTGGGAAGACTACCCGTAAGGACCCGCCTCTCCAGTGTAATGGTCCGTGTTATGATGCCCTTATCATTTAGTAGCTTGGCGTCTGAATACACTTGGTATTGCCCGTCGACACACCACCGGTTGGGCTGGTCGACAACCGGGGCAGGAACTCCAGTCGGTGAGCCTGGGGTGGAATCAGTACTGTCAGCCTCATCTGCCGAAGTAGACTGTGCAGCTGTGGCGTGTGCAGAGGCTTCTGCAGACCCTGAGGCTTCCTCCGACCAAGAAACTCCTAAGGAGCCAGACGCTCCTTCGTCTTGGGCAACTAACCCAGAAGGTATGCCGGTCAGTGTATGCTCCTCATCAGACTGGGAGGCAGTGACTACGTCGGACGCCACCTTTTTGGGCGTCGCTCTGGTTGCACGTGTAGCTCGTGCTGGAGTGGCAGTTCCTGGGGGCACGTACTCAGGATCATGCTCATCATCCGAGCCTATAACCAGTCGGGCAAACGGGGCAACAGATTTGGAATGCCCACGTGCGTAAACGCGATCTTGTTTCGGTGCTATGAGAGGTGGTACCTGTAAAGAATCATTATTAGTACTAGAAGAAGCAAACAAGACGATCAAAAATGAGACAAAATACACATACAATCAAAGCAGTAATGACAGATCTGTAGTTGCAGTGAGGCATGACGGACCAGGTGACGGCCTGTCGTGAGTATGACGGACCATCGTGGGGTCCGTCATGTAAATACTTAACAATATAGACTCTTAGAAGGAAAGTCTCTGACTGGTACGACGTCGTGGATGTCCGTCAGTGGACACTTAGAAAAAGTATTGAGACCCTTAGCCCAGGGGTCTCTGACAACCAAGACGGTTGTGCAGGACGGACCGTCGTGGGCATGACGGTCCGTCACATGTGTCCGTCAGTGGACACTTAGAAAAAGTATAGAGACCCTTAGAACAGGGGTCTCTGAAAACCAAGACGGTTGTGCAGGATGGACCGTCGTGGGCATGACGGTACGTCACATGTGTCCGTCAGTGGACACTTAGAAAAAGTATTGAGACCCTGAGAAAAGGAGTCTCTGACAACCAAGACGGTTGTGCAGGACGGACCGTCGTGGGCATGACGAACCGTCACATGTGTCCGTCAGTGGACACTTAGAAAAATTATTGAGACCCTGAGAACAGGGGTCTCTGACAACCAAGACGGTTGTGCAGGATGGACCGTCGTGGGCATGACGGTCCGTCACATGTGTCCTTTGGTGGACACTTAGAAAAAGTATTGAGACCCTGAGAACAGGGGTCTCTGACAACCAAGACGGTTGTGAGGACGGATCGTCGTGGGCATGACGGTCCATCACATGTGTCCTTTGGTGGACACTTAGAGAAAATACATTGTGGGGTGTTGGGACGGACCCTATGACGGTCCGTCGTGGTTACGACGATCTGTCATCGGGGTTTCGTTCTGTCATTCAGAGACAGAACTGGGGATGCAACGATCAACCCAAGTGATTCAAACCAAAGACCCAACATTTCCCTACAGCTTTCTAACCCAAATACCTATCAAATTTACAAGGCTAAAGCACCCATTTCTCGAGTTTTATCAAGGCAATTCGTGGGACTAATAACCTAGGTCAGACAATATTTGGTCAAAGATCAAAGACCCACAAAAAGAAATATGCAAAAAGTAAATTAAAAACAAAAATGAAGAGTAAATGGGTAGAGTTCAGAAGCACATACCTTGGAAGAGGAGAAAACAAAACGGAAGTGAGGCACCCAACTATGAAGATGAGAATCACAGCAGCAGACTCCGACTAAGAAAGGAGATTTCGGGATGGGGAAAATGAGAATGTGGGGATTTTGGGAAGGGAAGGAAGTTGAAAAGGGAGGAAATGGGAGAAAGAGGGAAAGAAAAAGGTTGAATGAAGGGGTGGGGAGTTTAAAAAGGTTTAAAACTTTTAAAATTCCCCAGCCGGGTTGGGTTAGGTTGCTGGATAATGAAGCGACGAGACCCCGACGACGGTCCATCACATCTGTGACGGTCCGTCATAGGTTTCGTCGCATGTGCCCTAATTTTTCAAAGCAATATAGAACGTACCTAGCACGACGGAGTCATGCGATGGTCCGTCACATGCCAGTCGATGTATCCGTCAGTGAATGTGGCAGAGTAATTTTCTGCAGAACTTCCTGGAGATATGCTACCTGAAAATTTAAAACCCATTAGTAGAAAATGCTACCATTACTAGAAAGAAAACTATAATTTGTTTATATGATACATATTGGGTTGCCTCCCAACCAGCGCCTGATTTAACGTCGCGGCACGACTGAGGACACTCGATTACTCAGACTTCATCAAGATGGTATGCCTCAATCACCTCATTCGCTGATTCCGCATGCCCTATATAGATTTTTAGACGTTGTCCATTCACCTTAAACCGCACACCTTCCTTGTTTTCCAACTCAACCGCTCCATGAGGGAATAGTTGGGTGATCAAGTAAGGGCCAGTCTATTTGGACTTGAGCTTGCCCGGAAACAAGCGCAACCTAGAGTTGAATAAAAGCACCGAATCCCCAACCATAAACTCTCGTTTCTCGATTTTTAGGTCATCGTACTTCTTCATCTTTTCTTTGTATAGGGCTGAGCTTTCATAAGCTTTTAGGCGAAATTCATCGAGTTCATTCAACCCATTTAACCATTGTTCTGCAGCTTCGTTCCAGTCCATTTTTAACTTCTTCATAGCCCACATGGCTTTATGCTCTAATTCAACCAGAAGATGACAAGCTTTCCCATATACTAGTCGGTATGGGGACATACCTATGGGAGTCTTATACGCTGTCCGGTAGGCCCAAAGAGCATCATCAAGCCTCCTTGACCAATCTGTTCTACTAGCGTTCACTGTTTTTGAAAAGATCTGTTTGATCTCCCTATTTGACACTTCAACTTGCCCATTAGTTTGAGGATGGTAAGGAGTGGCCACATTATGGCGAACCCCATATTTCTCCAATAATCCCTTGAACAATTTGTTGCAAAAGTGGGATCCCCCATAACTAATAATTGCCCGTGGGGTACCAAATCGAGAGAATATATTCTTTTTCAAGAACGCAGTGACACTGTTCCCCTCATTGTTTGCGAGGGCGATGGATTCCACCCACTTAGATACATAATCAACTGCTACTAAAATATAATTCATTCCATGAGAACTCACAAACGGACCCATAAAGTCAATACCCCAAACATCAAATAACTCAATCACAAGAATGGGGTTTAGAGGGAGCTCTTGCTTTCTTGAAATGTCGCCATCTCTTTGGCATCTATCACACGCTTTGGTGAACTCATGAGCATTTTGATGAATAGTTGGCCAATAGTAACCACATTGTAAGATCTTATGAGCAGTCCGGATACCACTATGATGTCCACCAAAGGGTGAGGAATGGCATGCCTCTAAAACACTCAACATCTCAACTTCAGGCACACAACACCGAATAAGTCCATCAGCACAGCTCCTATATAAGTATGGTTCATCCCAAAAGTACTTCTTCACATCGTACATGAACTTTTTCCTTTGATGAAAGATCAAGTCCGATGGAACAATATCACTAGCTAAATAGTTTGCAAAATCTGCGAACCATGGAATCAAGTCTTGTGAGGCAGCCAATACATGCTCATCGGGGAACGTGTCATCAATGTCAGTCTTATCTCCCAACTCCCTCATAGCTTCATCTTCTAGACGGGACAAGTGATCAGCAACTTGATTTTCGGTCCCTTTTCTATCCCTTACCTCAAAGTCAAATTCTTGCAATAGTAATACCCAACGAATCAACCTCGGTTTTGCATCCTTCTTTGCCATCAAATATCTCAAGGATGAATGGTCAGTATGCACTATAACTCTAGTACCTAGCAAATAGGAGCAAAATTTTTCAAAAGCAAATACTACGGAGCTCTTGCTCAGTTATTGTATAGTTCTTCTAAGCTTCATTGAGGGATTTACTAGCATAGTAAATGGGATGAAGGATTTTGTCCCGTCTTTGTCCCAATACCACACCAAGGGCAACCCCACTAGCATCGCACATCACCTCAAATGGACTGCTCCAATACGGAGAAATAATGATAGGTGCAGATACCAATTTTTCTTTTAGCTCGCCGAATGCTTTAAGATAGGATTCATCAAAATAAAATTTACAATCTTTCTCCAGCAGTTTGCACAACGGATGTGCAATTTTTGAGAAATCTTTGATGAATCTCCTGTAAAAACCTGCATGCCGAAGAAAGCTTCTCACACCTTTTACAGAGATATGAGGAGGAAGTCTCTCTATTACCTCGACTTTGACTCGATCAAGCTCTATGCCCTTTTCTAAAATGCGATGACCCAAAACAATACCTTCTTTTACCATAAAGTGGCATTTTTCCCAATTGAGTACTAAATTGCAGTCTTCACATCTCTTAAGAACCTCAGATAAATGGCTCAAGCAACGCTAGAATGATTCACCAACCACAAAAAAATCATCCATAAAAACCTCAATAGTATCTTCCACCATGTCGGAGAATATTGACATCATACATCTCTGAAATGTGGCGGGTGCATTGCACAACCCAAACGGCATTCTCTTGAACGCAAAGATCCCATATGGACAAGTAAAGGTGGTTTTCTCTTAACCTTCTGGTGCAATAGAAATCTGATTATACCCCAAATAACCATCAAGAAAACAGTACCACCCTTTTCCAGCAAGTCTATCCAACATCTGATCCATGAAGGGCATAGGAAAATGGTCTTTTTCGGTCCATGCATTTAATTTCCGGTAATCCATACACACCCTCCATCCAGTCACCGGTCTCATTGGAACAAGTTCATTTTTTTCATTGGGGACCACAGTCATTCCCCCTTTCTTAGGTACACACTGAACAGGGCATACCCAACTACTATCGGCGATCGGATATATTACTCTGGCATCCAACCATTTAATGATTTCCTTCTTCACGACCTCTTGCATAGGTGGATTTAAGCGTCTCTGATGCTCAATACTTGGCTTATGATTGGGCATGAGTCCACCCAATAGCTCTTTTGAACCTTTTTAGCACTTTCACCAAACTCTCAACTTGTTGTTCATTCAGGTCTGATGCAATGATTACCGGCAATGTGTCACCGTTTCCTAAGAATTCATACCTGAGATGAGGTGGGAGAGCTTTTAGTTCTAACTTTGGAGCCTCCTCTATAGATGGTTTCGCGGGTGAAGACTCGCGATTCTTCATGTCTAGCTCATATTTCTTCGATTTAAACAGAACATTACCAAGATCAAGAGCAGCGACTAATGACCCATATTCTTCAATGCAATCATTATCAAAATTCATTATCACTACCGCCAGTGCTTCTACACCTAGACGTTCTTCTATTTGTGTCTCGGGTGACTTACCAACTTTGTAAGATATAGCAGATACCGATTGGAGCTCACCACTCTGTCTCACGGACCTACAAATGTTGAAGGTCACTTCTTCATTGTTCAATCGAAATTTCATTTGCCCCTTTTCCATATCAACTAAGGCTCTACCCGTAGCAAGGAATGGCCTCCCAAGAATAATAGGCACCTCAAAATTGACTTCACAATCAAGAATAACAAAATCTGCCGGAAATATGAACGACTCCACTTTTACTAGCACATCGTGGAGTATCCCTACAGGCCTTTTTACTGTTCGATCGGCCATCAGTAGCCGCATCGCAGTGAGCTTTGGATCACCCAAACCCAACTTCTTGTAAATCGAGAGGGGCATGAGATTTATGCTTGCCCCCAGATCACATAGTGCTTTCGCAAAATGTAATAACCCGATTGTACAAAGAATAGTGAATGCACCCAGATCTTCTTTCTTCTGTACTAAAGATCTTGTAGCAATAGCACTACAATGTTGCATTCTATCATCATCCTCAAAAGTGACCGATCTTTTCTTTGTAACCAGATCTTTCATAAACTTGGCATAACCGGGCATTTGTTCTAGAGCTTCTACCAAAGGGACATTGATAGAAAGCTGCTTCAACATTGTTATAAAACGCCGATATTTACCCTTCTCGGTCTTTTTCGCTAATCTTTGAGGAAAGGGGGGGGGTCTAGGCATGGGAGTTACCTTTTTAGGCACTTCAGCATCTTTTTCAGTGTTATCTTCTACTTCATCACTAACCTCTACCACTTTATCATTATCTCTCATCACCTTTTCCACAATAGACGGCATAGGTGGGTGAATGGTTTGCTTACCACCCCGAGTAGTAATTGCCATACAGTGTCCATCATTTTTCGGATTTTGGACAGTGTTGCTAGGGAGAGTGCCCGGTTGCCGTGTGTTCACAGTCGCAGATAATTGGGCCATTTGCAACTCAAGCTGCTTAATCGATATTGCATGTGTATCGACTTTCTGCCCAATACCCGCTACATCACTCCTTAACTCTTTTGTGTGCTCATCACTAGCATCGAACCTTATCATCATTTTGTGCAACATATCCTCAACTCGCGCCATACTACCTCCACCATCCCTAGGAGCAACTTCACGATTTTGAGGAGGAACATAGGGCCCACTCCTATCATTTCTGTTACCATATTTACCCCTATTGAAATTGTTATCGCGGTTGTAATTTCCATCACGGGCATAATTACCCTCACGGTTATAGTTACCATAGTTCCGACCTTGGTTCCCTTGACCTTGGCGCCAATTCTCCTGATTGGAGCCTTGGGCATTTGGTCGGAAACCCCCCATCTCATCATTTACTGCATAGGAATTCTCCTCATAATAATATTCATCAGTTGGTGGTGGTGGTTTAGACAAGTAGTTCACCGCATTTATCTTTTCTGCACCCCCAGTGACATGTTTTAACACAAACACAAGCTCAGTTCTCATCTGAGCCATCTCTTCACGAATCTCGTCTATCGCTGGGTTGTGTGTGGATTGCACTGCAAATGTATTTCTCCCAGTATTTGACTTCCTAGTACTCCATGCTTTATTATTCCGAGAGATTTTCTCTAACTTTTTGGCAATCTCAGCATAAGGACACTCCCCATAAGAACCACCTGCTATAGTATCCAATACCGCTTTATTATTATCATCTTGTGCCCAATAGAAGTATTCTTTTAGTGACTCATCATCTATGAGGTGATTGGGGACACTTATCAAAAATGAAGTGAACCTATCCCAAGAACTGCTAACTGACTCTCCTGGTATTGCCACAAAGTTGTTCACTCTCTCTTTGTGATTTAGTTTCTTGGAGACCGGGTAGTAACGTGCTAAGAAAACGTCCCTTAGTTGGTTCCGAGTGAATATTGAGTTATAAGGGAGCTTAGTGAACCAAATAGCAGCCTCTCCCGTCAGTGAGATAGGAAATACTCTTAACCCTATTACATCCAAATTCAAATCAGGCCTCCCTACACAGCTTTTACACACTGCCCTCACCTTAGCTATATGGGCATGTGGGTCCTCAGAAGGTAGCCCTGAAAACAAAACTCTAAGAGTGAGCATTTGCATTAGACTACTAGTTACCACAAAGGTGTGACCTTCTGGTAGAGAGGGCAAGACAAGTGGCCCATCAGAGTCTGCAATGTTATCATAACCTCTGTAGTATTCTTGAGGACGTGGAGTGGGATTTTGTCCCCTTTGTGCTTTTTGACCAGGATTATCAAGTAATAATCGACCATGAGCATCAACTGGAGCTGGGATGTTCTGGTTTGGATTATCATCATTTATACCCAAGTTTCGATTCATATTGCGTAGTGTACGCTCTAACTCGTGATCGTAGGGAAACAAGGGTTCTCTTCCTCTCCGTGTATTTGGAATACAAGAAAGTTAGTTCTGCAAGAATCAAAAACAACAGAAAAAGTAAAATCAGGAAAACATTGACTAAACTTTAGTAATAAGTTTAAGTTAATCTAAAAGCTACTTTCCCCGGCAGCGGCGCCAAAATTTGATACGCTCAAACTTACTTCTCAAATAAGAAGTAAAGCGGTTGTATCAAGTAAAGAACCCAACTAATGAGGTTGGGATCGATCCCACGAGGAAAATAGTTCAGACTTAACTTTATTCTATTATTACTACTATTTAGCCAACTATTTTCCAAGAAAGACAAAAAGGGGGGGTTTATTTCTGAATTAAAGAAAATGATTAACTAAATTAAAGTAAACAACTAAGAGATTCAAACTTCGGAGTTTAATCAATTAATAAAAGTAACTAGGGCTTAAGTGTTCCCCACAGGTTCCTAACAATGGAGTTTAGTTACCCATGGTCATAATTACACAATTCATATTTTTAATGGAAGAATTCATGTACTTACTTTAATGAGAAAGAATAAAATCCAGAATTTAACTTGATTAATCAACACAAAACACCAACAATCAATTCCAGAAAAAGTGTATCAATTACTGAAATTAATTCTTCAATACTTGAACAAGAGAACTAAAAATTATCAAAAGTCTAACCCCAAAAATGAGGTTTTTCGAACTATTTATAATAAAAACAAAACCTAATCAAAGAAGGATTCTATTTACTGAAAATCTGTCCAAACGCGTCTGGGTCGACGGACGTTGTGACGGACCATCATGGACACGACGGACCGTCATGGGCTCCGTCGTCCCATACTTCACACAATCATCTGATCCTTTCTTCATCCCCCCGACGGACAAGTATGACGGACCATTTCAAGCACGACGGTCCGTCAAGGGTCTCCGTTACAAAACACTTGAACTTCTTGGAATTTGGGTACTGGACTACTTCTCTGATCTTTACAACAAACAAGCAGGATGGACCGTCGTGGCTATGACGGTCCGTCATGGACTTCCGTAATCCCACACTTGGTCAGACTTCCCCATTTTCCATCAGCAGTTTTTCTCCTCACTATAATGCCACCTACGGACCGTCACAGCCTCGACGGACCGTCATGAGCTCCGTAGGTGGTCTCTTTTGTAATTCTTGCTCAAAAACTTCCACGTTCATCCTTGGACAGATTTCCTGCAAACAAAGAGAAACTTATATAAAATTCAACACAAAAAGGCTTTCGACACAGAATAAACTTAAGGAAAAAGCATTAAAAGTACCGTGAAACCATGGTACATCAGATATGAAGCATCGCGAGTCTCCACTCACGAGACCATCTATTGAGGAGGCCCCAAAATTGGAGCTTAAGGCTCTACCACCTCATCTGAGGTATGTTTTTGTGGGAAAAGGTGACACTTTGCCAGTAATCATAGCATCGGATTTGAATATGGAGCAAGTAGAGTGTCTTGTAGAGGTGTTGAAGAGGTTCAAACGAGCCATTGGTTGGACTATTACGGATATTATTGGGATCCCTCCCGGTATTTGTTCACACAAAATCCAACTCATGCCCGATCATAAGCCAAGTATTGAGCACCAGAGACGTTTAAATCCACCTATTCAAGAGGTAGTGAAGAAGGAAATTATTAAGTGGTTGGATGTCGGAGTCATATATCCGATCGCTGATAGTAGTTGGATATGCCCTGTTCAGTGTGTGCCTCAGAAAGGGGGAATGACTGTGGTCCCTAATGAAAAAAATGATCTTGTTCCAATGAGGCCAGTGACCGGATGGAGAGTGTGTATGGATTATCGGAAATTGAATGCATGGACTGAAGGATCATTTTCCTATGCCCTTCATGGATCAGATGTTGGATAGGCTTGCAGGAAAGGAGTGGTATTGTTTTCTTGATGGTTATTCGGGTTACAACCAAATCTCTATTGCACCGGAAGATCAAGAGAAAACTACCTTTACTTGTCCTTATGGAACTTTCGCGTTCAAGAGGATGCCCTTCGGGTTGTGTAATGCACCGGCTACTTTTCAGAGATGTATGATGTCGATATTATCCGATATGGTGGAAGACACTATTGAGGTATTTATGGATGATTTTTCAGTGGTTGGCGACTCTTTTTAGCGTTGTTTGAGTCACTTGGCCGAAGTTCTAAAAAGGTGTGAAGATTGCAACCTTGTGCTAAATTGGGAGAAATATCACTTCATGGTGAAAGAGGGTATTGTATTGGGTCATTGCATCTAAGAGAAGGGTATAGAGGTTGATCAAGCCAAAGTTGAGGTGATAGAGAGACTTCCTCCACCCATCTTGTAAAAGGTGTGAGGAGTTTTCTTGGGCATGCGGGCTTCTACCGGAGGTTCATCAAGGATTTTTCAGAAATTGCACATCCTCTGTGCAAATTACTTGAGAAAGAATGTAAATTTTATTTTGATAAATCCTGTCTGAAGGCATTTGGAGAGTTGAAGGAGAAGTTGGTGTATGCGCCCATTATTATTTCCCCGGATTGGTGCAAACCATTTGAGGTGATGTGTGATGCTAGTGGGGTTGCTCTTGGTGTGGTTTTGGGCCAAAGAAGGGATAAAATCCTTCACCCTATTTATTACGCTAGTAAGACCCTTAATGAAGCTCAAAAGAACTATATTGTGACTGAGCAAGAGCTCCTTGCGGTGGTTTTTGCGTTCGAAAAATTTCGCTCCTATTTGCTTGGCACGAGAGTCATAGTCCATACTGATCATTCTACCTTGAGATATTTGATGGCAAAGAAGGATGCGAAGCCAAGGTTCATTAGATGGGTATTAGTGTTGCAAGAATTTGAATTTGAAGTGAAGATAGAAAAGGGACCGGAAATCAAGTTGCCGATCACTTGTCCCGATTAGAGGATGAAGCTATGCGAGAATTGGGTGAAAAGGATGAAATTGATGATACTTTCCCTAATGAGCATGTTTTGGCCGCTTCTCATGACTTGATTCAATGGTTCGCTAATTTTGCAAATTATTTGGCTAGTGATATAGTCCCATCGGACTTCTCCTTTCATCAAAGGAAAAAGTTCATGCATGATGTGAAAAAGTTCTTTTGGGATGAGTTGTATTTATATAGGAGTTGTGTTGATGGTCTTATTCGCCTTTGTGTGCTGGAAGTTGAGATGCTGAGTGTTTTGGAGGCATGCCACTCCTCGCCTGTGGGTGGGCATCATAGTTGTATCTTGACGGCCCATAAAATTTGCAATGTGGCTACTATTGGCCAACCATCCACCAAGATGCTCATGAGTTCGCCAAGGCATGTGATAGGTGCCAAAGAGATGGAGGTGTTTCTAGAAGGCAAGAACTCCCTTTATATCCCATTCTTGTCATTGAGTTGTTTGATGTATGGGGCATTGACTTTATGGGCCCCTTTGTGAGTTCTCATGGGATGAAGTACATTCTTGTGGCGGTTGATTATGTGTCAAAGTGGGTGGAAGCCATAGCAATTGCAAATAATGAAGGGAAGAGTGTCACTGCGTTCTTGAAAAAGAACATTTTCTCCAGATTTGGCACTCCTAGGGCAATTATTAGTGATGGAGTATCCCATTTTTGCAACAAGTTGTTCAAAGGTCTATTGGAGAAATATGGGGTTCGTCACAATGTAGCTACTCCTTACCATCCTCAGACTAGTTGGCAAGTCGAGGTGTCAAACAGAGTAATCAAGCAAATTCTAGCAAAAACGGTGAATGCTAGTAGAATGGATTGGTCAAGGAGGCTTGATGATGCTCTTTGGGACTACCGGACAGCATACAAAACTCCCATAGGTATGTCTCCCTACCAACTTGTATACGGGAAAGATTGTTACTTACCAGTTGAGTTAGAGCACAATGCCATGTGGGCGATGAAGAAACTAAAGATGGATTGGAATGAAGCTACAGAACAGAGATTAAATGGGTTGAATGAGTTTGATGAGTTTCGCTTGAAGGCGTCTGAAAGTTCAGTCCTCTACAAATAAAAGATGAAGAAGTACCATGACCAAAAGATTGAAAAGCGCGAATTTGCGGTTGGGGATTTGGTGCTTTTGTTCAACTTTAGGTTGCGCTTGTTTCCGGGCAAACTCAAGTCAAAATGGACTGGTCCATTCTTGATCACTCAAGTATTCCCTCATGGTGCGGTTGAGCTGGAGAACAAGGAGGGTGCATGGTTCAAGGTCAATGGGCAAAGAATCAAAATCTACCTTGGGCATGCGGATAATGCGAATGAAGTGTTTGAGGCATACCATCTTGATGAAGTCTGAGTAATCAAGTTCTTGCATCGTGCAACGACGTTAAATCAAGCGTTGATTAGGAGGCAACCCAATATGAATCCTTTAGCCAACACTAGGTTTTTCTTGTCTTAGTAGGAATAGTCGCATTATTTCGATTTTTACTTATTGTCCTGTGTAAATTTTCTTTTATTTCTTTTAAGTCTGTTGGATAGAGAGTAGTTTAGGGTCCGTGTCTAAAAATTGTCCAGAAAACACAAAAAGAATGGCTTATTGGGTGCTAAATGTGCAGGGACCAAATCACCAGAAATATGCAAAAATGGTCTTGTGCACTGATCTACGGACGAACCGACGGACCATCGATGGCATCTGTGGATCCCAGGTATGATTTTCAATTTTGTCTAAGTTAGGTCACAATCGACGGAGAAGTTGATGGACCATCGATTGACTTACGGTCCGTCGACGGGGAATTGTAAGTTCCCCAGATCCAAGGACCCGACCCGACCCGGTCGGCTATTTAATGAATTTAAACTTTTCAGTTACTCCCCACCTTTTCAAATTCCCTCCCAAACCGTTTTCCTCCCCATTTTCCCCTTAAAATCCCCCACTAACTCCACCATTCTTACACTCTAAATTTCTGATTTCCCATCTTCTCTAAATCCCCTCAGTCCCCAAACCCTTCTCTCCCAACTTTTCATCCTTTTCTTTCATTTTTTCGGTCGGTGTTCGAAGGCGGGCTCGGTGTTGTCTTGCAAAATTCATCCTCCCATTCACTCCACTACAGTCTACATGTATGCCACTCTCATTCGCTCACTGAATACTCTTTACAAAGCATGCGAAAATGATGAAACATGTATGTGGGTCTTGACTTGGGAACGAAATTGCATAATTAACTTGTTATAATTGGGTTCCTAGTCCCTTAGAATGATGGAAAGAGAATGGGTTGGGGGTTTTAGTGTCTAAATGATCTTGGTTAGATGTTTTGTTGTTTTCCGACTTAGGGCTTGTTAGCATCTTAGAATCTAGGATTAAAATCGAAATAATCAAAGCCCTAGGAATGATGAAATTATGTGTATGTTGCTATAGAATTTGTGTATGTATGGAGTGCAAAGGGGGTGGCAACAAATCTGACTCTGACCGACAGTATGAGACCCCGTCTACAGACCGTCGGTCAATCGATAGACCATCAATGGGGTCCGTCGATAGCCACACCCCGATTTTGTTTAACTGTGGAACAACGGATGTGGTCTACGGTCCGTGTATTCATCGACGGACCGTCCTGCACATCCGTCGTTTATAACAGAACCTTTTTTTCTGAAGATCCCAAAATTTTATCTCAGTGTCAACCGATGGACTAGGCCTACGATCCGTCGATTGGTCGACAGACCGTCCTGCACGTCCATCGTTTCTAACAAAAACCCTGTTCTCTGATGTTCTTTTTATTTCTCTAAGTGTCCAACGATGGAAGTGGTGTCACGACCCGAAAGCACCCCCTAGAAGTTAGGGAAAACTTTCGAATTGTGACCGGGCGTACTTGACCCCTTTGAGGTCTCGTACAAGCCCTCTAACTAGCATTCATAACATAAAGCATGAAAAGTAGTGCGGAATTTAAAACTTTTCACGATAATAATAATAAAAGGAGTCTTTTCATAAATACTAAGAAATCTTATCGTCACAAGCCAACTTAAAGACACAACTTGGAATCTTAGGGACACGGCCCTTTACGATAAAAGTAAATACATTTTTTTTAAGTATTAATAAAGAAACTAAGAAACATAAAACTATGTCCTCGAATATATGAGGACATACCAAATTCTTGAGAGATAAAGTTCCCAAGCTTCGACTCCGATCCTCCCAAAAGGGCTTCCAACGTATACTCATAAGGTATAAAAAGTATGGGGTTAGTACAACAATGTACTAAGTATGGCATATGCAAAAACATGCAAAAAGGGACATTTTAGTAAAGATAGCTTTTTATGCAATTCAAATATAACCTTCATGAATCTAGAAGCAAACCCACATAAGAATCAACAATTAACACTTTATGGCTATCTTACCAAACTTAAGGTAAACAAAAGGAACATTTCAATTAACTTTGCTAAACTTGCAATAAAATTGAATAAAGCATCATAGTGAACATTTTGAATTCTTACAATGAAGACCTTACAGTGAATGGCACGGTCCAAGTCATATGAACCCTTTTCCTTTGAAGTTGCCCTAACCCAAGGTTATTCTAAGACTCCCTAAGGTGAGCCAAGAAGGGACTCTCATTACACCTCCCTTCAAAGCACACCAAAGCGACCCTTAAAACTACCTAATCTTAGGCTTACTTCGTTAGAAATCAAATCCACGCCCTCATGGAAATATAGGTCATACCAAGTGCTATGTGAGAGTAGCATCCCATACTACCACTCCCACTTAGTACTCCTAATGGATTCCATTTACTCAAGTACTCCACAATAATCCTCCATAACACTACACCATAGTACTCATTCACACGGATTTCATGAAGGTACTCTTCTCCCATAGTAGGTATAGGTCACACCAAGTGCAATGTGAGAATAGCATCCCATACTACTACTCCCACTCAATGCTCCTACTTGATAACTAATGTGGATTGAGCACTTCACGACATACATACACAATTTCAACAATACACAAGATAATTAGTTTCAAATCAATTCTTTTGTGGGAGTTAGCTTAACCAACAAAGACCATGAGAGCTAGACATGGAATCCCGATATTAACCCCTATCGGATGAGAGATCCTTACTTACCTAGTGTAAGGTCATGCTTCTTAGCGTTACATGGCTTTTCCAATAGCTACACCTATGCGGGCACATAGTTAAGGGATAAGGAGATTGTTACTAAGTAACTCACTCTCTACTAACGAGGAGTACTCATCTCAAGAGGTACTTTGGATTACAACATCTCAACTAACGAAGTGCAATCCACCTCCCCTTCATATCCTCTCGGTGCTAGGCATAACTCCACACGGATTTCTCAACATAATAGTCTATCTTAGAAAGCTCACTAGGAAATGGAGAGGTTGTTACTAGACACTACATCTCAACTCACGAAGTGTGTCCACCTCAAGATTTCCCCTTTTTCCTCAACTTGACATAATACAAATCTTAAAGGAGTGTGTGTGTGTACATGTGCACACCTTGAATATAAGCATCATTTCATTATCATCAAGTTCTACTCATACTTTAACCTGTATTCATCAAGCTACACACTCTACATACTTCTCATAATCATATACTTCATTTAGACATAAACTAGGTCAAACATGCACTTCAAGCTACATCAAACACAACACAAGACCCATTTCCAATATATATATCTTCATTTCACATATTAGACCTTCAAGATCACATACTCAAACCATACTAAGTAACATCAAGTTCATCAATTAGCACCGCCACCCATAAGGTGGACCATACCACTCAAATAGCGATTCATAATAAGAATTATACAATGAGAGCAACTCATCAACAAATCAAACCATCATTACCCATAATCAATTTATCAATGTTTCACCATATTAAGGCCCTTAGGGCAGTAGCTACACCAACACGACAATTACAAGAAGACCCAAGTTCATACCCTACTCAAATCATGCTCACATAACCCATTTTCAAGTCAAAAATTGAAGTATGCATAAACAAGAGTTTCATGGAGTTTTAACATCAAAATCATCTATTCAAACCAAGATAAATACATTTAAACCATTAGAACTTAGTTACAAGAAGACCCATAATAGAAATCAAAGTTTAGAAGAAGTTGAGTTT
The DNA here is from genome assembly GCA_016801875.1 of Solanum sitiens. Lineage (NCBI taxonomy): Eukaryota > Viridiplantae > Streptophyta > Magnoliopsida > Solanales > Solanaceae > Solanum > Solanum sitiens. The sequence continues at coordinate 113,900 of JABWTJ010000088.1, read as the reverse complement.
AAAACCCCTTTTTGAAAACCATTTTGGAAGTTGGCTTCTTGAATGGAAAGGTATTCAAGAATGGATACCATACCTTTATGAGAAAGAAACCCACGAATTTGATGAAGAAACAAGTCCCAATCCATCCTCCTATCCTTCCTTGACTTCTAGCTTCCAAGAGAGTTGAGAGAGTTTTCTTGAGAGAAAGAGAGAGTTGGATCTTGAAGTGAGAGGGTCTTGTCTAGGTCTAGGGTTTAAAACTAATTTAATATAACCTAAAAACACCAAAATTATACACCTAGGGTCTTATAAGACTTGGGGTATATTTACATAAAACACCCCAAGTTGGCAGCCTTAAGTCGTGCACTGGCAGGCCTCGTCGACGAGACCTCCTCGACGGACCGTCACGTTCACCACGGACCGTCATGGGGTCCCGTCGAGGAACACTTGGCTCCAACTGGAGCCTGTCCAAGTTTCCACTCTCTGTCACTCGCGACGCCCTGGATCTACGGACCGTCCTGAGTGCAACGGACCGTCGCCATGGTCGTCGTGAGCCACTGATGGGCAGACTTTGCCCAAGTCTTGGGCCCTTCATCTAGGGCCCCTTGTGGGTCCTAGGTGGGGTCGTGCCCGGACGTCAAACCCCTAAACTAAGTCGTCTAGGTATAAGGAACATCCGACGCATGTTTCAAGTAAAATGAACACATAAAACTCATCCAAACTCGCCAAGACATACAAGTACATTCTAAGGCATACCATCCGAACGTCATGGACGTTTTTGGTCGATTGAACTCCAAACTTTGCACACTGCCTAACGACACCAAACTAACTCCGTTTAACTTAAAATTAACACAAGAAACAACCATGAGGCTCTAGTTCACCTTAGTTCATTTTGGGGCGTTATAAGTGGACTACGGTCCGTCGATTGATCGATGGACCGTTCTGCACGTCCGTCGTTTCTAAAAGAACCTTTGTCTCTAAAGCTTCCTAAAAAATTGTCCAAGTGTCCAACGACGGACCCTATCGACAGACCGTCATTCCATCGACGGACCGTCGATAGTGCCCGTCGTCCAGTTCTGCAGTTCAGAACTTCATTGTGTTTTGTGTTCTACCTTTATTGTTTGCTTCTTTCTCGTGTGTTGAATGATTATACTGGAACTAATAACCCTTATTTGCAGGTACAAATGGCCCCCAAGCCCGATATTATCTACTCTCAGGGACGATCCAAGTTCGTCGCCCCTTCACGATGGTTGGTGATAAGTTTGTCGGACGACGAGCGTGACTCCAAATACGTGCCACCAGGCACCCAGACACCGACACGTGATTCTAGGGCCACGCGGGGCACGCCTAAGAGGGTGGCGTCCGGCGTAGTCACTGCCTCCTAGTCTGATGAGGAGCGCACACTGACCGGCACATCATCTGGGTCTATCGCGGGTTCTGAGGGAGCGTCTGGCTTCGAGAAGGCTTTAGGGTCTGAGTCGGACCACTCTTCAGGATCGCATGGTGCCACTGTTCCTGCTGGACCTTCCCACTCTGCCTCGTCTGATGAGGCCGATAGTGCGGACTCTACTCCAGCACCCCATTTCGACGACCCTGCACCGATTGCTGATCAGCCCAACCGGTGGTGCGTAGAAGGCCAATACCATGTATACAGGGATGCTAAGCTGCTCAATGACAAGGGGGCATGACTCGGACTCTGACAGTCAAGCGGCGAGTTCTTACAGGGAGTCTCCACACGGTCCCCGCTATACATGATATTTTCACCCGCCATCAGCTCGAGTGGATGGCTAGGAGCGTGGGACGCTATAGTGAGGAGGTGGTGCGAGAGTTCTACGCTTCGTATGTAGCGACTCTCTGGACTTCTGTGGATAGGCAATGTAATCCCGCCAAACAAGCACCACTTTCACATGTTCGAGTCTGTGGCCGCAGGGTGGATATCTCTTTGCCCACCATTCACCGTTTCTTATACGGTGCTGATACAGATGTCTCCAGGGATACTCTCACCCCCGAGTTTGACTATTATTGGAAACTGATTAAGGATGGTCATTTCCAGCGAGACAAAGTTTTGAGAGATACCACCAAGAGGTGGATAGCCCAGCATATTTCCGTGGATCGTGAGGGTGCAGATTGGGTGCTGGATCCCCGAGGCACTATCAAGAAGGTCAACCTCACATTTGCTGCCAAGTTCATCTGGCTATTTGTCCGCCACTGCCTATCCCCAACAGCTGCTGACAACATTTTTACATGGGATAGAGGGTTGCTAGGCTCGAGGTTGATTTTCCAAGGCTATTGCTAGCAGTCATCCATGAGAGGGTCTTTAAGTCCTCGACCACTTACCCCTTTCCATGTTTGATTTTTGAGTTGTGCAGGTCTGCTGGAGTGCTCATTTGTCACATTGATGTTCTAAGGACTCCTACTGGGAAAGTGGACATCGATCTCATCCGGGATGAGGCCAATGAGGCGGCACCCAACAGAGGGCCCAAAGTAGAGGTGCAGCCGCTAGGTGAGAACTTGGCGGATATGGTTGAGCAACCCAAGGGGCTGATCAGGCCACATCAGAGCCTACCGACACCACCCTGGTTGAGTCTGCCCTGGGCACTAGTGGAGCACCGAGTTCCTCCCGATCTACACCATTAGCAGTACTGGTCACGATAGCTAGGGTCCAGAAGCTAGAGGCCCAGATGGCCACATTGCTGCATCATATCCAGCCTTAGATGCAGAAGTCCATTGCTGAGGCGGAGGATCGGACCGAGAAGAAGATTACCCAGCAGACTGAGAGGAAGATTCTGGCACTCCACCAGCTCCTTGATGCGTTCGAGTTGAGAGTTCTCGCCCGGCCAGCCCCTACTATTGATTTGACTACTCTCCAGGCTGTTGTGGCGAGTCTGAGGGCTGATGTTGATATCATCTTGGATATACGGGTACCCGAGCCTAAGGTCATACCTGAGGACCCTGCGGAAGATACGGTGCTTCATGCACTATTTAAGACTACCACTGCACCACCGCCTACGCCACGTGAACGTACCAAGACGCACAGGCCCAGAGAGGGTGATGAGGCTCGGGCTAGGAAGAAGGAGCGAACTGAGATGGAGGCCATGAGGAGAGCTTGTTTGGTAGATGAGCAGGCCCGGCAGATGAGGGTTCGTGAGTTGGCTGCTGGGGCGTCTAGCTCCAGGCTTGAGGTTGTTGAGAGGAGCACCACTGAGGGTGCAGACATTGCTGCGGACACTACTTATGGTGTCCCTACTATTGATGGAGTGGGTTTTGGGCAACCCGACCCGCCTGCTTGTTGATATTCGACGCTATGCATCTCAGGTTTGCTTCACCTACCACCTTCTTATTATATTTTTTATGCATTGGGGATAATTGCATGCTTTCTTTTTGGGGGTGGGGTAAATGGAAAGTGGGTGTTAGGATGAAGTCTGAGTAGCCCAACTCACGATCCTCTCTTGGGGTTTTCTTGCTTGTGTTCTTTTGCCCCAAGAGACTGATTATTTTACTGTTGAACCGGCATGTTTAGTATCTTGTACAAAGTATGAATGTGAAATCTGAAGCATGATGGCTAAATACAATGATATCCTATTCTAAAGAGAATGCTTGCATGATTAGGCATAGTGAATGTTGAATGTGTTGGCTCTAAGCATGACATAGATACACCATTGCATGACCCTCAATCTAACACTCGAACTAGATGTCCGATAATCTGGTAGGGTAATGAGGTGTTAAGAGAGTGTGAGGAAAGTTGAATAGTCCACTGTTGGTACCTAGCTAGAACTTGCCCGGTTAGTCCTGCAAAAAGTAATCTGTGTTAGTCAATTAGGAAAGGATCATAGGCCCTTGTTCAAATTAGCCAATTTTTAGCCTAAATAAAAGAAAACCAAATGAAATTAATCCCTGTTTGATCCAAATATATTGAGCTTACAATGAACCTTTCTTTTTGACCCCACCAAATTTTTTGGATATAATGTCTTGGCCCTGACCCAACCTTGGGTATTGTGTACCTCATCTCATGGCAAAGACATGAGTTGAGGGTGGGTACTATGAGTAATAGTCCGAAAAAGGGGGTTGAAAGGATTTATGTGAAAGGAAAAAGAAAAGAATTAGTGAAGAAGAAAAGTGACTCAATCAAAGTAGAAAGCAAGTGAAAAATTTGAAGAATTAAATAAAAATAAAAATAAAAGAAGGGTTTAAAAGAAGAGTCACTTGCACAAAAGGAAAAAGAAAGGAGAAAACAAGGCAATGAATACAAGAAAAGGAAGAGTAGGGCATAATAGAAAATGAAAGAGGTAGGATGCTTAGCCGTAATGTCAAGGAGGGCAACAAGTCACTAAAATTAATCTATATGTACCATACCTGACCCTGAGCCTACGTTACAAGCTAAGAAAGTCATATTGTGATCCTAAGAGTCTAATATGATGAACTTAAGCAGTGAAAATAAGGGCAAGCCTATGGCGACAAGTACCAACTAGGTGTGAAGTCATTTTGAGCGTGAGTGTTGACTAATGATACTTATACCCAAATTTGAAATCACTGAGGAAAAAGGAGGATATCTTTTGAAGTGAGAGCACTAGTTGCAATATTGGAAAGTTGGTGCCTTTGTGAGAGATAAAAGAATAAAAGGTGTCGGCGTGGTGAGTCTGTGTCATGATCTGATCCACATGAATGAGCCTAGTGAGCCTAAGAGTGAAATCATTCATCAAAGTGATGAAAATAGTTGGGATTGATAGCCATATGATTGCAAAAGCTTAAAATTATACATTTGTACAAAGATGTTGTGGTGAGTCATAGTGCGTCGCTTTAGGACAAACAATGAATTTAAGTTGAGGGTGTTGATGTACCGTGGTTTCACGGTACTTTCAATGCTTTTTCCTTAAGTTTAGTGTGTGTCTAAGGCCTTTTTGTAGTAATTTTAACATATTTTTATCTATGTTTGCACGAAAAATGTCCAAAACGGAAATGCAAAAGACTGTGCTGAAATCAGTGCAGAAGTGATGACCTACGGATCCATCGACGGTCCATAGGTGGTGATCTTTGACTGGAGGTTCACGCATTTGGAAGCAACTCGGGGAAATATGACCAAGCGTGGGGCTACAGAAGGATCGACGGTCCGTCGACTGATCGACGGACCGTCCTAGCAAATCGTTGTTTCTAACAGAAAGTAGTCCCAGTACCCCTGACTTGAAGAAATCACTAAGTATGGAAGAACGGAGGCATCGACGGACCGTACGTGAGACGACGGCCCGTGCTGGTGGTCCGTCGATTGTAACAGAAAGGATGCAAAAGTGAAGGTCAAAGAAAAAGTGAAGTGTGGACCGACGGAGGCTATCGACGGTCCGTCGTTCCATCGACGGACCGTTAGTTAGGTCGTCGACTGAAGATTTTTCCTCATTTAAAACTCCTTTTAATTTAGGACTTTATTATTATAAATAGGGTTAAAACCTCGGTTTTGGGGTTAGACTTTTTACTAATTTTCATACTCTTGTTATTGGAAGTTGAACTTTGGATTTTGCGAATTAATTCAAGTTTCCGGAATCGATTTTTATAATATTTTTGTTAATTCAAGTGATATTTCTAGATTTTCTTCAAACTTGTCAAAGTAAGTACATGAATTTTTGTTTAACCATGAATTGTGTAATTCTAAGCATGGGTAAGTAAATCCACAACTAGGGTTATGGGAACCATAGGGTAATTAACAAGATAAAACTAGCTAAATAACAATTCTAGAATAGGTTCTTGCATGTATTGATAATTCTTTCATTTAGAATTCTTTTAACGAGTGCAAGCGTTAGAACTTGCCCTAGTTCTACTTGCCGGACCAAGGGGGTAGTTAATAGGAAAAGAATTATCAACATAGATTTAGTATACACTATCTAATAGGCTAGTCTCAATTGGTGCGAAGTAGTAACTTAGCCATACATTGAATATGATGCTTAATATGAGGTAAGGGTAAGGGTTAGTAATTCAACACACGTAGCCGGACCAAGGTACGGGGTGAAATTTTATTGTTACTGGACCAAGGAATTAGAGATACATAACTTACCACTTTGCATGCAAGACACTAGGAAAGAGTTGTTATAGCTAGGATTATCGTGTTAATGAACCTATGGGGAACACTTACGCCCTAGTTTCTCTCATCACTTGATAAAGACTAAAGTTTTAATCTTGCTACTTGTTTACTTAGAACTAATTAAACATTTTTTGTTACACAGAATCCCCCTTTTTATTTAACTGTTTTCGGGAAGAAACTTGACTAAATAGACGTAATAGTATATTAAAGTTAAGTCTAAATCATTTTCCTCGTGGGATCGACCCCAACCTAACAATGGGTTCTTTACTTGATACGACCGCTTATACTTCTTTAGGGAAGTATAATTTGAGCGTATCATAGCTCAAAAAATACTAAAAAAGAATTAAAGTAACTAAGTAAATCAAACATAATGATATGTCCTCGAACTAAGAGGACTCACCAGTGACGTTGTGGAATATAAGCTTAGAGTTGAACTATGTGTGATCTACATGTCGAGTCCCTAAATCTACATCATAAAATGATATAGCGCAAAGTCTACTTCATTACTTGGAATTTACTGAGCATGCAAGATATAGATAATAAGTTGAATAAAGTATATAAGTTGAACAATACATAACTGCGCAATGATATAATTTGAAGAAGGATAAAGATATGTTATGAAGTTTAACTAAAAGATAAATTAAATGTAATGAACAAGAACTAATCATGAAGATAACATGTTGAACTAAAGTAAATGTTGAAAACCTGGTCAATGCACTAAGAGTTTGTATGTGGGTGCTACTATTAACGGACATAAACAACGTGAACTAAACGTGGAGTCCAATGTATACGCCCAGTTGAGAGGACCCAATATACTTGCAAGGGGTATAGAGTAATGATTGTGGCATGATCACTAAAACTGATTCTTAATAGAGTGTACTTATAACCTAGGCGGGCAAGTAGTTCTAAGGATTGAGGCTACATTTAACCCTAGCCCAACTTGGTACAATTTGAATATTCACAAAGCTAAAATGCACTAAGACTGAATAGCTCAAAAATGACATGCTAACTGATAATGCAATATTTATATTGTGACATTCGAAATTTGAAGTATGAGTTTTTGTCTAACTGGCCTAGAAAGTATAATTCGTGAACTAGGATAAATTCACACAAGCTAGGGTTCTGAGTTATATCAATGGAACTATACTAAATTATCAAGAAATGGGTTTATTTAGATCAAAGAAACCATAATCACAGTAAATCTTGAAAATCTAGAAACCCTAGATCTGAGAGTTTATGAGAATCTGATGAACTAATTGAATTATAGGGACCTAATGGGTGAAAAGAACCCACTAGTGAAATACAATATACTTGGTAACGAAATTTACGGAGAATTCCATTGGACTTCTGGGCTAAAATTGAAGAATACCTATGCTCCTTCTTGGAAGAAATTGGTGCCTCTTTCTCCACTTTATGTCAAATTTCGATGGTTTTAAAAGAATGAGAATTTTGGGTAGGTTCTGACTAGATTATAAGGGTAAGACTGAGTAAAATGGCGTAGTTTAAATGAACAATGCATTGGGGAAAATATGGTGAAGTTCCATATATCCACGAGGCATCTGACAGACCATCGATGGGACCACGATTGGTTGTGGTTCTTGGCCAATGTTATTTGTTCTTGGTATGCCCATCCACGGTCAAATTCATGAACCATGTGAAGGACCACGGGTCGTGAAGGCTATCGTGGTACTTCAAAAGAGACTTGGGTCTTACTAGGTCAGGTCGACGGACCAGTCCACAACTCATGTGAAGTTCCACGGACCGTCACAACATTGTGGTCCTTCACCCGAGCCATAGTGATCCTCTAAGCTCTGTAGGGGGTAAACCAAGACGAGGGTGATGGGTCATGGTCCTTTTTACGGCCCATGAACCCCTCCCCTCCCCCCCTATAGTTCACCTTTTTCTGTTGCTTAGTCTATGTCATATTTCTGAAGTGTTACAGTTTAACCCCCTTGGGAACATTCCTCGTCAAATGAAGCCTAAATAAGTTGAGTTTGGAGGAAAGATCTAAACCCTACTAACTACATACTAGAAATTTATATCTAACTGAACTGAGTTTCATGAATCATACTAACTTGCTCAAATGCAAGGATAGATGAGGGAACAAGATAAAGATACTAAATTACACAATAATAAATGAGAGACTGCATAGGAAAGATATGAGGATACTTGATCATCATGTCTACTTCGGCTTCGCAATTAAATGAATTATAAATACTTCAGTTACTATAAATAAAATACATCAATTAGTACAGTTTATTATTTCATTCTTGATCCAAATATCTTTTAAATTTGAAAATCTAATGGGAAAACTTCAAATATTCCTATATCCATTACATCAAAAGAAGAAAGGATGTTCTGGTGGGGGCATATTTTCTGTTCTTTTCTTCTATGATATAGACCTTAGAGGCACTAGTTTATGCTACGGAAGATGTTAGTGATTCAAGTAGACTATCTATCATTTATCATTAGGAAACCTTTGCGATTACCTCTCGACATGAGCCTAATGTTGACTTGTCAAGATGGTCTTCTTGTGATAGCTTTCCATCACGAGTCTCGTTGACCTGTCTCGGTATGTTTTTCACGATATATATGTTCCTAAAAATGAGAAGCCAACCACAAGAAGATCAACTTTATTTGCCAAAATGTTGGTTCGTGTCAATAAGTTATCACAAGTGTTTCCTAACTATAACTGAGAGAGAGCCTACTTGAATCAATTACATTAGTTGTAGCATAAACTAGCACCTCTCAGGTCTCCCATCTAATCTACTATAGAGGACACAAAAAGAAAATAAATCCCCCTTTCCCCCTCTCAGAAATATTTTCCTCTTTGATGTAATAGAGATAGGATGATTGGGAGTTGACACATTAGATTTTCAACTCTAAATGAGGTTTGGATTAAAAAGGCAATAATCTGCCTTGAAAAAAAGTAGTTTACATATATATATACCACATCAGCTATGTTATTTATGATAATTGTTCTGTTTATAAATAATTATGCTAGTCCTTACACAAGAATTTTCACCAAACTTTCCGAGGTAGAACAGATATATTTACCCCTTGTTAAAAAGTATTTTACATATATACCACGTTAGATAACTAATCGTTTTTATTTAACATGTTCTTGAATAAATATATTTTACTAAATTAAAACATGAATCCATAAATTATTTTTTAAAATTCCAAAAATATTATGTGACCTTCATAAGTTACGTCACCCATCTTTTACCCCTTTTTGTTTAACACAACAAAATAAATAAGAGACTCATTTATTTTTCTAGAAATTATTTTTTCATGCAATAAGTTTTCGTTCCAAAGAAACACACCGTGTGCTGTAATTCATGTATCGCCTTTTAGTTTTACTAGTGTAATGACACAATCAGATATTTTTTATTGTAAAATAAAATTAATTATTTACAAAATAGTTGACTACTTGAATAAAATTTAATCATCATATATAATATATCATATCATATCATATATTTATATAAAAGAGAACCTTAGGCCCGCCTATGTGGCGCCACCAGAAGCAAGAATTTCCTTTAAAGTTTCTTTATTTCCTTCCTCTTTCATGAAATAATGTGACTTTTATGAAAAGTTACAACTTTAATGAACAGTTGCGACTTTTATCTATACTTGTGACTTTTATGAAAAGTGGTCACATTAATGAAAAGTTGCAACTTCTTTCAAAAGTTGTGACTTTTATGCAAAGTTGTAACTTTAATGATGAGTTGTAACTTTATGAAAAGTTGTGACTTTAATGAAAGGTTGTGAACTTTTCGAAGGGTTGCAACTTTTCCAAATAGTTGTAACCTTTCTGATATGGTACAATAAACATTTATTCACGCTACCCTTTGTTGTCTATAAATAGAGGGATTTTCTCTCATTTTAAAACAACAAACATTTTGAACTTCTTCTACTACTTTCGCAACCTTTTTGTTTCAATAAGTTGGTGAATAAAATCGTTTCATCTTGAGCGGATGTAATTGTTTAAACCTCTGGTATTGGTGGGGAATAGTTTTCTTAAAGGGACATTGTGCATTCAGTGGACTCTATTTTTATATTTCTATTTATTCTATTTTTACATATCCTGGTATGTTCATTTACACTCATTAATTTATACATATGATATTAATTATTGTTTTTAGTACATGTTTTAAACTTTGTTGTTTATGTTTATGCAAAGTTATTATCTCCGATTATATTTAACATATACACATATAGTACGTATATTCATTGTGAAAAAAAAATTATTGTACTCAATTCCAAGAATTCATGTTTTGATATTCTATATTAAATTCTATAACTTAAAAACATTGTATATATAAGCTTACATATTGTCCATTTTTACATAGATATGAAATTTATCACTTATCAATGGAAGAAACTCATTATGCAAGTTAAAAAGTTATAATTACTTTCATGTGCAAGCGTAATTTCTTTTTTGAATATGTTAACAATTTTTTGAATTTTCTCCTAAGACATAGATCAAAATTGTATAATCTATGCAACTTAAATGTTTCTTTTTATTATGAAATGTCGTTGTACATATATTCTTATTTTCTTCTTTATATTCCTTTAAATGTTGATTAAAGAACCAATTCATATTATTTGATGAATAATTCATTCATTAGAGGTTCTTGGGTTATGTGATAATGACAAATAATAAAATTCAAGTTGGAATTTTTCTAGTAGATTTTAAGAACCTATTTTCTCATTATTTTTAATATATGGATATTAGTAAAATATTATTTTAAGTTCAATGCAATTATTATTTGTGATCACGCGAAGCGCAGACGTATTATCGTAGGCCTACCTACGTGGCGCCATCACAAACATTTATTTTCAAAGCTAGCCTTCCCTTTTCATGAGAAGTTATGACTTTTATGAAAATCTGTCTACAAATAATAATTCCCCTTTAATTTATTTATTTCGAAACTAGCATTTCCTTTAATGAGATTTTGCGACTTTTATGGAAAACTGTAACTTTTATGAAAACTTGTGACTTTTATGAAGAGTTGCAATTTTCAAATCAAAAGTAGTAACTTTTATGAAGAGTTGTGACTTTTATGAAAAATTATGACTTTTATCAAAGGTTGTGACATTACCGAAGGGTTGTAACTCTCATAAGAATTGTGACCGTTTCGATAAGGCACAATGAGAAGTTGTGACATTTATGAAAAAACTGTAACTTCTATAAAAACTTGTGACTTTTATAGAGTTGCAACTTTATATAAAAAATTGTGACTTGTATGAAAAGTTTTAACTTTTATGAAGAGTTGTGACATTTTCGAAGACTTGTAATTTTTTGAAAGAGTTCTGAACGTTCCGGTAAGACACAATAAGAATTCTCACATTAGCCTTTGTTGTTTATAAATATAGGGATTTTCTGCCACTATCATTTGTAGGTGTTTTTCCGTTGTAGGGCAGTCAAATTCAAATACATTAATTAAGCTTCTTATGAAGTTTGTTTCCTTCCGCAAATTTGTTTTTCCTCCTATTTCATGGAGTTTAATCTTTACTATAAGTCATAGTGATTAATGTAGTTATGATAATTTCTTTTTTTCATTTTGGTGTCTTTTTTTTACTTTGTTAAAAATTTCAACAAATACGATTGAAAATTAATCTTTTCTCTTGTACCTTTCTATAGGTTTCTTTATATAAACAAAGAAAAATGATAATAATTGCAATGCGACCTTGCTACTCTTGAACCTCTCATTCCACAAGTCATAACGTTGTTGAAATGATTAAATTCATTACATTTGGTTCTATAGTTAACAAAACTTTATTTCTTCCACTATTATTTGTAGTTTTTTTTCTATAGGGGATTCTAATCCAAATACATTAATTAAATTGGTTGTGAAGTGTGTTTCATTCCTCAACGTTTTCTTCTTCATATTTCATGAAGTTTAATCTTTTACTATAAGTTATAGTGATTCATGTATCAATTGTAATTTCTATTTGCTGTTTTTTGGTGACTTGTTTTAACTCTATTAATAATTACAGTCTTTTATCCCTTTCTACACGTTTTTTCATATAATTTCTGAAAAATTACTTGTGGATTGTGATATATTTGATAGAACACAACAAGTATGTGATAACTAATCGAAACGATGATGAAGTTTGTTAAAAGAACCAAAGAGATTGCTCTCTTGCTTGCAAAGTTAGTATATTATTGTGGTTGTTTTTTCTTAGGTACTAATAATTCGTATGTCGTTGAATTCTTCCTAGAATATTTGTATTAGTCCACTTTTTTTGTTGCAACTTAAGTAATTTGTCATATTGCTTTGTTTCTTGTTTTTGGGCATTACAGGATATCAAGTTTTTTTAAAACAAAAAATGTCCTAAATATACGATAAAAATAATAGTTTTATAGGCAATAAATACGCACATTAACAAAGAGTGCTAGAGACTTGACCGACATTAATTAATTTTCATTCAATTCGATGTTGCTATAAACTCTATGAACATTTATAGAGAGTACCTTACCTCTGAAAATGCATATTTAGCGACAATTAAGCGATTACGTTTTGTTAAAGATCATTTTTACTATAGTGATAACTCTTTATTTTGACAAATTTTTTGTTTTTTTTTATATAGAAGTGACTACTCTTTATTTTGGATTGTTTTAATTAAATTTGTGAACTGTAAATTTGGACACAACCCAATAGATTATCTTTTTGAAAAATATGGTTAGCAACATGTCTTTTTCTTCTTGATTGCGAGGAAAGTAAGGTTGTATTTTATTATTATTTTTGGATATTTGTGAGTTAAGTGCTCCCAAAATTATGCTGTGAGATTTTAGTATGTTATGTGTCAAAATTTTGATTACAATATCTAGTCGTGAACAGTTCCATTCAGATGTTACTACTTGGCTAATAATTGCACTAATTCTTTGTAATTGGATACAATAGTCATATCAACAACTATGGTTCAATTCCAAATAAGTTGGGGTTGGTGATATGAAACCTAAGTAATAGTGATGACTAATTTGAGACAATGTGAAAAAATATTTATGATACTTTCAATTTTAGGGTGATTTTTAACATACATGATACGTCATAATATAATAAAAACAGGTTGATGGAGGTTCATAACAAATGAGCTCAAGGTCTTCCATTTGAGTTTAGTTAATATGTTCTTGTATGGACGTGTTTCACTTTACTTGAGAGTGTTGTTGTTCGAGATTGTTTTGTCTCTTCTTTAACGTCTAATGTTGTTCTTTATAACGTTTTGAAATTTAGCAAATTTCATTACTTCTGATCAACTATTTCTATGGAGATTTTCTTAGACTTCTTTCGTATACTTAAAATCTCTGGATGACTCATAATTTTTCTAAAACAAAAATAGAAATTAAGAAACATAGCACTTTAAGATTTTGCCTTAAGATAAATTATGTTGTTCACAATGTAATGTATTGTATCAAAAATATGAATATTATTGAATGATCGTATGTAAAATTAGTGAAATAGTTCAATTCCGTGCGAAGCACAAGTAATTTACCTAGTGTGTATTTAAATCAGTGTGATTGTATTATTTTTTAAATTTATTTGTCTAAGTTACATTTTTGACAAGTACCAAAACAATAATTTATCCATAAATTCAATACCATACGTGTTATGATCCTTTGTAATAAAATTTTAAATTACAATATTTTTATCACAACAGTGTTTCACACTTTTCTTTTAGTACTATTTACTCTTTCTCAAAATACTTGTCGCCCTTACTAAAAATATTTGTCCTCTAAAAAAACTCAATTATTTTCTCAATGTATTTTTAGTGTGCTAATTGTTGTGCAATTTGACTTAGGTGAATATTTCTGGATTCAGAAGATGCCTCTATTTCAAGAAGTTTTGTGTCCACATTGTAATTGTCTTGAGTCTAGCAAAGGGGAATTCCAAACTTGTGGAGGTGGTTGTGTAACTTGGGTGGTCAATTGGACTCACACATAATGTACTTTCTTTGTGGATCTCCATTTTGGGAGTCCTCCACTTGTTGTTGATGGTGAAAAGCATAATAAAGTCCCGATGCTTCAATGTGATGACAAGGAGTCAAAGAGGACTGTGAAATTGATGGAAAAAATATTCTTGAACATTTTTATCATCCTACGAATGTTCATATTTGAGAAGATGTTCATAGCTGAAGGAAAAGAAGGATGGTGGAGGCTTTCAGAGGTCACAAGAGAGATTAGTCCAGGATTTTGTAGGTTCCTGTCTAAGAAACACTTCATTTCGTATTCATGTTTGAAGACGAGGAACCTTTACATCAGGAGAAAGAAGAATGGAAATAGGAAATTGACAATATTTTTATTGATATAAATTAGTTGGATTTACAAATTTACCTGCTTCAGCAATACAGATTAAAAAAAGTAAGTAATTATCAAATGGGGAACCACCAGCTTCATCTAGATGAAAAAATTGGACTCGTCTATTTTGTTTGTTCACATGTGATATATGACTCAGTTTATTTCATCTTTTAATAATGAAAAAATGTTATTTTTTATTTGAAATATGTCATATGTAGTGTCATCAAATAATGAAGTATTACTAAAAGTTTAACATAACACATGAATTATTAAACAATGAAACGTAGTAATAAATCGGAATTATATATTTCATTTATTCACATGTGATTTTGTAGGCAAGTACATCTTCCGTAATTTTGGAAGTATACGAGTCTTGTTCTCTCAAGCACTTTTTTTCCTACTGCACATAGTCTCTACTCAATCTAAGTATATGAAAGTTTTTTGTATAGCTTAGCCATGCAAATTAAACGGACATACTCTTTAATTTTCATTTTGTTCACTCTTAAAATCTGGAACTTATGCGTCAGTTGCATGCTACCAGATCTCGAAGAAGGCATGTATAAAATATTTCAGAGAGTCGCCATCACTCTTGGATATTGAGTGCTTTAAGAGATTTGGATTTTTCTGCAGACAAGGACTCTCGTATTTATCAAGAAGGATATGTGTTGGATTTAATTTCCCCAAATGTCAAAGCGATTTTGTATGCTCATCAACCTGGAGGATTTTTAGTTCATCATGTGGAAAGGAATTACTGGAAATGTAACTCTTGAGGCACTGAGAGATGCCCAATCTACAAGTTAGGGAGGATGCACAATATCACATCCACCTGGTACCGGAAAAAGACAACTCTCCATAATATCAGTTCTCCATCTAGTTTTCTTTCTGAACTGTCAAACCGTGTTCCAGAAATGGGAGGTGGATATTCCCTTCTACATAGAAGAATAATGTCCACCTCCCATTTCATCAACTCGACTTCCTAGTTAAGAAGAAAATTGGAAGCATCTATGATTAGAAGCTAGCTGAGAGAGTTGGAACAACTTCAGAAATGAGGGAAGAAACAATATGGTAAGTCAAGTTTTTCCGGTGGCAGATGGGTATGAGAGAATGTATCTTCCCTTAGTCGGGCTCTATAAACCACTTATATCTCTAGTAATGTTGTTCCGTATGAACTCAAAGCCACCACATTAATGAGGATACATTGTTCCTTTGGCACTTCGAGAAATAAATCCCACAAGGTTCCTTCATCATAAATATGAGAATCTCGGGCTGCAGAAGTGTCTGAAACTCAGTAACAGTCAACATCCAAGAATAATGGTGACTCTCAATAATATTATCTTTTGTACCTCCCTCGAGTTCTTTAAGCATGAAGATGACACATGAGTTCAAGATTTTAAGATGAACCAAAACTAAATTGGAGAGCACAGTTAATAAAATATTCGAAAAGAAAAGTTCATTGTACGACATATGAACAATAACTAAACAGGTGAGTCCAATTTGTGACATTCACTCTGCATTCGGTAAAATGATGTATTCGTAAAGCTAATATGTGATTCCAAGACATACATGTCAATTTCCACAAAAGTATCTTCTATTTTCTCTTTCTCAGAAGGAAGAGGTTTCTTGTCTTCAAATCGAAATATATTGAGGTTCTTGCACTACTACAAACTAGGCCTACGGAAACAGATTTTTTAGAAACGCTTAAGAAAACGTTACTATAGAGGGTCTATTGCAATGGTTTGAGTCGTTGCCAAAAGGATTGGATATTATTGCTACGGCCAAATAATAAATCTGTTGTCATTATGTGAAAACCGTTGCAATAGACCTACATATTGCGACGGTTACGGTAATCGTTGCCATAAAGTTATCTATGACAACATTTAATGCGAATATTTTTCTATTGGAACGGTTATTTAATCCTTCCATAATTTCCCACTCTTATTTTGGCTAAACCCGCCAAAAGCTTAATTCCTTTTTTTTAAATTAAGTTTTGTAAATACAATTTACTTTTCTCTTTATTAGATATACATACAAACGAGGCAAACAATGCTCATTTCCCCTCTCTTCGACAAGCAGAACACAAAAGTTGTCACTATTCTTCTCTTTGACCTGATTTTTCATCCATCTGTGGAGCTTAGAAGAAGCAGAACACAGAGTAGATCGATGGAAGACAGAAGTTGTGGAGCTTGGCAAGGATACTAATCTTATGGTAAATTCTTCATTTCTGTCATTTTAGGGCAAACATAAACAAATGTTTATTCTTCGAATCTAAACTCATTTCTCTCTTCAAACCTCTTGTGAAATCTAATGAAATGGAGGGTTGTATGTTTCCTTGTAAAATATAAGGAAATGGAGGTTTTCTTCTTAAACTGCTGGAGGTTCTCTTCTACATTCTCTGAGGTTATAGCTGAAGAAACTACAAGTTTGAGCTTTTGAGATTCTCTTCTTGAATCTCTTCTTTTGTCTTTAATATTTGGCTGTTGTTAGTGTATTTGATGTATTACTCCTATTGTGGGGGGGTTTTCCATTAAGTTGTAGCTATTGTTGATTTAATTTTGTTGGAGTTATGGTGAAATTGACTACTCTAGACCATATTTAACTTGACACTGATGCTATATTTCTTGTCCATGAGTTATTCAATCGGGTTTGAATACCCTTTTATCATTGATTTCACCTCTCACTTGAGTAGGATGTCAAAAATTCACTTTCATTATTGTTGATGATTTTGCGTTAAAGCAACAGGAAATAACATGAAACAAGAGATAAATTAACATGAAAATGGAATAAACTAAATTTGCTACTGGTTCGAAAAGTGATTGTCTATGCCAATCATCACCATCTAGAGTACTGCACCATCTACTCCAGCCAACATTTCCTGCCTCCGGCCGAGTTTGCCATGGCCGCTTGAGCTATAGCCATGGCTGTAACTTGTAAATGTTCCCCTTTTTTTGCATTTCTCAGTTATATTCATTCTAGTTTATCGATGTATATAAGTTGTTGTGAAGTTCCGTCGGTGGATAATTTTTTGGATATCATCATCATACTTTTGATTTTCCTCTTTTCTCCTTTACTGATTTCTTCTTATTGTTAAGTACCTCTTCTTTTTGCTCAATTAAATTATAAAAAAGTGCTCTTTTTTTACATTAGTTTAGGTCTATTCCCTGTTATAATAGCATGTTTCCTTTGTTGTGACTTTTCTATAGATGATTCTTCTTTGATTTCTTCTTGAAATGAACTTGTATCTGCACATGAATTATAAAATAATTATTCACCTGGTTATCTTTCTTTTGATTCTCAAATTTGGTACTTGCAGTTTGTCCAAATTGAGAACATTCCTCCCCCGTGATGGTAACTTTCGAAATGTATTATATCGTTCTGGTCCTTTAACCTCAAATGCATGATTAGCTAGATAGTAAGCTAATGAACTCCCTTCCCTATGTATGTGCTCAATGTTAATTGTCGCATCTATCATGAGAGCTAGAGTGTCTTCCACAATAACTCTAATATTCCAATGTATCTCTCAGTTTCCTTGTAGTATATTTTCAGATATCTCTTCTGCTTGTGCATAGATGAGGTTAGATTCTTGATTTCTTAGGCAATAAGCATAACAACTCTTGCCTGGTTTACCTTTGTTTGTACCATCTGTGTTACCCGTGATGTTATTTGCATTTGGGGGCTTCCAATGATCCTCTTATAATAAATCTTTGTCTTGTAATCCTCTAAGAATTATACCATGTCTAACCAATTGGTGGGGAATTGTTTCAAACTTGGAAAAATATTCATTACAAATTGTCATACATTTAGAGTAACCTGATAAACAACTCTGTTATATGTCATGTTTCCCCATGTCTAATGATATTTCTTCTACTCCAAATTCCCCATAGTATTATTTCAGGCATAACCTTCATGATTTGTTGAACTTATGACCTATTAGTGTTGTCCACCATGTTACTTGCAGCTGATTTAGGTTATGTCCTTCTAAGCTTAAACCTGCAAATTGACAAACATAGACCCATGATTTCCTTACTTTTTATGATTGTTGTAGACCTGTAGCATAAGTTAAAAAAATCAAATCTAGAAATCACTTTTGGAGACTGTTCTGCCTCGATTTCTTATAAAAAAATCAGTAGGGATTTTTTTTGGAAAAATTAGAACAACAAAAATAACCATATACCAAGAATTTAAAGATGATATTCTTGGACAACTTAATCGTATGTACCCTGGACTTCAATTGAATGCTGCTATGTTGGCATCAATGGGTGCACACTCACCACAAGAAGCTATGCAACCGTTGAATCGTCCATCTTCTAGCAAAACCCATCAAGGTATGTTGTTTATTCTTTTTCTTCTTCTTCACTTAGTTCATTCATCCATCTTTACTAATAGTTGTTCCAGTTGAATGTTGAGTTTTCTACTGACTTTTTGTGTAGAGATTTATCTCGATCAGGACCTTGTTTTGAGTATTTAGGGTAAGTAGGAAGAGAACCTTGGACTATTCGTTCCTTTTCCAAATATTTTGGTTGTGAAAGTTTTAGCCTTTGAATCATAGGTCTCTCATTTGTGTGCCATATTAAATTGTGAAATTATTGTGGCTCTTATTTGTTAGTTAAATTGTTGGAAGGTTCAAAACGATAAATATTTAGCACTAAAGGGCTAGCCTATTTCTGACATAGATGAACTGTTGTTGTAAGTGCTAGTTTTTAGACAATGTGTGTGTCTATCTAAGATGATGTTGGTCCTTATGCAAGGATTAGTAACTTGTTAGTTTAAATTAAGTATCATCCTCTCTTGACTTGGCACATCTGAAAGATCATAAATCTCAAACCTGCCTCAAGTGTCAAAACTCATGTTGGTTAAATAATTTGCAAGCATATTTCCTTCTCTGTAACTTGTGTGCTTGCTGTGTGCGTGTGATTTATGATGCCTTTGAATAATTTGTCATGGTTGCCTATTAGAATTGGTGTAGGGAGTAATGTTCAGTTTGTTTACTTACGAAATATTGGATGAGCATCATCACGCAATGTTATCTTGGATTTGTTCTATGGAGGAATATTGGTTCTTCATGTCGGTGAAGGCCTATTTTGAACTATTCATTTGTTGGTTTTTGGTTGACCTTGATAACTTTCATGGCTTTAATTTGACTAGTTATGGTGAACTGGAAGGGTTTGAATAAAGTAAGGTTTTTTGTTTTGTTGTTAAAATTCCTTGCCTTAAAAATTGTTGTTTTTTGAGATATTGTGATATACTTTGGCACACTGCTAATGTTGCTATATTTGAGTATCATGTTTATTTTATTATATATTCCCCTTGAATGTGTTTTTAATGTGTCTCTCTTTCAATACAATGCTATATTACCAATATTTTTGAGCCATTTGTATCGCCCATCAAGCCTTGCACACACTAAAAGAAAAACAGTTCCAATGTGAGCCATTTCAGGTTGGTGGATACAACTTGCATTTTACAGCAAGCAAAAAAAAAGTAAAAAATTTGTGTCAAAGACAAATAGGCAAGCTGGTTAAATAGTTTGACTAACTAAAGGTTACTTAATAGTAAAAAGTTTGCACTTTTGACACATTACATATGCTCGATAAGTCAGAAGTGATTCTTTATATAAATGGTTTGTTATAGTATTGCTTTTCCGTGTAATGGTGACTTAGTTGGAATGAAGACGTGTAAAGTTTCTGTCTTTCGCATTTTCTGTTTGGTTTCAGCATTATCTCTTGTTATTTGCTCTATCACTAAACTGTTTTTTCGAATGTGTTTTTGAGATGATTTGTTCATTTGGTGAAGTTGAGTCATAACACAGGAATTTTTTTGCATATTCTCCTCCTCCATTTTGCTCATATCCAAAAAAATTTATACCTTGTTAATACAAAGGGGCAGCTGATTTCTTTCCGTCTGGAGAATACAAGTTGAAAGTGCTAATCTGGTGACTTAAACAAAAACTGATGTGTTGCCCTTTAAATTATAAACTCAATAAGTAATGATCCATCCCTCTACCCTTCTCCGCTTAAATACTAGGCTTTCATCCGTACCAGGTGTCAAACTCATAAGATACACCTAACCAACACATCGCGCACTATGCTCTTAGCACTAAACCAAGACACTATGCTCTTGCCACTAAACCAAAGCCCCACACGCTATTTTATGGACTGAGGAATTTATTTTCTGTTTAAAAGTATCTTCCTTTGCTATATTTGATATTAATATGAATATCTCAGGCTCAAGGAAAAACATTAAGTGCTACCTCTTGCTAGTGCTTTCTTGAGTAACCAAAAGCTAATGAATTGACCTTTAGCTCAACAAGTTGCACTTGAAATTGAATACCTGTCCTAGGATTAATCTCATATGGAACATGGTACCCACCATCAACTATTTCAAAGCTTAAACACTCATTCACATAATTATCAAACATTGGAAACTTCTAAAGAAAATCCTCCCCATATCCTCCAAAACTAGAAGCTGAATGTTTTCTCTAGTTGAACATTGTACAAAGTAATACTAAAATCCCTCATAACATAGGAAAAACATGGATGAGAAAACAACCTACAATAAAACTCCAGATTGAAAAGAAAACTAGAACATATTACAGCAACAACCTACTTCAAAACTGTCTGAAGCAACACAATACCAACAGGGAAGACCACATCAATGTCTAAACGAGAATGAAGTTTGTGAGATGATTTGTCCAAAGCTTAGTATTTTTCAGATGTGTTTTTGAGATGATTTGTTCCTTCATTTTGTTGAAGATTAATGTTTCACAAGGAACCAAACTCATCTTCTTCATCCCCATCTTGAAATAAGATCAGTCCAGTTGTTCTTTTCATTATAGTTATATTAATTAGTTGTCCTGTTTTTCAAATCTGGACTGCTCCATTTGCTAGTTAGTTTTATTTTCAAACACCCTTCTTCTTCACCGTCACCACAATCTAATGGATACCCTGAAGTTTCTAGTTCAGATTCTTTGCAAAGATTGTTATTCCATTTACATGATTATAGTTTGGATCAAGCATTTAATGATGCATTACTTGTCTTTTTGTACAAAGAAGTTGTTGGTTCTAAAGAGACCTTTGATTGTGTTGTTTGTTTGCGTGAATTCTTTGATAAGGATAAATTGAGATTGCTCCTTACTTGTAGCCATTCTTTCCATATCAACTACATTGAAACTTGCCTATGTTTACCTTCCATTCCTTTAGTTTTTCCATTTTTTCTTTATGCACAGTTGATTGAGCAAATGAAATGTTTGATTATTTCACTTACACAAATGTGGAGTAGATCGAGACAAATTATTTAATTACGTAAACTTGAACTATCTTTCTTCAATATTTTCTATCAATAATCTTTTATTTTTCTGGTCTACTTTATTTTTTTGGTAATAAAGTAGACCATATTTTTATAGATGGAGAAGATAACCAAGGGGATGATGGAAGTAGTGATGAAGTCCTTACTTGATCTAATTGATTGAAAGATGTAGAAACCTATTGCTTTAGCTCAACTCTTTTGCTTCGTGACATTTTGAAACTTTTGTTAAGCTACAATATTTTGTTTTACTTTCTATTAGTATGGAACTTGTGCAAACTATTGAAAACATGTGTTTTGGTATACATATTTTACCTTTATGGATATTGTGATAGACTAGGATATGTTGAATTATATATGTCAATCGGCTATATTTAATTAGTCGTTTTCTTATGTAATTTGATTTAGTAATTTTTATGAACAGTTCCTTCATTTTGTTGAAGTTTAATTTTTTACAAGGAACCAAACTCATATTCTTCGTCCCCATCTAGAAACAAGATCAGTCCAGTTGTGTGTGTGTATATATATATATATATATAAATGTTGCCATATCAATTAATGCTCAAAACCTGTACTATTGCAACAGGTTGGGAAAAAGTGTAGATTTATATAGATTGATTGCATTAGAAAATAAAAATGTTGTCATATCAATTAAAATCGTTCCCATAATATTTAAAAAAGTGTTGCCATATGAATAATCTATTGCAACTTACTCTAAATATTGTAAACCGTTACATCTGTTCTAATATTATAGTGCCTATAGATGGACAGAAAATCGTTGCCATAGAGGTTTCTATAGCAACGCTTTCAGGAATCGTGACAATAACTGTTGCGATACAGCTATGGTAACGCGAGCAAATGAGACAGTTGCAAAACCGTTGCTGTAGCCAGTGGCGGACCCAGGATTTTCGTTCAGGAGGTTCGAAAAATAAAAATGTTGTTGATGGGATTCAAACCTGGGGCATGCAGCTTAATATTCAGGGGTCTTACCATTGAGCCATCTAATTTTAATTGTTATTGAGGGGGTTCAAAATATATATATCTACAAAAATACAGAAAATTTACCTTATATATATCGTGTATTTTTTTGCCGAGGGTGTTCGGGTGAACACCCTGGACCCAATGTGGGTCCGCCCCTGGCTGTAGCTCTCTGGCAACGATTTTACGTCCTATTGCAATGCATATGAAACTGTTGTTGTAGAACAAAATTCTAGTAGTGTTGATTGAAAGAAAAATGTGCATTTAGTTTATCATGATCATCAATATTTTTTTATTGAATTAACAATTAACTTTAGAAATTCTGACTCTTCTTCCAATTGTTTTGAAGATCATCGGTTTAAGATTTGAATTTAGACTCAGAATATGAGGTTTTAACAGTAAACTCTTTGGATTTGTCTGTTTTCCTACAAATGCTTGAGGTGGATGAAACAACCTCTTCTTTTGCATGTAACATAGTATCAGCCTCCTCCGCAATGATAATAACATAAGGATCATCATCATCAGATACTTCCCCGATGAATGTTTGATTCGTGAAGGACTAACGAGGTCTTGTTTTCAATTATTTTCCACATTTCTATCTTCACCTCTAGAAAGCTCCATTTTTTTCATTTTCCTTCTGCAACTAACATCCGTAGAATTACAACTTTCACTCGACCTATTCCTCTTTTAAATTATCTCGACAATATCTTCCAATGATTGTGTAAATACCCGAAAAAAATTATTTTTGAGAATTTCATAAAATTAGCGTTTTACCCCTCTCAATTATTTTCTGGAGTCATTTCTAATAAGTCTGTGAAGTTGATTTGTGAATACTGTATTCGATAACTATAATTACTTAATTTTTAGGTACTTATTAAATAATTTCTTTAAAATTTCGTGGGTGGTTAATGGATCAAGTTCATATATATTTAATAGATTATTTCATTTGGCCCATATATTAATGGGAAACTTACATAAATATACTATAATAAAAAAATATTTACCATTTATAGCAATAATATTTCTTTTTTCACTTGATCACTTTTAATTTATTTATAATACAAGTTTAATTCATATTACAAAGAATAATTTTTTATTCACATATAATACAAATTTTAATAATAGATAATTTAATTATCACACATTTTAATACACTTATAATACAATATGTCAAATTTTTACCAAACAAACATAATATATTTTTAAAAACATTATAATTCATATATAATTCATATATATTGCATACATAATTCACTTTTAATACATATTGCAGATTTAACATAGTATTGCTATAAATGATAATAAATAAAAAATATTGCTAAAATCAATAATTATTTATTAAAATGTACCAACTCATGTAATTTTTCCTATATGAAAATAGGTTAATGGTTTTGTCACTTTTAATAAACAAATAAAAAAGACAGAAAAGGAAAAGAGGGAACGGACAAAAGCAGTGATGCGGCATCACCACGATAATAATGAGCATGTACCGTTCTAATTCTCTGAATCTTGATTACCTAAATCACTTTTTGTATACAATATCACATTAATGTAATATGCATACATAAATAGGATTGGAGAAACTATTATTAATTTACATGGGTGATTTAAATGGAATTGTGGGATGAGAGTTGATGGTAGAAGGTTGGAGGTAATAGGGTGTTGCCAATGATTGTTAAGTCATTATTGGATAATGATTATCCAATGATTATTATACTGTGAAATTTCATAGAAAGGAAAAACAAGGAATCAAATTGGATTCCTCTTGCTGCTGCAACGACAGTTTTTCAATTTTCTTAAAAAATTCTTTTTGATTTCACTGTTATTATGTTATAAAAGGAATAAGACCTAATCCTACACTTGAAACTTCGAAAATATGAGAGTTGAAATGTTAATTGACATCAAAATTTACGAACTTGATTATAAATTTTAGTGAATTTTTAGGTTAAGGCTAAACACATAGTAATGTAGGTGTTTTTAATTCCGAAATCTTATTGTGAATATGTACTTGAATAGATTTCATTGATTTGGAAGATCAACGAAAAGGGAAGACCCAAGTTGCAGAGTGATTGTTCGATTATTTGAGGCAAGTGAATTTCTAAACCCTTGTTAAGTGTATTAATTCGTATATTTCCTTATAATATGTGTTTGGGAGTAATGAGAATTAGTGATGGGTTGACTTGTTAATGTAGAGTAATTTTAATGATGAAAAGGGGTAATAAAAAGTTAATGTGATAAATTGTTGGTGCGTGATGTTTGAGAATGATTTGAAGGATTATTGCTTATTTGTTGATGTTGTATCATGGTTGTATTGTTGTGAATTGTGTCTTGTTATGAAAATGGTCATCTCTTCATTGTTTGTGTGAACATGTAATTTGCATTATTCTCAGACATGGTTGTGACAAGTGTTATGTGCATTGAGAAACAATAAGAAATTAAAGGAGATGTACCATTACGAGAGACGTATCACGCTCCACGATGGATACTATATTTCGAGGGACGTATCGCACTCCGCAATTGATATTATATATCGAGGGACATATCGCGCTACGCGATGGTTACTATTATCGAGGTTCGATTCGTATCACACGCCGCGATAGATGCATGGACAAATATATCTCTCATGGGTCCCGGACTGAGAGACAGCGGATGTGTATCATTAGGTCAGACATGTATCACTATACTTGACATTGCATTGCACTTCATTATTATTGGTGAACTTGATCTTGTGTATTGTTGATCTTATGAGTGCCTTTCTGTGAAACTTGTGACCGATGAATATCGAGCCTATTGTTGAAGATATGCAATTGTTCGAGTGTTGTTGTTAGGGATATGAAATTGTTAGAGTGTTGTTGATTATATGAAATTGCTAGAGTGTGGTTATAGAGAGCTATGTGTTTTGTAAACTGTGAACTGTGGGATGATTCCATACCAGTTGTAGTTATGGAGGTTCGATATAAGGAGTATCGTATTTTATCCCCTTAACTCGTGCTTAGAAGTTTACTTGCTGAGTACCGTGTGATTTGGTACTCACCCCTTGCTTCTACAATTTTTTTTGTAGGTTATTAGCCTGGAACCTTGTGATAAATTGTCTTCTTTTCCGAGGTTTCTTGGAGATTTAAATCGGTAAAGAAAGAGTAACAAGGACTAATAATAAATACAAACATTTTAAGTGGGTTCATTTGGACTATGCTATGTATGAATGGAAATATGAAATTTTGAGTTCTCATATACTATTACTAGAAACCACAAATATAGAATGCGAAAAAAGAAAGTTGACAAAAGAGGGGATGGGTGGTGGTTTTTTTTTTTGCTAAGGAGGAGAAACGAGAAATAAAAGTGAATATGTAGAACTTCAACCATTTTCTAGAAATATATAAATAAAATATTTTCCTTTCATATATAAAGTGGAAACAATTGTCTTTTAATATCACTTTCAGATAGTATGAAAACAAAGGTCTTCATAGAGTAAAGTGGATAATTTTTTTGTGCATTTTATGACATGCTCTTCTTTAGCTTCATAAGAACGAGGATGATGTAAAGGGTGAACTCTTAAATTATCTAGTTCTATTTTTTTTTTAAAAAAAACTCCTGGTGTTTGTTATGAATGTATTATAACTTATATAAATGTCAAAAAGATTATATTTCTTTCACCTCAACTAATCATGTTGTTTGATTTGACATGGTGTTTAAAAAATAGGAAAAATTAGCTATATAGTCATAATGTATAACATATTTAGTCAAAATAACAACACTTTAAAATATTTGCTTAAAACATCCCAATAACAATATTTTCAAAACTAATTTGTGTTCACATTTTATTATTTCTGGGATTTCCTTTTACTAATTACAAGAGTCCATAATTAGACCAAACTCTAAATAATAACAAATTTAAAATAAAAAACAAATACAATATTCTCTCCTCATCTTGCAGTTTCTCCCCTTTTCACGTTATTCAGTAAAAAATCTCCCACCTTTCAAGTTCTCAGATTTTATTCATTATTCAAACAAAAGTTATTCAAAATTTGATTCTTCAAAAAAATCTATGCATTAATTGAAGGATTTTTTTGGTTGATAAACAATCAGGTATACATTATTTCATCAAATTTTGAATCTGGTTAAAGTAATTTCGATTGAGTTTTTAGAGTTCTTTTGATTTGTTTTCAATGTCACTGTTTATATTTCACATAGTTCATGTTACGGATTTTTCGTCATTATTTTCAATTTTTATGCAAGTTTGTTTACATTTTCAGTCAACTTTTTTGGAAATTTTTACTCCAAAAATGTAGGCTCTCCGGTTAAAATGGTTGAAGAGAGGAGATCTAAGTTTCTTCATGATTCTATCTGCATTCAAGTTCATGATAGGAATGTATGATAGCAATGTCAGAGTAAAAACACTATTAATAAAAAAAAATTGACTGCAGAAGATTTCAAAAAACATGATGAAGACCAAGGTGAAGAACAATTTTCTAGTTTGTTTATATTTATAATTTCCTTTAGAATTTTATATTATTTGTCAATTTGCATTCAAACCATTATGTATTCATTTAATATTTGTATTCATTCAAAATCTCATGTTGAATAGTCCATGAATCTTGTATTTGTTCTTAATTTGTATTCATCATAAAAATATGCTAACTAGTTATGTATTTTATTTATATGAAGAACAACTTTCTATTAGTTTTTTTTTTGTTTTTATAGTTTTTTTTTTCTTTAGAATTTTGTATCATTTCTCAAATCATATTCAAATTAGTATGTGTGCTATTCATATTTGTATTTATTCAAAATCGCACGTTGCATATTTTATGAATCTTATATTTGTGTTCCTAATTTATATTTATTCAAAGGGTATACCAAGTAGTTATGTATTTTATTTAAGAATGATTACAATAAATATTTATTTATTGCTTTTTAGTTTTGTTTTCACTTTTCCATCATATTATTTTTGTATTTTATATATCATTATAAAAAATACAATATAATAACTAGAATAAAGACAAATACAAATAATATACCTATTGGAATGAATACGACTTAGAAAAGAAAACATAACTTTGAAGAGAAAATAAATACGCAATGAATAAAATATATGAATACAAATATGTTTCTTAAATAACTCATGATTCATTTGACATATATATTTGAATGAATACGAACTAATAAAGAAATACAAGTTTCATTAAACAAAATACAACATGAAAACAAGAATGAATACAAATACAAATGACATACATATTGGAATGAATACGATTTAAGAAAGGATACAAAATTATGGTGAATAAAGTAAATACACTGTGAGAAAAGTATTCCAAATAAATCAAATATAATAAATAAAACTCTAAGGTATTATCATAAAGTTTCATGAGAATAACTAGTCTTGAAAGACAATAACAAATAATGACCTTTAGGAAGAAGGAAGAGATCACCTATTTTAGATCGCATAATCTTTTGTAAGGAAACTAATGAAGATTTTCAGCTACTTAATTTAATTTGAAATATCCCCCCCCCCCTTGATTTTCTCTAGTTTGTTATTTCTTAATTATATTATGTTAAGTTAAATAAAATAAAATACATAAATCAATCCATAACAAACTAAAATATTACAATTTTTAAAAATATTAAAAATATTGCTAAGGGATCCTATTAAATATTAAAATATTGTTGTTTTGAAAAATATTCGTAAAAACTATGGTGAAAAGCTCACAGGCTATGGGCCTCACAATTGTAAGCCCATTAAAAAAAGGTTAACTTAATGAGACAATAATAAGGTCTCGTGTCAAAACAAAGAAAAAATTACAGGTTCTCTAAGAATAAATAAGAGAGAAGATGAGACAGAAGTAAAATTAACAACTTGAACTTAGCACGTGGTGTTTTGAACTTTAAAGGAGATTTGGACCGAGAAGGCAAGAATCAACTCTATTAATTGAGGTATGTTGTTTTTAATGATATAATGTAAATGCAGGTCATTTATTCTAGCTCTAATCTTAGTACGTCAGTCTTCATTCTACTTTGGAATGTTTTATCTTGAGCCAAGTGTTTATCGAAAGTAGTAATCTACCTCTAAAGTAGTGTTAAGTTTTGTGTATAGAGATAGCAATGGGGAAGGATGGGTGGGGGCAAGGAATTTTAATGTTATGTTGGGCAGTTGAGGGGTGGGTTGAAACAATTTATTTTTAAAATTAAGCAGGCGGAGTGGGTTGCTGGCTGAACTTTTTTGCTCACACTCTTGGCTTTCCCTACTCTCTCAGCTTAAAGAGCTGAAGCTTTTGACTATTCTTTCTTTGCTTAATGTTGTCAAAAAAGTATCTGTTATTGTGATTTTTTAAAATTAGTATATGGACTCGTACGTTGCACGTTTACTTTATAACAATGAATAAAATGATAAATGATTTGATTTTAAAAAAAATATTTGCAGTGTATAGTTAACTTGAAGAATTTTTATTGTATTTAGTCCTCCCTTTATTATAATTTTGATATAGAAACTTTATATTTGTTTTAAAAGACAAAATAAAGTAGTAAAAACAAACATGGAGGCACACTATCTTATGATTAACTTCCTTGAAATGTCTTTTTTGTCTCATAGAATAGAGTAAAAATATTGAAATTCTTCCATAAAATGTCTCTCTTGTCTCATAGAATAGAGTAAAAATGTTATAGTTACACAAGATATACATTTCAAGAAGATAAAATGTTTGACATTAATTAGTAAAAGATGAAATTCTCCTTCTCATTAAGTAGAATGCAATTAAGTAATTCAAATTTATAAATAAGAAACTTATTAGAAGGAAATAATTAAAGATTTAAAGTGCAATGATTGATAATTAAATTATGTAATTGTACAAATAAAATATTAATATTTAATTAAATAATCAGATTTTAATTTAATGGAGAGCCAAAATGACAATATTAGTATTCTTACAATTAAAAGTTTGTTAAAATATATTTTACATTTTTTTGTTAAAAAATTAATAGGAGCAATATTTGGTCAAAGGATAAAAGATCTTCTAACTTCTTAAGCGTTTTGGTGTATCATTCTTTGACTTTGGAATTTGGATCTCATGATAATTTTAATGAAAATTGTCTAAAAACTATAGATCTTATCCACAAGCACAAGTAAGAATGATTCTTTACAAATATTTAAAATATAAGATGCAAAAATATAATTATTAATAATTTGAAATTAGAATATCTTGTAGGCATTAATTGTTTTACATGCCTTATACACTATTTTTATGATTGTATTTGTCTCATTTTCTAAATAAAAAAATACACCCTTCAATCAAATATATTCTTAAAATAAAATTACAAATACAAAAAAAAAGTACATATATAGGAGCAAGTTTAGCATAAGGCTACCAACGAAAAATAGAAAAATTCTAAGACAATCTTTTTCCTGTTTTTTATTGATAATGCTTGAAACAAAGTTATAGTAATAAATATTCAACTTTTAACTATAAAAAAAGGTGAAAATCTTTGGAAGACAAGTTAATGGAAGTGATATTCAACTACATTAATGGAGGGGTCTTATCATAGTTCTGATGTCGACAAATAAGTTTAAAAAACAAATATATCAATCTTCGATATTCTAGTAATTAAAGTGTTATTCATTCCTATAATCACATTATGCCTTGTAATCTTGACACAAATCCTCTTGCCTTGAAATTTTCTTCACTTGATTAAAATTTCTCTAGTCTTCCATACACAAAAATTGTATCACATATAAATCTTTCTATGAAAATAATGTTAAAAGATTTGTATTTATAGGAAAAAATATAGCTTTGGAATATGAAGATTCACTTACCAAGTTGAAAGGTTATGTGCTACAAAAATTAAAGACAAATATTAATTAAGAACATAAATTAATTTAGAAGATAAACCATATACATGTATCTATTTAAAGGGTAAATAATTTCAAGAAAATAAATAAAATCGAATATTTTAATTAAGAATTATTCTAAAGAAGTGAAAAATTCATTAACATTTTTATTAAAATGATGTAATTTAATATTTAAATTAAATAGTTAAATATTTTTATAACATTTTAATTTATAATAAGGGTAAAATCGTAATTCAACTTTTAACTTTTTTGTTCCCTCTTATAATAATATATGATATGATGATAAATTTGGTCATGAACAGAACAAAGTTGTTTCTTGGTCTTGGAAATTATTTTGAAATTATTTGTAAGAAAACATAGATTTTATGATATATATGTTTTCTTAGATTTGTTGATGTTATGTGATTTAGAAAAATATCAATCATCATTTATATATATAAAAGAAAATCGTAGGCCCGACTACATGGCGTCACTATAAACTATTATTCCCTTTTAATTTATTTATTTTCAACACTAGCTTTTCCTTTTCATGAAAAATTGTGATTTTTATGAAAAGTTGTAATTTTTATGAAAAGTTGTGACTTTTATGAAGAGTTGCAACTTTTACATCAAAAGTTGTAAGAGTTCCGACTTTTATGAAAAATTGTGACTTTTATTAAAGAGCCTTGACCTTTCCAAAAAGGCACAATAATATTTTGTTCACACTATCCTTTGCTTTCTATAAATAGAGGAATTTCCTGCCACTAAGATTTGTAGGTATTTTCCGCTCTAAAGCGCTCGAATTCAAGTACATTAATTAAGCTTCGTATGAAGTATGTTTCATTCCTCAAAGTTTTCTTCGTCCTATTTGATGGAGCTTACACTTTACATTAAGTCATAGCAATTCATGTAATTATGACAACTCTTTTTTACTATTTTGGTGACATTTTTTTTAAAACTCTGTTAAAAATTTCAGCAAAAATGAATGAAAATTGATTTTATCTTTTGTGCCTTTCTACAGGCTTCTTTGTTTAAACAAAGTAAATGAATTATGATTTGAATGCAACATTACTACTCTTGCATCTCTCATTCCACAATTCTTAACGTTGTTAAAATGGTGCAATTCATTACATTTGGTTCCTCACTAAACAAAAATATATTTCTGCCATAAGTATTTGTATGTTTTTTTTTTGCCATAGGGGAATCAAATTCAAATATATTAATTAAACTTCATATGAAGTGTATTTCATTCTTCAAAGTTTTCTTCCTCATATTACATGAAACTTTATCGCTTACTATAAGTCATAGTGATTCATGTATCTATTGCATTTTTATTTGCTATTTTGGAGCCTTTTTTTTAAAAAAAAAAAATCTATTAAAAATTCAAGGAAGGTTGGTTGAAATTTTTTCTTTCTCTTTTGTCCCTTTCTACGTGTTTTCTCATAAACTTTAACAGAAAGTTGCTTGTGGGTTGTACTATATTTGATAGAACACAACAACAAATATGTGATAACTGATACAAAACGAATGATGAAATTTTTTAAAAGAACCAAACAAATTACTCTCTTGCTTGTCATAGTTAGTATATTATTTTCATTATTTTTTCTTAGGTACAAATAATTTGTATGTCATTTCACTCTTCCTAGAATATTAGTATAGACACAATTATTCCACTTCTTCTGTCGCAAGTTAAGTAATTTTTCATATTTCTTCTTCTTTTATTTTTGGACATAATAAGAGATCAAGTTTACTTGAAACAAACAAATGTCCAAAATCACTATAATAATAATAATAATATTTATCGACAATAAATATGCAAATTAAAGAAGAGTGTTATTGCCTTTATCGACATTAAGTAATTGTCATTAGATGAATGTTGCTATAATCTTTAAGAACATCTATAGAGAGTACCAATTGCCTTTAAAAATACATCTTTACCGATAATTAAGCTATTAATTGTTGTAAAGATCACTTTTACTGTAGTGATAACTCTTTATTTTGATAAAGTTTTCTATTACTCTTTCTTTTGGATTATTTCAATTAAGTTTATGAACTGTAAACTTGGAAACAACCTTATAGACTATGTTTTTGAAAAATAAGTTTAGCAACATGACTTTTTCTTCTTAATTGCTACGAAAGTAAGGTTGATTTTTGTGTGTGTATATTTGTGATTTCAAGTGCTCGCAAAATTATGTTGTGAGATTTTAATATGTTGTGTGTCAAAATGTTTTCTTAAAATATTCAGTTGTGAACAGGTGCCACCTACTGCTTGGTTGATAATTGCAATAATTCTTTGTAATTGCATAATATAACTACAAAAAAAACTACTATTCAATTCAAAATAAGTTTTGTCGGTGATATGAAACATAAGCAATAATAATGACTTCTTTGAGACAATGCAAAAAAACATATATGATACTAACAAGTTTAGCCTCATTTTAACATATACATGATACATCATACTATAATAAAAACTGATTGATGGAGGTTCAAAAGAAAGAAGCTGCAGGTCTTCCATTTGATTTTAGTTAATTATGTTCTTATGTAGACGTGATGTTCCACTTTACTTGGGAGTGGTGTTGTTCGAGGCTTTTTGGTCTCTTCTTTATTTTCTAGTGTTGTTCTTTATAAATTTTTGGAATTTAGCAAATTTACTTATGACCAGTTATTTCTATGGAGATTTTCTTAGACTTCTTTCTTATATTTAAAATCTCTCTATGACTCATAATTTTTCTATAACAAAAAAAATATAGCACTTAAGGATTTCGAAGGAAAAGTTTGCCTTATAATAAAATATTCTTGACAATGTGGTGCATGTATCAAAAATATGAATATTATTGAATGATCATGTATAAGCTTGATGAATCCTAGATTTGGACTGGTTTAGGG
Organism: Solanum sitiens; assembly: GCA_016801875.1. Classification (NCBI taxonomy): domain Eukaryota; kingdom Viridiplantae; phylum Streptophyta; class Magnoliopsida; order Solanales; family Solanaceae; genus Solanum; species Solanum sitiens. The sequence continues at coordinate 80,570 of JABWTJ010000088.1, read as the reverse complement.
CTCTCTTTGGATAAATTTATTGTCCTCAAATGCTTATTATGTGCCAATAATTCATGTAAAATCCATGATTACCAGGTATTTGGATTTATTAACAAAGCATGGATACTAATTTGAAAAAGGGAACGAAGCGAACTGAAAGAATGAATAAATTAAGGCTGGGTGATCGCCAAGTCCCTTGACGAGTCGCCGAATGTACATAACCCTGCCTAAAGTTCTAATGTACCGAGCCATAAAGTAGAAAGTCAAGTTGACGAGAGAAAGGAGCAGTCGGTGCTTCACCTAGTGGTTCTGCGATACACTGTTGGATACCCCAAAGTTACAAAACATGAGAATGGTGAAGGCCAAAGCAATAAGGCAATGGAACTAACCAAAGGGCGGATCGGCGAGCCCGACTAATTGCTACGAATGTTCATTCATAGCATATTTTTGGTGACTATAAATACGTTTTTAGAACATTTAATTTAGGAGATTTTATCTTTATCAAGTATCTTATTTTTCAATATTGTGTTATTCTGAACTGAGAGACAAGTTTTCCTTAGATTTGAAGAATTGGGGTTTTCCATTTTTGAGAAATGAGAAGTGAGTCTTTGAGATTCTTAACTTTAGACCTTGGTAAAGACGAAATTAATCTTACCAGTTGATGGAAACTCTGTTTGGTAATGATTTTTATCTATTTATGACATCTACATAAAACCCCAATTCTTGGCGTGCGATTATGTGATTATGCACCGATTTAAGTTATGGGTATTGATAAGTGTTAGTGTTAATTCTATTTAGAAGTGATTTATCATTATTTGTGGTTCAATTTAAACAACTGTAATTGCAAATGTTGTTCTACCTTCGTGTTTTTGGCTTCCTCGAGAGAGAGGATTTAAAACCATGATTCTTTATTGATGGTCTTTGGGCATTGGGTTTTCATGGGTTCAACTCGAGAAAGTGAATTCTAAACCCTTAACCATACATTAAGCTAGAAAGAGTGAATGGAATAAAGAGTAGGTTGTTCATATTTGAATGTTTATTGATATTCGAGAGAAATCAACTTGATTCAAGGTGAATCGTTTGAGAGATTGTTTATCCCCTCTAAAGTCTAGCTTATTCACTAACTTACAACTATTTTCAAACAATTGCAATTACCCATTTGTCTATATTAGCCTATAATCAAATCACATTCTAAGAAACCATCTCATTATTGTTATTTTTGTGTTGGTTCTTGTTGTTGTAGCTAATAGTAAAACCAAAACCCCTCTTTATTTGATATTCGTTTCAGCCCTTGATTTGAATGATATCTTTATTCGATAATGTCTATTCCTATGGCTAACTTGAACATGTTCATGTTGTACTCTTGAATCTTAAACACGTGACACTCCCTATGTGAACGATCCCAACCCAATTTGTTGGATTATATATTTACTAACAACCGTTGAATCTTAGAACTCGATCACTACAAAAAAACTGCTAAATTGTGGCGGTTAATTTGTAGGGGTCATAACAAACCCCTACAACACATTCAATTTGTGGCGTTTCTGCTAACCTCTGTAAAATAATTCATTTTATGGCAGTTTTAATGTGGAGGTTGCAAAAGACCTCCTTTATAAATTCAATTTATTGTGTTTGTGTCAACCTCCACAAAATAATTCTTTTTATGGCGGTTTAAGTGTGGGGGTTGTAAAAGACCTCCATTATATATTCAATTTGTAGCATGTGTTTCAACCTCCACAAAATTATTTTTGTTGTGGCGATATTCTTATGGGGGATTTTGCACTACAAATGAACAGAACGATCCTGACGATTTATTTCACATATAACGACGGTTTATAATTAACAATCAAATTTTTTTTGCTATTGATAATGACTTAATATAATTTGTATTACGATGATTTAAAATCGACATAAAATGTTTATTTTATATAATATTATCATTCATCAAGCAAGTATGATTTAAAAAAATGACTTTGAAATTCGTAACAATGTATTGTAAGTATGAAATTATTCTTTATAATAGTCAGTTTTCCGAATATAATATAGTTTGATAATAATATTTGTTAGGTTTCAAAAAATGATTATTATTTAGTATTGTTAGTACTAATGAAAAAATAATATACAAATATATTACATATAATTTTTTTATTTCTTTTGATATAATTATATTAAATAAGTATATGATATTTTATTTATTTATTTTTTATTCAGTTGATTGCATATTATGAAGAGTTTGACACATATAGAGCAAAATAAGGAGCGGATCTAATTGCAAATAATAAAGATGATAGAAGAGGGAAAAATGAAGCATAATTAGAGATTATTTTTGCTAGTTTATTTCGTTTTTTTTTTTACTTTGATTAGTAACTTATCTACTTTGCTAGAATTTTTTAAGTTTTGGTTTGTATAAATAAATGTAAGTATATGTATTGTCAATGCTAATCATTTGATCCTTTACTATTATACTTTTCTTCTTTATGAAGCACAATTAATATAATTATCCTATTTCGACAACAAAAAGAAATTATGATGATTAGGAGTTTCATTTTTACTATACTTGCAAAAAGTAACTGAAAAATAAAATGTTAGTTTCATGATGCAATTTTTTTAGCGTACGTAACAATCTGTTTTCGCCACCGCTCTTTTTGTTTGAAATTTATTTATAAATTTTATGCAGTCATCAATTATTATTATTATTATTATTGTTATTATTATTATTATTATTATTATTATTATTATTATTATCATCATCATCATCATCATTATTTTTTATATTTTTACCCTTATTTTTATTTATTTATTTTATAAATATAATCAATGCATAAGTTTTAATAAACTTAATGTGTAATAAAATTATACATTTGAAATATTTATAATGCGTGTCACTTCATCTTACTGGTAACTTCTAATATTAAATATTATTCATAATTTTATATGTTTTATTTTTCATAATTCTTATAAATATTTAATTAATGTTTAAAAAATTATAATAAGAAAATGTAATAATAAAGATATAATAAAAAATTGATTTTTTATACTTAGAGTTTGTATAGAAAATTAGTACTCCTGCAAAAGATAGAGGAAATTAAAAAACATATAAAATATTTTCAACGTCATACAATATATTGTTAATTTCAACATATCACCTCTTATTTCATTCAGTCCACCATGATGAATATTTTGTTCTACTATATGATTATGAATAGTTGCACTTAAAAGAATATATATATATATATATTTATATATATATATTAAAAAATGTATGATATCCCATGAAAAGAGATATCGATATTATCTTATATATTCTATACTAACCTAAATATAAGTATTACATATAAATAATTCATATAGTCGCGCAAAGCACAGATAATTTCATTAGTAAAATTATAATTTAAATAAAAGAATAGTTAAGTGTTGCATTAATAAAATATTAGGAAAAAAAATCATATTTTGATAAACATTAAGATATGTGAAGTATTAATATTTTTTTTCAACTTTGATAAAAATAAAATGGAACTACATGACTATTTTTAAATGTGCTCCTATTTAAATAATAGTGAAGATAAAAATTAAAGAGAGGAAAAAGTTTAAACAGAATTTACGTAGGATTTTTTGTTTCCCTCCCTAACCTAGTAACTCATTTATTCCCTCCATATTTCCATCATCTGAAGCTTTCCCTCCATCTTCCCACCTTCCCCTCCATCTTCCCACTTTCCCCTGTTCTCCACTTTTCTTGGTGAGAAAACTTCCCTTCAGAGAGCTATAAATATCGCTATAATCCATTTGGAGAGATAGAATCAGATGAGCATAAGGTCAGTTTTATTTTACTTCAATGAAATTTCTTCTAAGTTTACATTTTGTTTTCATCAATATGATTGTAGGGTACACGTTTTTTTGCCTTATGTTGGGATCTGTTTTTACTGCCAAGCTTTATTAATACTGTGACATCGCGTATGTTTTTGATTTTCTGAGTATTCAAGTGATATTAAGCAAATTCCCTTTGTCAATTACATGATATTACTAGCTGGGTATTCTCAGAACTTGTTCTTGCTGCGTATTCTCAGAACTTCTTCATATTTGATTCACCTCTCTGTTCTTCATGAATATTCAGTCATGCCAAAGATTAAACGTTTTAAGAATCCACTAAAGTCAGCTAATGGACATGCTTCATCATCAACTACTCCAGTGGAACAAGACTTCCCGGTTGCTTCAACAAATCCCTCACAAGCTGATGAAGTCCCACAACAAGAACAAACTCCAATTCTCCCGCAGCAAGAACAAGCTCCAATTGCCCTGCAGCAAGAACAAGCTCCAATTCTACCTTCTAATTCAAGTGCAACATCTCTGCACCCGCGTCCACCTGTGTTGGGAATAAACTCGTAACAAAAATAATATTTGCGGTGATAAAAGCAATAAAAGCGGAACACAACAATACGGTTAATCAACGAGAATAAAAAGAGAAATAATGACACCAAGATTTTACGTGGAAACCCTCCTAAAAAAGGGAAAAACCACGACCCGAGAGGAGCAACGAATATCACTATAGTAAGGATTTTTACACTTGTAGGTCTGAGTAAAACTCCAAAGACCACTACACACTCAAAAGAAATAACCCTCTTTTGATTTTTCACCTCACTATAATATCGCTTGCACTCTCTATTTTTTTTCTCACAGATTATTTTCTTCTGTGATGCCTCACTCTTCTTTTCTCTCCTTTGTAATTTTTCTTGTACATTGAGAATGAAGAATTTGTTGGGAAATTCGGGTAATTTCCCTACAAAACGGAACAACTTTAGTGAAATGAACCGGTTCAAATGAACTGAACCGGACAGAACACTAACAAAGATACCCGACAAGTAATATCGAATATTAACTGAAAAGAAGAGAAAAGAGACCGAACAATTTTAATAATGGAGTTCAGCCGCGAAAGCTTAATCTCCGAGCACCGCTCAAAGCAGCCTGCTTTTATTAGATAGAGAGAAGAGATTACAAATGGTGCATTTTACAATGAAGGAGGAGGAGTTCTTTTATAACCCCAAATTCTCCTTCACAATACATAAAACTCCGATGTGGGACTAAATAAATAGGCCAAAGAGTCAACAAATCTCCACCTTGGCTTAATATCCAGTCCCACCAAATACAAATCTTCTCAAACAAACAAATAATAAAAGCAGTTTTCACGTTGCTTCCAAATTTGCGCCGTGAGGCGCCAACTTCAAATGTGCAGGACATTGACCAAGTCTAAACAGTGTTCAAACTTGGCCTTTGTAACCACCTTGGTCAGCATATCTGCGGGATTCTCCGTAGTATGAATCTTCAACAGAAGTATCTCCTCTTCTTCGAGAATTTCCCTCACAAAGTGATAGCGAACATCAATGTGCTTCGTCCGTGCATGAAAGACTTGATTCTTTGCTAAATGAATAGCACTCTGACTGTCAGAATAAACCTCAAGTTGTTTCTGACCAACTCCCAAGTCTTTAAGCAACCCATGAAGCCAAATCGCCTCCTTTACAGCCTCTGTAATCGCCATATACTCTGCCTCTGTCGTAGACAAAGCCACCGTTGACTGTAAAGTAGACTTCCAACTAACTGGCGCTTTTGCTAAAGTGAACAAATAGCCAGTTGTAGATCGTCGCTTATCCAAATCACCTGCATAGTCAGAATCACAGTATCCAACTATGCATTGACCAAGTGATTTATCCTGCTCGAATACCAATCCAATATCTACGGTATTTTGCAGATACCGTAGAATCCATTTCACAGCTTGCCAATGACCCTGGCCTGGATCATGCATGTACCTGCTAACAACACTAACAGCCTGTGAAATATCTGGTCTCGTACACACCATTGCATACATCAAGCTTCCAACTGCATTTGCATACGGGACTTTCGCCATGTATTCTCGCTCTTCATCAGTCGTCGGAGATAACCGGCTACTCAGTTTCAAATGAGGAGCAAGTGGGGTACTCACGTGTTTTGTATCTTCGTGCATACCAAAACGTCTTAGTACCTTCTTCAAATACTGCTTCTGTGACAGCCAAAGCTTGCCTCTCTCTCTGTCCCTGTTTATCTCCATGCCGAGAATCTTCTTGGCTTCCCCCAAATCCTTCATCTCGAACTCTTTACTCAACTGAGCCTTCAGTTTGTCAATCTCAGTTTGGCTCTTTGCTGCAATCAGCATATCATCAACATATAAGAGTAAGTAGATGTAGGAACCGTCTTGAAGCCTGCGCAAATACACACAATGATCGTATTTGCTTCTCTTGTACTTCTGACCCTTCATGAAACTATCAAATCGTTTGTACCACTGTCTCGGAGATTGTTTCAGTCCGTACAATGATTTGACAAGTTTGCAAACCCAATTCTCTTTATCAGCAACCTTATTTCCTTCTGGCTGAGTCATATAGATTTCCTCCTTCAAATCACCGTGTAGGAACGCGGTCTTCACATCAAGTTGAGCTAGCTCCAAATTCAACTGCGCTACCAAGGCCAACATAATTCTAATGGAGGAATGTTTAACAACTGGAGAAAATACCTCATTATAATCAATTCCCTCCCTTTGAGCGTAGCCTTTAGCTACCAACCTTGCCTTGTAGCGAACATCGTCTTTATCGGGAAATCCTTCTTTCTTTGCAAATACCCATTTGCATCCAATTGCCTTCTTGCCTATCGGTAGTTGTGTCAACTTCCACGTCATGTTCTTCTTGAGGGATTGCATTTCCTCTTCCATTGCACCTGCCCAATTGCCACTTTCTGAACTTCGTATGGCCTCTGGGTAGGTGGATGGAACATCTTCATCTGAAACTGGAAGTGCATAAGCTACCATGTCAGTGAAACGAGCGGGCTTTTGGATCGCTCGTCTCTGTCTTCTAACTGCAATTGGCTCCGATTGCTGTAGAGGTTCTTGGGTAGGAACCTCTTCCTCATCTGACTCTTCTTCTGCCGTAGGAGAGTCACTCGTGGTGCTCCGTGCTGGGATCACCACTGTCTCCTCAAACTCCACCTGCTTCGGAGTACACGCCACCTGTTCAGGAGTACTCTCAGCATCTTCTGGATTTACCTTCTTTAACATGGCAGATTCATCGAAGGTAACATCTCTGCTTATAATTGTTTTCTTTGCCTCGAGACACCACAGACGGTATCCCTTCACTCCAGCATTGAATCCCATGAACAAAGCCTTCTTTGCCCGTGGATCCAACTTTGATTCAATCACATGATAATATGCAACAGAACCAAAAACGTGCAAAGTATCATAATCAGTTGCAGGTTTTCCAGACCATACCTCTAATGGAGTTTTGCCATCAATAGCAGATGATGGCAAACGATTGACAAGATGTTGAGCATATGTTATCGCCTCAGCCCAAAATTTTCTGCCTAACCCAGCATTAGACAGCATACAGCGAACTTTCTCCACAAGTGTCCTGTTCATACGCTCTGACACCCCATTCTGTTGCGGTGTTTTCCTGACGGTGAAGTGCCGAACTATGCCACAGTCTTGGCATACCTTAAGGAACGGATCACTCTTGTATTCTCCACCATTGTCTGTTCGGAGAACCTTGATCTTCCTTCCCGTCTGGTTTTCAACTTGAACTTTCCACTTAAGGAAAATTCCAAGTACATCATCTTTGTTCTTCATAGAAAACACCCAAACTCTCCTGGAAAAATCATCAACAAAAGTGACAAAATAATGCCTTCCTCCAAGAGACGGAGTCTTGGCAGGTCCCCATACATCTGAATGCACATAATCCAGAATACCCTTGGTATTATGAATTGCAGTGCCAAACTTCACTCTTCGTTGTTTTCCAAGAACACAATGTTCACAAAACTCAAGTTTGCAAGTCTTCGTACCTTTCAACAATCCTTGCTTGGCAAGAATTTGCAAAGATTTTTCACCAGCATGTCCCAACCGCATATGCCACAGCTTCGTTGCCTCAGTATCTTTCTTGGTGCAAGAAGTTACTGTTGTTACTGTCCCGACCACTGTACTACCTTGATAGTAATACAGATTGTTCTTTCTCACACCCTTCAACATCACCAACGCTCCAGAAGTTGCTTTAAGAACTCCATCTCGCATCGTTATAACTAGGCCTTTAGATTCTAAAGCCCCCAATGAGATGAGATTCTTCTTCAACTTTGGCACGTACCGCACATCTCGCAAGATTCTGGTGGATCCATCATGATTCTGCAGTTTGATTGAACCTATTCCGGTTGTTTTACATGAATTATCATTACCCATGTAAACAACTCCGCCATCGAGATCCTGAAATTCAAAGAACCACTCCCGAATGGGACACATATGATAGGTACAACCTGAATCCAATATCCACTCATCTGCATGTGATGTTGTAGGAGCGACCACTAAAGAGATATCTGATTCCGCATCGCTTTTGCATTCTGCAACATTGGCGTCTTGCGGAGCCTTCCCTTTCTTCTTCAACTTTGGACAGTCTTTCCTCCAGTGCCCTTTCTCATGACAGAAAGCACACTCATCTTTGGCAATGGCTCGACCTTTTGATTTGGACCTTCCTCTTCTCCCTTTTGTCTGGTTTTGATGACGACCTCTTGCCACCAATACTTCTTCTGATGTTGTTGCCTTTGTTTTCATCTTATCCTGCTTTCTCAGTTCATGACTATATAAAGCAGAACAAACAGCATCTAACGACACATTCTCCTTCCCGTGAAGTAACGTTGTCTCCAAATGTTCAAATTCATCGGGAAGAGATGATAACAACATCAAAGCCAGATCTTCATCATCGAATATGACATCTAAATTAAGCAAGTCTGCTACTAATTGATTAAACATAGTGATATGTTCATTCATAGTAGTACCTTGTTTGTAATCAAATCGGAACAACCTTTTCTTCATTAGGAGCTTGTTCTGACCACTCTTTTTCAGAAACTTGTCCTCCAATGCCTTCCACAATTTGTATGCAGAAGTCTCATTCTTGAAAGCATACTTTTGCTCCCTGGATAGACACGATCGAATTGTTCCGCATGCCAACCGATTAATGATTTTCCAATCTTTATCTTCAACTCCTTCTAGTTTGACTTCTTCAATAGCAATATCAAGACCCTGCTGGAAAAGGGAGTCCAAAACCTCCCCTTGCCACATACCGAAATGGCCCGTACCATCGAATATTTCAACCGCCAACTTCAAAGTAGACATCGGGAATCTTGACCATGATGACGAGGCACCCGATGTCTTCGGTGGAATATTTGCAACAGACTCCATTTCTTGATCTTTATTTGCCATTACAGACTCAAAAAAAATATTGGATATTACAACAGAATTCAAACAATCGAAGGCTTCTACTGAGACAAAGTAATTCCTTTCTGGTGTGGAAGATCAGGCTAAACTGCAACCACAGAGCATACTCAGACAGAACTCTGACTTAGAAAAAACTTTCGACACAAAATGACCAAAATAATTCTTTTCTGATGTGGAAGATCAGACGCAGCTGCAACCACAGAGCATACTCAGACAGAACCTTGGCTCTGATACCACTTGTTGGGAAATTCGGGTAATTTCCCTACAAAACGGAACAACTTTAGTGAAATGAACCGGTTCAAATGAACTGAACCGGACAGAACACTAACAAAGATACCCGACAAGTAATATCGAATATTAACTGAAAAGAAGAGAAAAGAGACCGAACAATTTTAATAATGGAGTTCAGCCGCGAAAGCTTAATCTCCGAGCACCGCTCAAAGCAGCCTGCTTTTATTAGATAGAGAGAAGAGATTACAAATGGTGCATTTTACAATGAAGGAGGAGGAGTTCTTTTATAACCCCAAATTCTCCTTCACAATACATAAAACTCCGATGTGGGACTAAATAAATAGGCCAAAGAGTCAACAGAATTGTCCTCCCTTTTATAGAGAACAAATACACTACCTTCCAAATGTGTTACAGAAGAAAAAACAATTTTTTCTTCTTCATAGCTTACCAACTCTTGCCAAACTTTGCAATTGAAGAAAGAACAATTTTTTCTTTACCAACTCTGCCAAACTTTGAAATTGAAGAAAAAATAATTTTTTTCTTTACCAACTCTGCCAAACTTTGAAATTGACAGAAAACAATTCAAAGTTTGGTACATGAGGATGGACCCCACAACCTGCACGTTACTGGAGAGTAGAGGCTAAAGGTATATATTTCTTATGTCATTTTTAGTTCAACTTATGAGTATCTTTTGTTTCTTTTTTGGTTAAGTAACTGATTTTCTTGTTAAAGATTCAGAAAAAGCTATCAAGCAGATTAATGTCAAGGTTAATGAGGTTAATAATCTAACTGTTGGAGAGCGCATCATTGTGGACTTTGACGCATACAAATCAGCATATGGTGATGCACAGGGACTGCTCGCTAGATATTGTGGATCATTGGCAATTGATTGTAATTTGTTTCCGATTAGTTTTGAGAGGTGGTCAGGGCAATCAGGCATGCCTAAGAAGTACATGGAAGACTGCTTTGAAACAATATTGAAGGTACAAGTGTTCTTACACATATATCTATATACACTTTTCGAAAGATTTTAGAATACATGAGAAAACTAACTTTTATTTTTTATTTAAAGCCTCGATTTCTTTTTCGGGTATGTGAGCCCATTGCATACAGATACTGCAATAGTAGTATTTCAAAAAAGTGGGCTACACATAGGCAGAGATTGTGGAATGAATATTTTGACCCTGCAAGAAGCAAAAATGAGATCATTAGTAATGTGCCATCTGGTATAAATAAAGATCAATGGGCTAGTTTTGTTGCTTACCGTCTGAAACCATCAACAATGGTAAGATTTTGATTATGTTAATAAGTTTTGTTTCATCATAATAATATAAAGATGAATATTTTGAGTTGTCGCTGTTTGTGTTGATAGGAGCTTTGTAGAAGAAATAAGGAAATCCAGAGGAAGCAAAAAATGCCACACACTGGTGGTTCAAAAGCTAACTCGAGAAGACGTTATGAGATGGTATGCGCATTTAACTTAATAATTCTGATTTGTCTTTAACTAAACTGTTTTTCGCATAACATTTATAATACATTTCTTTCTTAGTTTCTGAAAACTGGTAAAACTCCTAGTCGTGGAAAAATGTTTATTGAAACTCATAAGAGAAAGAATGGATCATTTGTGAATGCTGAGGCTCAAACTATAGGGGTAAGTATGGCATCGATGCAACATTTGAATATCAATTTCACTGTTATTGTATAATATTCTGCATCTATTACTATTTTATACTTACTATTGATATTGATATGATCGTAGGAACAAATTGAGTCACACATGACTCATTGTAACACTAATGAGTCTGAAGTTTCCCCAGAAGATATTGTTGGTAAGATATTAGGGGCAGAACACTCTGGGAGGGTAAGATGTATGGGTATGGGAGCAGCTCCATCAAACACATTCTGGAATACAAAGCGACGACTTAGCGAGCTGAACATTTCTTCATCTAGCTATGGTGAATCATCTGCAACCTCTACATGTTTGCATCAAAAGGTTGCGCGTTTGGAGTCCAAACTTGAAGAAACCTTGAGTGTATTGACGAATTACATGATATCTAAGGAAGGAGGGACTCCTGAACCACCGGTAAGAAGTAAATTTTTTTTTTTTACTTCTTCTAATACAATCAGTTCTGATCAGTTTAGTAATATTGTACTTCTATGTGATTTCTGCCTGAGTTGACTTAACGTCAATAAAAGTCTATGCCCGAATTTTGATTGATCAGATCAAAGTATGAACTTAGTTCTTGATTGTACTGAGGTGGCTATAGTTGTTTAGTCTCCTGATAGCTCAGATCCTCTCTGTTTCTCTTGATTGACTGTGGAATAGCCGGTTCAAACATGTGAATGTTTTTTGATTTTAACTTCTGCACAAAGCCATACTTTATATAACATAGTTTCTAACATGATAGTGGTACAAGAACATGATTGAAAGCCTAAGTAAAGATTTTTAGTACTAGAACTACATGATGGCTGGAATATGTGGCATGATACAATAATGATTCGTCGTGTCTCTTTCTTAGTAAGGTCAGTAGTCTTGTTATTTGTACAAAATAGTTTTCTGCTTTGGTAGTTACGTACTCACCAATCAACCTTGTAAAATTGTGCATTTCTAAAGGCTCAGGATAGGATCTTTGTAGAAACTCAACTAGAGTGAGTTGTATTGAATATCATTTTTTTTTTCAGCATGTTGATGCAGAGGACACTGAAATTGTTTCACCTATGGATGTAAGAGGCTCATCAGCTGAAAACAATGCAAATCACCAATCAAATGCTTAATGTTTTCTTTGTGTACTACTTTTAGTGCTTTTCATGTCTTTAAATTTGTAATGGTTGTCTAGAGTTGTGTTTACTATGCTTTAGTTTGACGTTCAGTACTTAAATTTGTGACTTTTTCTATTATGGATATTCTAATGGTTAATCTTTTATGCTTTACATGGAGATTGTTCAGTGGATTATTCATGCATATGATTTAAATTTAAACTTAAGTTGATATAGTCTAATATCCTAAGGTCCAGTTACAGATAGGTCCAAAAAGTTTGTTTCTGATATGGCAAGATTCTTACATAGAATAACTAAATTATTATTTCTCTGTTCTTACTAGAAAATACCAAAACGCAGCTCATGAACTATGTCTAAATAGAAGTAGGAGCAGGCTAGAAATATGACAACAACATATGCGCTTGATCTTTCAGCTCGCAATGCCATCCTACAGCATAAATAACTACTTGCCAACATTATGAGGAGCTGACTAGCCAATAACTGTAACTATCCTTGCATTAAACCTGATCCATAGTTATTGTAAATATCTTTGATTAAAATTCTACAGATGAAGTAGATGTTACTGCTAACTTCATCGTACTCGCACAACTACTTTGTCATGTTTATGTGGATCCTTTTGAAGATTCTCTAAATTTCTTTGAAATGCAATAGTCAGCAGCCTTAAGAACATTATCTTATAATCGCCTGTTGTTGATTTTATATCACTGATTTATTCTCTTTGCTAAATTCAGCATTAGGTAGTTGATGCTCTTCAAGTCTTCCTGTTTTTGTGGTGAGGAAGAACTTTCTACCTGACAAGTGAAAACATTGTTGATACTGTTCTTTTAGTTATAGAGATCGGGATTATCTATAACTCACAACTCTGCTGAGTACAGGCACTGCTATTTTGTTGGATTTCAGTGTAGCTATTATGAGAAAGCTTGTTCTACCATGCTCAATATATATTTTTTTCAAATTTTTAATGCTTATAGAGTTATATGTATAAGGTTTATTTAGTAGTAGGAGAACTTATTCAAAGTCGATATCTTGTGCCCGTTGCCCAACTTGCTTGGGATCAAGGAGTGAGATTTAGGTGTGAGAGTAGTGTGGGCGAAGCATGAGCTAATTCCAACATTATGCTTAATACAGATAGTGGTTGCGATTCAGTCTCAGGCTTATCTACCTTAGGAGGTGTTTTTAGAAATAGTGTTGGAGATTGGATTTTTGGATTTACAGGAACTTGTCCTACTTCAAAGCCTCTTGAGACGGAAATGCAGGCTCTGTTGATAGGACTGACCTTAGCTCTGCAATATGAGATGATACATCTGGAAATTAACATTGACTCACTACAGTTGTTGCACCTACTTAACTCATCACTGTTTCATGACTATCCTTTGTTAATTCATTCCAGGTACCTCCTCCGCAGGATGGGTGGTCCACGGGTTAGTCATGTTTACAGGGAGCAAAACAAACTAGTAGATGCTTTAGCTGCTGTCTCCAGCATCCTTGACGGATACTTTGCTGGCTGACAAGAATAGGGAGTTGTATTGTAGAAGAGTGTAGGCTGCGTCCCACTCCAGTAGCTTAATGTTTAATACTAGTTCGGCTAGGCTGGTTGTACATACATCTATCTACTAGTTCAATTGTTTATGCAGATGATACTATTGATCTATATAAAATAACTGGTTTCTTTTCCTTTTTCTCAGTTTCATAAAAACATAAAATACTTTCTCTAACGTGCTGTTAAAGGCATAATATGTTGCTACTCTACAGTTGTTTCGCTTCTTCAAACTTGAATAATGCTCATTTTTCGAGAAGTCTGGTTTAGTCAATTACATAAATTACTATCTTTTGGTTATTGAAGGCAAAAATAGAGAAACAATTAGTGCCTATGCTGGACTACATTTTGGTTATTGAAGACAAAAATAGAAAAAAAAATATAATTCCTAAGTTGGACTCGAACCATTGTCGTGGTGGGTAATAGTAGCAGTACCAACCAACTGAACTAAGTGATGTTTTGGTTAATAAAGTGCACACATTTATATATAATCCTTACTTAAGGTATCTACGAATGTATATAATTTGTTTCGAAAGTTACCAGTTGCACCCTCACAGATTAATGTAGGTCTGCCTCTGCAAGTAGGGGTGTGAAAAAACCGAACCGACCGGTAAACTGAACCGAGAAAAGTGTTATTGGTTTATTACTATTGGGTTATTGGGAATGATTTCTTAATGGTGATATTAAAAAAGTTATCGGGTTAACGGTTCGGGATTGGTTTTCAATATTGGGTTATTGGGTAAATCGATAACCAATTTGAAGTTGATTATAGTAATTTACTACTTTAAAATACATACATATTCGTAAATATTAATCTCAATATCATAATAATTTGTCTTTGTTATTTAGCCATCAATTCATACTTCGTTGTGAATTTGAGTTCACAACTTTACATTATACAAATAGTCAAAACCAAAAGTAAGAACCATATTTCTTAATTTATCTTGGATTACACATGTATAGTTTTTTTCATGTTTGTTATTTCTCTTGTTCTTTCTATTTTATGAGCTTATGTAAAGTTACATGATTGTCTTGTCGTGTCAGATTTATTAGAGAAGTCATAAATTTGTTTTATAAATATTTTCTTACTGGTTAGACCGAAAAACGAGCCGTTAAGGAACAAAACAGATAAATCGAAAACCAATAAAAAATACCTTTTGGTTCGCTATTGATTTAGCGTATTTGAAAATCGAAAACCGATAAAAAAATACCTTATTATTTATGATATTATCGTTGACTTAGTGACTGTAACAATATTTTCATAAGACGTCATTTTTTTTTATATTGCAACAATTAACATTGCCGTCATTAAGCCAATTATTTGTAAGGACATTTTTTACAGGTCCTTTTTTTTTTGTAGAAAAACATCCATTATGATATATATTTTTTTTTTAATATATAGTAACACCATCATATAATTTTCACTAATTAAGTTTATCCTTTGAATTTTTTTTTGATGAGTTTTTTTTAATCTTTTTTATTTGTAGAATTCATATTCATAGCATAAAAACAAATTATATTGCTATGTTAACTATTTTAAATAATAAATCTAGTTGAGTAATTTTATTGATATAAATTAAAAGTCTAAGTTGAGTGATTTTAGTGATACAAAATAAAATTTAATGACTTAACTAGATAATTTTTCAAAGTTGAGTGATCTTTTGAGATATTAACTCGAGGATTTTTATATGACGATATTCTTCTTTGGTCACTCAAGCTAAACAATATCAAAATAATCATTTTGAAGAACTTAATAATATTTTCTTTTAATTTTTATCTTATAATTAACTCAAATGTATAACTCAATATTATGATTTGATTTTTAGTTACATATATATATATATATATATATATATATATATATATATTTTATATATAAATATAGTGAAAAAGCCTGTATTCTAAATTAGTAAGGCGTAAGTTTTTTCAAAGATAAATTAATATATAGATAAAAAAGTTATTTACTACCCAAAGAATAGTTTTTATTCCTAAACCTTATTTTTCAATTTCAAAACTGTAAGTAAAAAAGAATCCTAGTCCATTTAGGTTTACTGCATCCACAATTGAGCAAATTTAGGCATGAAGAAAAACCTTCTCCATAGCACAACCGTAGAACTATCCAAATATTTTCTGTCTAATTGGTTTTCTTGGTTTGAAGTTTCCCCTCCTTTCTCTACTACTTTTTCCATTCTTTACTATATATGTATACAAGAAGTCCTTTGTGGGATTCCTAACAGATTTTTTCTATCCTCTGTCAATTTCTGGAATTAATTTGGTTTGAACGAGTAATTTGGGATTCTTGGAGTAGATTGCAAGTACAACAAAATTTAAAGGTATTCCTACATTAGGGGGATTTCTTTTGGAGGTATACTCTAACTTATCCCTTTAAATTTCTTTTTGTTACTTATCAATGGATAAATCATGGATTGGAAAGCCACAGACCCCAAATGAATACTTGCTTGGTTTGGATAAATTTCTTGATTTTGCATTTAAAAATGCGGCAGTGGATGATACAATCAGATGTCCATGTCCCATGTGTTGTTTTGGCAAGTGGAAAACTAGAGACGAAGTGCAGGATCATTTGGTTTGCAAGCCATTCCCTCAAAATTATGTAATTTGGAATATTCATGGTGAGAAAAAGCTATTAGAGTCTTCTGGAGATAGAGTTGTTATGCAAGAGACGCTTCGTTCAGAAAATCCAATAGAAACAATGATCAGTGACACATTTGGGCAGTATAGGCAGAAATCGGCTGATGTAGGATCATCTCAACCATTTGGTTCAACTGAAACATCAAATGAGGGGCATAGGGAGGATACTGGTGACTTTCACGACTTTCTCAAAGATGCAAGTGAAACAATGTATGAAGGGAGCAAGTATACAAAGCTAGAGTTTTTAATAAAATTGTATCATATAAAGGTCTATTGTCAATTAAGTGACAAGGCAATGACCATGATATTAGATTTATTGAGAGATGCATTTGAAGATGCAAGGTTACCTCCTTCTTTTTATGAGGCCAAAAAAACAATTAGCAAACTTGGCCTTGACTACACCAATATACCAGCATGTCCAAATAATTGTATGTTATTCTGGGAAGGTGATTCTGAATTGGAAGTATGTAAGCATTGTGGTATATCTAAATGGAATCCGAACAAGAAAAACAAGCAAGCTGCAAAGGTTTTGCGTTACTTTCCATTGAAGCCAAGGTTGAAAAGGTTATTTATGTGTCGCAAGACTGCTGAGCATATGAGATGGCATGCTTTGGACAGCAACTCAGATGGGTTGATGAGGCATCCAAGGGATGGTAAGGCATGGAAGACATTTGATCGAACTCACTCTGGATTTGCTTCTAATCCTCGAAATGTTCGGTTGGGCCTCGCTAGCGATGGTTTTAATACTTTTGGAACAATGAGTACTACCTACAGTATTTGGCCAGTGTTCTTGATTCCGTACAATCTTCCTCCTTGGATGTGTATGATGCACACCTCTTTCATCTTATCAATGATCATTCCAGGCAAGAAAATGCCTGGAAACAATATAGATGTGTACTTACAGCCTCTTGTGAAGGAATTGTGTGAGTTATGGAATGATGGGGTTGAAACGTTTGACTCATCATTGAATGAAACTTTTAGAATGCATGCAGCTCTTATGTGGACAATTAGTGACTTTCCTGGATTAGGTATCCTCTCTGGCTGGAATACACATACTGGTTTTGCTTGCCCAACTTGTAACTTTGACACAGAACCTTGTCATCTTACTCATAGTAAAAAGTGGTGTTTCATGGGTCATCGTCGTTTCCTGAGAAGAAATCATAGGTTCAGATTCAACCGAGTGCGCTTCAATGGACGCACAGAGGAGCGGAATCCACCAATAAAACTATCAGGATTTGATATTTTGAGACAAATTGCGGAAGGTAAAGGAGCAAAGTTGGATGGTACAAGGAAAAGATCTAGACGAGCAACTAAACAATGGAATAAGAGAAGTATATTTTTGAACTTCCTTATTGGCAGTCTAACTTGTTGCGTCATAATCTAGATTTTATGCATATTGAAAAGAATATATGTGACAATATCATATATACGTTGCTCCATGATAAATCAAAATCAAAAGATAATGAAAATGCCCGAAAGGATCTAAGAAAAATGGGCATAAGGCGTGATCTTTGGCTGAAGGATAATGGATCATATAACCTTGCTGTGTTTTCACTAATGACTGATAGCAAAAAGAAGGTGGATACCAAAAAGTTGTTTCTTACAACTTTAAAGAATATTAAAGTACCTGATGGCTACTCAAGTAACATCTCCATATGTATAGATTTGGTACAAAAAAAGATTTTTGGGTTGAAAAGTCATGATAGTCATATTATTTTAGAGCTATTTCTACCGCTGGCAATTCGTAATGTATTGCCTGACCATGTCGTTACTGTTCTGGTGGAATTTTGCTCATTTTTCAGAGCCATCTCCAGCAAAACCTTGAATATTTCAGAGCTAGATATTCTTCAAGAGCACATTATAATCACACTTTGTCACTTAGAGATTTTATTTCCTCCATCATTTTTTAAGTAATGGTTCATTTATCTTTTCATTTAGTAGAGGAAGCAAAACTCGGAGGTCCAGTGCATTACCGAAACATGTATCCTGTGGAGAGGTAAAATATTAACCTTTCTAATATAAATATGTTTGTTTTCTGGAAACAGTAACATTTCTAAAGTAAAGATATTTATGTTATGATCACTTGAAATATATAGTTTGTACTCTTACTGTCTCTTTTTTTCTAGGAATTAGGTCATTTTAAGCCCTTTGTACGGAATAAATCACAATCCGAAGGTTGTATAGCTAAGGGTCACATAGCTGAAGACACTCTTACCTTTTGTTCTTACCATTTGGAGGATATTGAAACAAGGTTCAATAGACCTAGGCGTGTCCGTGATGATCCAAACTACATTCAGTCTTCTAGAATGTCGACTATCTTCCCTCAGTTAGGTAAACCTGCATCAGCTGCAGAAAATTACCATTTAGCTCCTATGCAGAAACTACAGGCTCATCGATATGTGCTTTTGAATTGTTCAATAGTCACACCATTTGTGGAGTGAGTAACTTTAACAAACTTTATGTTTTTTTTCATTGTAATATTTGCAGTAGTATAGTCATTCTATTTAACTTTAATTTTCTTATTTCATTTAGAGAATTTAGACAACACATAAGGAGGAGTTCACGAGGAAGAAGACATTCACCTACAGAGATAGAGAGGAAAGTTAATAAAGAATTTGTAGATTGGTTCCAAAGACGGGTCAGTAAACAATCATTTGCTACTATTTATATTTGGTCTGAATGGGAAAATTTGACGAAGTCGTGTTTTAAAATTTAGATTATGAATCCAGACTCATTAGACACAATGTCTACTGATCTAAAGTTTTTAGCACGAGGTCCATCTGTAAATGCAAGAAGATATACTGCATATAATATCAATGGGTCTAAATTTCGAACTTTGGCTCGAGAAGAAGGTCTAAAAACACAGAATAGTGGAGTTTTCTTAACCTCTAAAACATCATGTGTTGCAAGTAACTCTGATGGAAATTTAAGGCAAGCGGAGATACCATATTATGGAAAGTTAGAAGATATAATTGAGATCAATTATAATGGACGATTCAAGGTTGTTCTTTTCAAATGTAAATGGGCTGATACTACTCGAGATAGAGGGTATCAAAAGGATCTTTGGAATCTTAATTGTGTTAATTTTGATAAACTGATTCACACGGGTGAACGTGAAGAACATGAGCCTTACATCGAAGCATGTCAAGCACAACTGGTGTTCTATGTGGATGATATTGTCAATGAAGGTTGGAGTGTTGCTGTGCATCTAAAGCCAAGAGATATGTACGATATGGGAGAAGTAACAGAAGAAGTATATGAGAATGAACTATACCAAGAGCAAGAACTTGAACAGTTTTTTGTTGATGGTGATGACTATGTACAACTAGCTACAGATCATATAGTTGATGATATAGTAGATGCAAATGTTGCTACTGACCTAGCAACAAATGCAATGTCTGAATGAGTTTTATGATTACCATTAATACTACCAGTTCTTTTTGAAGTATATTTGGTGCTTAAGTATGATTTTCTTTAATCTGATTTGGAATGAATTTTGTCATCATTTATCATTCAATCGGTCTTTGATTAGACTAATTCAATCAAAGTAGAAATTATCTTTGTTATCCCTGTCATATCCTGATGCCTTTTTAAGTGTATAAATAGTGAACAAAATGATGTCTCACTTTCTGGTGTTAATATATGTGTTATTGGGCCAACATAACATTTTCTGTGATGAGCCTACCTTTGATGAAGTCACTTTGATTCTTAGAGATTAGTTTCTCAAGTAGAGGATTCAATCTAATAGAAAGGATTTTAGAAATAATCTTGCAGGATAAAATAGTTAAACTAATCGGTCTAAGATCAGAGAAGCCGGCTGAAGGATATATTTTAGGATTAAGGACCAGGTGGGTGTGAGTGAAAAATTTGGTAAGTTTTTTGCCATTGAAAGAAATTTGACAAAATCTTTAACATAATTGAAAATTATGTTCTAACTTTTGTGATAAAAGGTACCACTATAGCCGTTAGGTCCTGCATAATTCGTAGAACTCATGCTAAAAACAACATTCTTAATCTCCACCATATTAGGCATAGTAATAAGATAGGCATTATCCTCCTCAGTGATGATACTAGGAATGCAATCAGTGATTCTGATATCTGTAAAACTATCGGGAGATTAAAAAGATGTTCAAAATGGTATGTGGCAGCATGAGATATGCCTTTCTCACCTTAGATCCACATATCCCGATGACCTATAATATTGTGAATATGAAGCTTCCTCCTTCTTTTCCTTATAACACTGAAAATATTTAGAGTTTTTATCTCCGTCTTTAAACCGATCTATTTGAGCTTTTTGTTTTAATAAGTTCTCTTGCATGATCATCCACTACAGGCGCAGCCTTAGCATCAGAAGTCTGCAGCAGCAGCGCACAGAGTTCGGCAGCAGCAGAGACCAAAGGGCGTCGCAGCTCTCAGTCGCACAAGCTCGTCGTCGCACAGCTCTCAGCGCATAAGTCGATTTATAAGGTAAGTTTATTTTTTTCATGGTGTTTTTATTCATTTATTGAAAAATCCTTGCCTATGTAAAAATAAAGCTTTGATTTCTTTTTAGAAACAACTTAAAATGATATGGTTCTGGATTAGATAATACTCCTTTAAACACTATTTGAGAAGATAAAATACACATTATGTAGCTCATAAACAAGAAAATCTGGTAAAATCGATTACTTCTCTAACAAGAGATCGTCAAACACAAATGAGTTGCATTCTAATTTTCAAGTGATGCTTTCAAAAGTCAGAAATCTTGAATGGATGAAGGAATTAGGTGTTTACCAATTGTCGACTTTTAATAATGACTGAAATCTCTCTATAATGACAACTAAAGAAATTTTAAATTGTTTCTTTCGTGCTAGGCAACTGAGGAAGCTCAACATCTAAAAAAGCTGATACAAGACTATACTACTTCTTTCATCAAAGTAGGAGATAAGGTTTGGTTCTTCTAAATTTCTGAAGTTCAAGTACAATTGTTTTCTATAATGTGTTTGTATTCATCTAGTATTGATACTTAGCTTTAATTTTATGATAATTTGTTTGGTTCTATCGAGTGTTTGTTTAGCATAAGTATCAACACTAGTTGATCCTATTGATGACAAAATTGATTTTCTTGCAAGATCAATTTGTGTCCATCTAGTGTTAATACTAAGCTTTATGAATAATGTGTTTCTTAAGCATAAGTACAAACACTAGTTGATCCTATTGATGACAAAATTGATTTTCTTGCAAGATTGATTTGTGTCCATCTAGTGTTGATATTAAGCTTTAATTTAGGAATAATGTGTTTGTTAAACATCAGTACCAACACTAGTTGATCCTATTGATGACAAAATTGATTTTCTTGTAAGATCGATTTGTGTCTATCTAGTGTTGACATTTAGCTTTAAATTTAAAAATAATATATTTGTTAAACATAAGTACCAACACTAGCTGATCCTATTGATGACAAAATTGATATTGTTGCATGATCAATTTGTGCCCATCTAGTAGGGATATTAAACTTTAATTTCGGAATAATGTGTTTGTTAAGCATAAGTACCAACACTAGTTGGTCCTATTGATGACAAAATTAATTTTCTTGCAAGATAAATTTGTGTCCATTTAGTGTTGACAATTGGCTTTAAATTTAGTTTTGACTGGTTTAGTTGGTAGATTTTGTTGTTGGGAATTAAGTTAAAATTAATCTAGTTAAAGTTAAAAGTTGTTATGTTGTTTAAATAAGTTAAAATAAATAATGTGTTTTAGTTGGTGGATTTAGTTGTTGGAATTAAGTCAAAACTAGTTAGACTTAAAAAGTTGTTTAAATAAGTTCAAATAAATAATGTGGTTTAGTTTGTTGGAACTAAGTCAAAATTAAACTAGTTAAAGTTAAAAAGTTGTAAGTTGTTTAAATTAGTAAAAATAAATAATGTGGTTTAGTTGGTGGATTTAGTTGTTGGAATTAAGTCATAATAGTTAGATTAAAAAAGTTTTTAAGTTGTATAATAAGTTCAAATAAATAATGTGGTTTAGTTGGTGGATTTAAGTCAAAATTAAACTAGTTAAAGTTAAAAAGTTGTTAAGTTGGTTAAATAAATTCAAATAAATAATGTGATGTAGTTGATGGAATTAGTTGTTGAAATTAAGTCAAAACTAATTAGACATAAAAAGTTGTTAAGTTATTTAAATAAGTTCAAATAAATAATGTGGTTTAGTTGGTGGATTTAGTTGTTGGAAATAAGTCAAAATTAAACAAGCTAAAATTAAAGAACTGTTAAATTGCTTAAATAAATTCAAATAAATAATGTGGTTTATTTGGTGAATTTAATTGTTGTAATTAAGTCAAAATTAGTTGGACTTAAAAAGTTATTAGGTTGTTAAAATAAATTCAAATAAATAATGTGGTTTAGTTTGTGGAATTAGTGTTTAGAATTAAGTCAAAATTAAACTAGTTAAAGTTAAAAAGTTATTAAGTTATTTTAATAAGTTAGGTTTAATTGGTGGATTTAGTTGTTGAAATTAAGTCAAAACTAGTTTGAATTAAAAAGTCGTTAGTTATTTAAATAAGTTCAAATAAATCATGTGGTTTAGTTGGTGAATTTAGTTGTTGAAATTAAGTCAAAATTAGTTAGACTGATCAAAATTAGTTATAAAAGTGATCTCCGGAAGTCGATATTCACTGTTTTTTTAGTAGTCATCCATATAATTTACTCAGCTTTTGCTTTATGAAGCTCTTCCCAACAGACCTCTCTATCATGTAAGAGGTCTTGTTCTTCTAAGTAGTGAAGCTTCTCTTCCCAAATCGTAGTCTGATCAATTGCATTTCCAACAACTTCTCTAGACCACGTACTAAGATTTTTGCTAAGCATTTTGAGTTTAGATTGAAGCCTACATAGGGTTACCAATGACATTGGTGTTCCAGGACTGTTCAACTAGCCACACAAAAATCTATAAACTTGAAATATTTTGATATTTACTTGCTGGTCATTTGTGACATTTGATAATAAGAGGCATGTGATCGAAATCTGTTCCTCCGAGGTGATTAACTTGATTGTTGTGGAAAATTCGAGCCCAACAACCCAAATTTCTCCACGGAATCCAGAATGAAATTAAAGTCACCCCCAATGCACCTAGGACCTTGAATCATATTCAGGACATTATTAAGATCTACCAAGAGGTCATGTCTTTCACCTGAGGTGCATTTTTCATAGATATCTCGAACATACAAGTCACAATTGGAGGGACGGTAAAACATTTTCATGGTAATTTGCTAGTCGGTGTTAGCAACAATCATTGTCTTGGTGATTCCCATTCCAAATTAGAGAGCCAAATTTGGCCATTTGTATTGGAGATGCATGTAGTGTTGATATCCCAAGAATTTCATGTAATTGTTGATCTTTATCATGCTTACAAAGGATTCCATGATAACATTAAGATCAACCTTACTGATTTGAATACGTGTTTTAAGCCTTCGAGTGGCTTTTTGGGACTTAACACCCTTAATATATATTCCAAAAAAAAAGGAACTAATCATTGATAACAAGGAGATAGATCAGTTTGTATTTCCCTTCATTGTAGGGAGAGTAGATTTTTCATTGTTTTTTTTTGTTGTCGTTCCCCTGTTTATATTTATTTTTCTTGGCATGGGAGAAACCATCATTGTTGCCATTATGAAAGGCCTCATATTGAAGTTTAATCTTTAGGAATAGTAATAGTTAATCTGTTTAGAGGTAACATCAATATGTTGATGCACAATCTTTTGTTAGTGATTCTGTGCTGATGATTCTGTCTTGTTGTTTCCTTCCCCTTTCTTGCGAACATTTGTGGGCTTCACGGTGGTGTTCGAATCGCTTACAAGGATCTTATTATGTCGACAATTAAATTGATAGCAGGGAGATCTTTGATATCTGGGAATATGATGATTGATTCCTCTTCATGGTTCTGGTAATTCGTATGTTTTGCTTCTTGAAGCCCCTTTTCATGAGAGCTATGTTCCTATAGTGCATTAAAATTACTGGATTCTTGTACTACTTTCTTGGGGTTGACATGATCGTCTTCGATTTGAATGTGATGACACTTATAGTAGATAATTGGATAGTTGTATTTTTATTCTTTTTCCTTTTAACTTTTATCTTTCAATAACAGTTCAATTAAACAAAAGGGTATTAATCTTAGTGTTTTTCCCTTTAATTTACTGATATAAAGATTCACTTCTTGTTGAAAAGTCTGATTGTGTATTATATGGTTATCAATTGAATTTATTTTTTTTCTCTCATTATTCCAAAAAATAACCATAGTTTAGCAAAAACAAACATAGTTCAGCTGCAGATAGGAAGTGCTAGGAGAATGACAAATGTGTGGATTTAATGAATCTTTTATCAACACATAAGAAACTTATTGCAAACAAGCTAAGTAGTCAAAGGGAAGGTTTAATGAAAAGAAAAAGGGATAAATATTTGATACTCTGTCTGTTTTCATTTAATTTATAAATTTATTGAACAAGTTATTCTTTTAGTGTATTAATGTTTCTTGTTCTAAGCTTTGACATCTATGCAAAAGACAAGATAAAAGGCATATGTGAAGCCTGCAATTATTTTGAACTCTATGGAGAATTTATTGGACTCTATGGAGTTGCAACAAAGGGAGGTAATCAATTTTTTCTTTTGGTTCGGTTCATATTACTGTTACAAATTTATTGATAAGATTTTTACCACACCTTTGTTCTTGGCTTGCTTTGGATGGATGCAAAACTTTGTCAACTCACTATTGAAATGCATATTACAGAATCTTGTAATCTATGTCTTCTACCTTTTGCACATCAATTGAGACACAACTCAGGCCGATCACTATTTTCTGTGTTACTTATTCATTCTTTGGAAATTGAAATTTAAAAATCAAAGGAGAAACAAGTTTCTCTATTTCACTACTTGGCATAACATATTCCATCAACTTTTACCAGATATAACTTTATTCATGTTGGGCTTTGGCTATTCTAACTAGTATATACATATGAAGTGTTGAGCAGAGCATGATGTAAACCAGACACGATGCAAAAGTTCTTTTGGATGTGACAAAAGAAATGATTGCTCAAAGCAACCCAGGAGTTTCTTTGCTTATAATATAAATTGAGTGATTTGTGATTTCTTATCGTACTACTTTTTTACAGCATAACTTACAATATCTATTCTGATAAACCTTGGACCAAAACTCAATGGAGTAAAAATAAAAGGAAGGAATGTCAATTAGTATATTGATTTAAATCTCCATTTCCCCTACTCTTTGGAGGTTCTTTTGCTTATGTTATTATCTTATTTTTAAAGTATCTAGACTATGATTCTCCTCCTTTCTAATGTATTTATTGTTGATGTAGTTAGACTTGAAGAAGTGATGTTTGGGAGGCTGCTGACATGATGCACTTCATTTGTTATTTGTAATGTTTGTCACTCTAGTTATTTTTTTATGAAATTTGATTCATGTTATTATTTTATTAATTCTATAATTTGATTTTAAATAGAATTTTTTTTCCAGCAAAAACATTCTGATATTTGGTGGATATAAGCTGCCACTAATTGCTTTTTAAATTTATTTGTTTCTATGATTAAATTGCTAATAAAAAAAAATCAGCAACAAAAATATTGTGGCGGAATTAAACTGTCGCTACTATTTTCTAAAAAAAAATATTCATTTCATATTGCAGCGGTTGTAAATCTCCACACTCAAGAATTTTGGATTTGTATTGTGGAGTACTATAAACCCAAACAATATATTATTTTGGAGCATTATGATTATATTGCGGGGGTTTATAAACTCCCGCAATATTTTTTTTGGAAACATTGATATCATATTGTGGAGGTTTATAAACTCCCACGGATGTATTTTTTGAAATATTGATATCAATTTGTAGAGGTCATAAACCGCCACTCATTATCTTTAAACTTTTGTTGTTAAAATTCTTTGCCTTAAAAATTGTTGTTTTTTGAGATACTGTGGTATACTTTGGCACACTGCTAATGTTGCTATATTTGAGAATCATGTTTATTTTATTATATATTCCCCTTGAATGTGTTTTTAATGTGTCTCTCTTTCAATACAATGCTATATTACCAATATTTTTGAGCCATTTGTATCGCCATCAAGCCTTGCACACACTAAAAGAAAAACAGTTCCAATGTGAGCCATTTCAGGTTGGTGGATACAACTTGCATTTTACAGCAAGCAAAAAAAAAGTAAAAAATTTGTGTCAAAGACAAATAGGCATGCTGGTTAAATAGTTTGACTAACTAAAGGTTACTTAATAGTAAAAAGTTTGCACTTTTGACACATTACATATGCTCGATAAGTCAGAAGTGATTCTTTATATAAATGGTTTGTTATAGTATTGCTTTTCCGTGTAATGGTGACTTAGTTGGAATGAAGACGTGTAAAGTATCTGTCTTTCGCATTTTCTGTTTGGTTTCAGCATTATCTCTTGTTATTTGCTCTATCACTAAACTGTTTTTTCGAATGTGTTTTTGAGATGATTTGTTCATTTGGTGAAGTTGAGTCATAACACAGGAATTTTTTTTGCATATTCTCCTCCTCCATTTTGCTCATATCCAAAAAATGTTATACCTTGTTAATACAAAGGGGCAGCTGATTTCTTTCCGTCTGGAGAATACAAGTTGAAAGTGCTAATCTGGTGACTTAAACAAAAACTGATGTGTTGCCCTTTAAATTATAAACTCAATAAGTAATGATCCATCCCTCAACCCTTCTCCGCTTAAATACTAGGCTTTCATCCTTACCATTGTTCAAACTCATAAGATATACCTAACCAACACATCGCGCACTATGCTCTTAGCACTAAACCAAGACACTATGCTCTTGCCACTAAACAAAAGCCCCACACGCTATATTATGGACTGAGGAATTTATTTTCTGTTTAAAAGTATCTTCCTTTGCTATATTTGATATTAATATGAATATCTCAGGCTCAAGGAAAAACATTAAGTGCTACCTCTTGCTAGTGCTTTCTTGAGTAACCAAAAGCTAATGAATTGACCTTTAGCTCAACAAGTTGCACTTGAAATTGAATACCTGTCCTAGGATTAATCTCATATGGAACATGGTACCCACAATCAACTATTTCAAAGCTTCAACACTCATTCACATAATTATCAAACATTGGAAACTTCTAAAGAAAATCCTCCCCATATCCTCCAAAATTAGAAGCTGAATGTTTTCTCTAGTTGAACATTGTACAAAGTAATACTAAAATCCCTCAGAACATAGGAAAAACATGGATGAGAAAACAACCTACGATAAAACTCCAGATTGAAAAGAAAACTAGAACATATTACAGCAACAACCTACTTCAAAACTGTCTGAAGCAAAACAATACCAACAGGGAAGACCACATCAATGTCTAAACAAGAATGAAGTTTGTGAGATGATTTGTCCAAAGCTTGGTATTTTTCAGATGTGCTTTTGAGATGATTTGTTCCTTCATTTTGTTGAAGATTAATGTTTCACAAGGAACCAAACTCATCTTCTTCATCCCCATCTTGAAATAAGATCAGTCCAGTTGTTCTTTTCATTATAGTTATATTAATTAGTTGTCCTGTTTTTCAAATCTGGACTGCTCCATTTGCTAGTTAGTTTTATTTTCAAACACCCTTCTTCTTCACCGTCACAACAATCTAATGGATACCCTGAAGTTTCTAGTTCAGATTCTTTGCAAAGATTGTTATTCCATTTACATGATTATAGTTTGGATCAAGCATTTAATGATGCATTACTTGTCTTTTTGTACAAAGAGGTTGTTGGTCCTAAAGAGACCTTTGATTGTGTTGTTTGTTTGCGTGAATTCTTTGATAAGGATAAATTGAGATTGCTCCTTACTTGAAGTCATTCTTTCCATATCAACTACATTGAAACATGCCTATGTTTACCTTCCATTCCTTTAGTTTTTCCTTTTTTTCTTTATGCACAGTTGATTGAGCAAATGAAATGTTTGATTATTTCACTTACACAAATGTGGAGTAGATCGAGACAAATGATTTAATTACGTAAACTTGAACTATCTTTCTTCAATATTTTCTATCAATAATCTTTTATTTTTCTGGTCTACTTTATTTTTTTGGTAATAAAGTAGACCATATTTTTATAGATGGAGAAGATAACCAAGGGGATGATGGAAGTAGTGATGAAGTCCTTACTTGATCTAATTGATTGAAACATGTAGAAACCTATTGCTTTAGCTCAACTCTTTTGCTTCGTGACATTTTGAAACTTTTGTTAAGCTACAATATTTTGTTTTACTTTTTATTAGTATGGAACTTGTGCAAACTATTGAAAACATGTGTTTTGGTATACATATTTTACCTTTATGGATATTGTGATAGACTAGGATATTTTGAATTATATATGTCAATCGGCTATATTTAATTAGTCGTTTTCTTATGTAATTTGATTTAGTAATTTTTATGAACAGTTCCTTCATTTTGTTGAAGTTTAATTTTTTACAAGGAACCAAACTCATATTCTTCGTCCCCATCTAGAAACAAGATCAGTCCAGTTGTGTGTGTGTATATATATATATATATATATATATATATATATATATATATATATATATATATATAAATGTTGCCATATCAATTAATGCTCAAAACCTGTACTATTGCAACAGGTTGGGAAAAAGTGTAGATTTATATAGATTGATTGCATTAGAAAATAAAAATGTTGTCATATCAATTAAAATCGTTCCCATAATATTTAAAAAAGTGTTGCCATATGAATAATCTATTGCAACTTACTCTAACAGTTGTAAACCGTTACATCTGTTCTAATATTATAGTGCCTATAGATGGACAGAAAACCGTTGCCATAGAGGTTCCTATAGCAACGCTTTCAGGAATCGTGACAATAACTGTTGCGATACAGCTATGGTAACGCGAGCAAATGAGACAGTTGCAAAACCGTTGTTGTAGCCAGTGGCGGACCCAGGATTTTCGTTCAGGAGGTTCGAAAAATAAAAATGTTGTTGATGGATTTGAACCTGGGCTTGCAGCTTAATATTCAGGGGTCTTACCATTGAGCCATCTAATTTTAATTGTTATTAAGGGGGTTCAAAATATATACATCTACAAAAATACAGAAAATTTACCTTATATATATCGTGTATTTGTTTGCCCAGGGTGTTCGGGTGAACACCCTGAACCCAATGTGGGTCCGCCCCTGGGCCTGTAGATCTCTGGCAACGATTTTACGTCCTATTGCAATGCATATGAAACTGTTGTAGAACAAAATTCTAGTAGTGTTGATTGAAAGAAAAATGTGGATTTAGTTTATCATGATCATCAATATTTTTTTATTGAATTAACAATTAACTTTAATTTAGAAATTCTGACTCTTCTTCCAATTGTTTTGAAGATCATCGGTTTAAGATTTGAATTTAGACTCAGAGTATGAGGTTTTAACAGTAAACTCTTTGGATTTGTCTGTTTTCCTACAAATGCTTGAGGTGGATGAAACAACCTCTTCTTTTGCATGTAACATAGTATCAGCCTCCTCCGCAATGATAATAACATAAGGATCATCATCATCAGATACTTCCCCGATGAATGTTTGATTCGTGAAGGACTAACGAGGTCTTGTTTTCAATTATTTTCCACATTTCTATCTTCACCTTTAGAAAGCTCCATTTTTTTCATTTTCCTTCTGCAACTAACATCCGTAGAATTACAACTTTCACTCGACCTATTCCTCTTTTAAATTATCTCAACAATATCTTCCAATGATTGTGTAAATACCCGAAAAAATTTATTTTTGAGAATTTTCATAAAATTAGCGTTTTACCCCTCTCAATTATTTTGGAGTCATTTCTGATAAGTCCGTGAAGTTGATTTGTGAATACTGTATTCGATAACTATAATTACTTAATTTTTAGGTACTTATTAAATAATTTCTTTAAATTTCGTGGGTGGTTAATGGATCAAGTTCATAATATATTGGCAGAAGTCATCTGCAGCCCCTTAAAGTTGTCCGCATATTTCACTTGGACACCTTATCTTAGGCTTGTTCCTATTAAACACCTTTCTTAGTAAAAAAAAATACCAATTGAACACTTTTGACAATCAACAAAATAAATAGAGATTGTGTGTTATACACGAGACTCGTGGATGACATGGCATAATAACTAATGAAAAACAGACATGTGGCATTGGGCCCACAATAACAACAAAAAAAATAAAATTGGAAATAAAAGCTATATTTTCATCAAAAAAAAAAAAAAGAAAAGAAAAAAAAATTGTTCACCCTTTTCTCTTTGCCAGAAACCTGGAACACCCCACCCCACCCATCCCCGACGTACACACAATCGTCACCGGCTGAAATCGTTGCACTGCGATCATTCTCACTCCACCTTTTCTCCTTCCAATTTTTAATTATATAAGAATTTTTTTTTCCAGTCACACTCCTAAGAATCTCCTTTATTTTGATTCAAACTTTGTAGTTATCATTTTTTTCAATCTCACTCTTTTTTTCAAACATCAATTTAGATTTGTTGGTACTTTTTATTTTTCTATATTGTGAGTTCTTTAGGATTTGAATTCTTTAACGTTTCGAAAAAATAATTTTAGATTCATATTAATCTTGTCGAAAAAATGAAGTTTTCCCGGATATTTTTGGACTCAATTTGATTTTTATTTTTGATGAAATTCTATTCCACAACTCAAAAATAAAAATCTTTATCAGTAAATTCTTTGAATTTTTGTGTTTTAACTGATTATTTATTTAATTAATGTTGTTCCGATGAGATAACAACATCAATGATATTGAAGGTGAATGATGCTATAAAAAAAGTATGAAGGAAGGATTATTTGGGAAAAGTGTGTGTCAAGAAATAGTGAGGGAAGGAGTGGCCGATGAGGTTTCTAGGTAATATTGAACTGAACATTTCAACTGGGGAAGACAACTACCTGCAAAATTTTCAATAAAAACTTATGTTCATATTATAATTTTGTGACGTTGACGTGTTCATTTTTGATTGGTCTGCAAAAAGCTTTTTTTGGCTTCACGCGCTTTTGTAGATCTGTGTTACACTTGTAATGCCATATCATCAAAAGTGTTTAATAGGTATATGTTTTGAAGGGTAGAGGTGTTCAATAGGTACAATTCTTGGTTGAGGTGTCTAAGTGAAATATGCGGATAATTTTAAGGGGCCGCAGATGACTTAAGCTTAATTTATTTAATAGATTATTTCATTTGGCCCATATATTAATGAGAAACTTACATAAATATATTATAATAAAAAAATATTTACCATTTATAGCAATAATATTTCTTTTTTCACTTGATCACTTTTAATTCATTTATAATACAAGTTTAATTCATATTACAAAGAACAATTTTTTATTCACATATAATACAAATTTTAATAATAGATAATTTATTTATCACACATTTTAATACACTTATAATACAATGTGTCAAATTTTTACCAAACAAACATAATATATTTTTAAAAACATTATAATTCATATATAATTCATATATATTGCATACATAATTCACTTTTAATACATATTGCAGATTTAACATAGTATTGCTATAAATGGTAATAAATAAAAAATATTGCTAAAATTAATAATTATTTATTAAAATGTACCAACTCATGTAATTTTTCCTATATGAAAATAGGTTAATGGTTTTGTCACTTTTAATAAACAAATAAAAAAGACAGAAAAAGAAAAGAGTGAACGGACAAAAGCAGTGATGCGGCATCACCACGATAATAATGAGCATGTACCGTTCTAATTCTTTGAATCTTGATTACCTAAATCACTTTTTGTATACAATATCACATTAATATAATATGCATACATAAATAGGATTGGAGAAACTATTATTAATTTACATGGGTGATTTAAATGGAATTGTGGGATGAGAGTTGATGGTAGAAGGTTGGAGGTAATAGGGTGTTGCCAATGATTGTTAAGTCATTATTGGATAATGATTATCCAATGATTATTATACTGTGAAATTTCATAGAAAGGAAAAACAAGGAATCAAATTGGATTCCTCTTGCTGCTGCAACGACAGTTTTTCAATTTTCTTAAAAAATTCTTTTTGATTTCACTGTTATTATGTTATAAAAGGAATAAGACCTAATCCTACACTTGAAACTTGGAAAATATGAGAGTTGAAATGTTAATTGACATCAAAATTTACGAACTTGATTATAAATTTTAGTGAATTTTTAGGTTAAGGCTAAACACATAGTAATGTAGGTGTTTTTAATTCCGAAATCTTATTGTGAATATGTACTTGAATAGATTTCATTGATTTGGAAGATCAACGAAAAGGGAAGACCCAAGTTGCAGAGTGATTGTTCGATTATTTGAGGCAAGTGAATTTCTAAACCCTTGTTAAGTGTATATAATTCGTATATTTCCTTATAATATGTGTTTGGGAGTAATGAGAATTAGTGATGGGTTGACTTGTTAATGTAGAGTAATTTTAATGATGAAAAGGGGTAATAAAAAGGTAATGTGATAAATTGTTGGTGCGTGATGTTTGAGAATGATTTGAAGGATTATTGCTTATTTGTTGATGTTGTATCATAGTTGTATTGTTGTGAATTGTGTCTTGTTATGAAAATGGTCATCTCTTCATTGTTTGTGTGAACATGTAATTTGCATTATTCTCAGACATGGTTGTGACAAGTGTTATGTGCATTGAGAAACAATAAGAAATTAAAGAAGATGTACCATTACTAGAGACGTATCACGCTCCACGATGGATACTATATTTCGAGGGACGTATCGCACTCCGCAATGGATATTATATATCGAGGGACATATCGCGCTACGCGATGGTTACTATTATCGAGGTTCGATTCGTATCACACGCCGCGATAGATGCATGGACAAATATATCTCTCATGGGTCCCGGACTGAGAGACAGCGGATGTGTATCATTAGGTCAGACATGTATCACTATACTTGACATTGCATTGCACTTCATTATTATTGGTGAACTTGATCTTGTGTATTGTTGATCTTATGAGTGCCTTTCTGTGAAACTTGTGACTGATGAATATCGAGCCTGTTGTTGAAGATATGCAATTGTTCGAGTGTTGTTGTTAAGGATATGAAACTGTTAGAGTGTTGTTGTTGATTATATGAAATTGCTAGAGTGTGGTTATAGAGAGCTATGTGTTTTGTAAACTGTGAACTGTGGGATG
Source organism: Solanum sitiens (assembly GCA_016801875.1). NCBI lineage: Eukaryota > Viridiplantae > Streptophyta > Magnoliopsida > Solanales > Solanaceae > Solanum > Solanum sitiens. The sequence continues at coordinate 46,928 of JABWTJ010000088.1, read as the reverse complement.
ATTCCATACTAGTTGTAGTTATGGAGGTTCGATATAAGGAGTATCGTATTTTATCCCCTTAACTCGTGTTTAGAAGTTTACTTGCTGAGTACCGTGTGATTTGGTACTCACCCCTTGCTTCTACAATTTTTTTTGTAGGTTATTAGCTTGGAACCTTGTGATAAATTGTCTTCTTTTCCGAGGTTTCTTGGAGATTTAAATCGGTAAAGAAAGAGTAACAAGGACTAATAATGAACACAAACATTTTAAGTGGGTTCATTTGGACTATGCTATGTATGAATGAAAATATGAAAATTTGAGTTCTCATGTACTATTACTAGAAACCACAAATATAGAATGCGAAAAAAGAAAGTTGATAAAAGAGGGGATGGGTGGTGGTTTTTGTTTTGCTAAGGAGGAGAAACGACAAATAAAAGTGAATATGTAGAACTTCAACCTTTTTCTAGAAATATATAAATAAAATATTTTCCTTTCATATATAAAGTGGAAACAATTGTCTTTTTATATCACTTTCAGATAGTATGAAAACAAAGGTCTTCATAGAGTAAAGTGGATAATTTTTTTGTGCATTTTATGACATGCTCTTCTTTAGCTTCATAAGAACGAGGATGATGTAAAGGGTGAACTCTTAAATTATCTAGTTCTATTTTTTTTTTAAAAAAACTCCTGGTGTTTGTTATGAATGTATTATAACTTATATAACAATGTCAAAAAGATTATATTTCTTTCACCTCAACTAATCATGTTGTTTGATTTGACATGGTGTTTAAAAAATAGGAAAAATTAGCTATATAGTCATAATGTATAACATATTTTAGTCAAAATAACAACACTTTAAAATATTTGCTTAAAACATCCCAATAACAATATTTTCAAAACTAATTTGTATTCACATTTTATTATTTCTGGGATTTCCTTTTACTAATTACAAGAGTCCATAATTAGACCAAACTCTAAATAATAACAAATTTAAAATAAAAAACAAATACAATATTCTCTCCTCATCTTGCAGTTTCTCCCTTTTTCACGTTATTCAGTAAAATATCTCCCACCTTTCAAGTTCTCAGATTTTATTCATTATTCAAACAAAAATTATTCAAAATTTGATTCTTCAAAAAAATCTATGCATTAATTGAAGAATTTTTTTGGTTGATAAACAATCAGGTATACATTATTTCATCAAATTTTGATTCTGGTTAAAGTAATTTCGATTGAGTTTTTAGAGTTCTTTTGATTTGTTTTCAATGTCACCGTTTATATTTCACATAGTTCATGTTACGGATTTTTCGTCATTATTTTATTTTTATGCAAGTTTGTTTACATTTTCAGTCAACTTTTTTGGAAATTTTTACTCCAAAAATGTAGGCTCTCCGGTTAAAATGGTTGAAGAGAGGAGATCTAAGTTTCTTCATGATTCTATCTGCATTCAAGTTCAAGATAGGAATGTATGATAGCAATGTCAGAGTAAAAACACTATTAATAAAAAATAAAAAAAATTGACTGCAGAAGATTTCAAAAAACATGAAGAAGACCAAGGTGAAGAACAATTTTCTAGTTTGTTTATATTTATAATTTCCTTTAGAATTTTATATTATTTGTCAATTTGCATTCAAACCATTATGTATTCATTTAATATTTGTATTCATTCAAAATCTCATGTTGAATAGTCCATGAATCTTGTATTTGTTCTTACTTTGTATTCATCATAAAAATATGCTAACTAGTTATGTATTTTATTTATATGAAGAACAACTTTCTATTAGTTTTTTTTTTTGTTTTTATAGTTTTTTTTTTCTTTAGAATTTTGTATCATTTCTCAAATCATATCAAATTAGTATGTGTGCTATTCATATTTGTATTTATTCAAAATCGCACGTTGCATATTTTATGAATCTTATATTTGTGTTCCTAATTTATATTTATTCAAAAGGTATACCAAGTAGTTATGTATTTTATTTAAGAATGATTACAACAAATATTTATTTATTGCTTTTTAGTTTTGTTTTCACTTTTCCATCATATTATTTTTGTATTTTATATATCATTATAAAAAATACAATATAATAACTAGAATAAAGACAAATACAAATAATATACCTATTGGAATGAATACGACTTAGAAAAGAAAACATAACTTTGAAGAGAAAATAAATACGCAATGAATAAAATATATGAATACAAATATGTTTCTTAAATAACTCATGATTCATTTGACATATATATTTGAATGAATACGAACTAATAAAGAAATACAAGTTTCATTATACAAAATACAACATGAAAACAAGAATGAATACAAATACAAATGACATACATATTGGAATGAATACGATTTAAGAAAGGATACAAAATTATGGTGAATAAAGTAAATACACTGTGAGAAAAGTATTCCAAATAAATCAAATATAATAAATAAAACTCTAAGTTATTATCATAAAGTTTCATGAGAATAACTAGTCTTGAAAGACAATAACAAAGAATGACCTTTAGGAAGAAGGAAGAGATCACCTATTTTAGATCGCATAATCTTTTGTAAGGAAACTAATGAAGATTTTCAGCTACTTAATTTAATTTGAAATATCCCCCACCCCCCCTTGATTTTCTCTAGTTTGTTATTTCTTAATTATATTATGTTAAGTTAAATAAAAAAAATACATAAATCAATTCATAACAAACTAAAATATTACAATTTTAAAAAATATTAAAAATATTGCTAAGGGATCCTATTAAATATTAAAATATTGTTGTTTTGAAAAATATCTGTAAAAAATATGGTGAAAAGCTCACAGGCTATGGGCCTCACAATTGTAAGCCCATTAAAAAAGGGTTAACTTAATGAGACAATAATAAGGTCTCGTGTCAAAACAAAAAAGGAAAAATTACATGAATTGGTACATTTTAATAAATAATTACTGATTTTAGCAATACTTTTTATTTATTACCATTTATAGCAATACTATGTTAAATCTGCAATATGTATTAAAAGTAAATTATGTATGCAATATATATGAATTATATATGAATTATAATTGTTTTTAAAGTATATTATGTTTGTTTGATAAAAATTTGACACATTGAATTATAAGTGTATTAAAATGTGTGATAAATGAATTATTTATCATTAAAATTTGTATTATATGTGAATAAAAAATTGTTCTTTGTAATATGAATTAAACTTGTATTATAAATGAATTAAAAGTGATCAAGTAAAAAAAAATATTATTCCTATAAATGGTAATAATATTTTTTTATTATAGTATATTTATGTAAGTTTCCCAAGAAAAAATTACAGGTTCTCTAAGAATAAATAAGAGAGAAGATGAGACAGAAGTAAAATTAACAACTTGAACTTAGCACGTGGTGTTTTGAACTTTAAAGAAGATTTGGACCGAGAAGGCAAGAATCAACTCTATTAATTGAGGTATGTTGTTTTTAATGATATAATGTAAATGCAGGTCATTTATTCTAGCTCTAATCTTAGTACGTCAGTCTTCATTCTACTTTGGAATGTTTTATCTTGAGCCAAGTGTTTATCGAAAGTAGTAATCTACCTCTAAAGTAGTGTTAAGTTTTGTGTATAGAGATAGCAATGGGGAAGGATGGGTGGGGGCAAGGAATTTTAATGTTATGTTGGGCAGTTGAGGGGTGGGTTGAAACAATTTATTTTTAAAATTAAGCAGGCGGAGTGGGTTGCTGGCTGAACTTTTTTGCTCACACTCTTGGCTTTCCCTACTCTCTCAGCTTAAAGAGCTGAAGCTTTTGACTATTCTTTCTTTGTTTAATGTTGTCAAAAAAGTATCTGTTTTTGTGATTTTTTAAAATTAGTATATGGGCTCGTACGTTGCACGTTTACTTTATAACAATGAATAAAATGATAAATGATTTGATTTTTAAAAAAATATTTGCAGTGTACAGTTAACTTGAAGAATTTTTATTGTATTTAGTCCTCCCTTTATTATAATTTTGATATAGAAACTTTATATTTGTTTTAAAAGACAAAATAAAGTAGTAAAAACAAACATGGAGGCACACTATCTTATGATTAACTTCCTTGAAATGTCTTTTTTGTCTCATAGAATAGAGTAAAAATATTGAAATTCTTCCATAAAATGTCGCTCTTGTCTCATAGAATAGAGTAAAAATGTTATAGTTACACAAGATATACATTTCAAGAAGATAAAATGTTTGACATTAATTAGTAAAAGATGAAATTCTCCTTCTCATTAAGTAGAATGCAATTAAGTAATTCAAATTTATAAATAAGAAACTTATTAGAAGGAAATAATTAAAGATTTAAAGTGCAATGATTGATAATTAAATTATGTAATTGTACAAATAAAATATTAATATTTAATTAAATAATCAGATTTTAATTTAATGGAGAGCCAAAATGACAATATTAGTATTCTTACAATTAAAAGTTTGTTAAAATATATTTTACATTTTTTTGTTAAAAAATTAATAGGAGCAATATTTGGTCAAAGGATAAAAGATCTTCTAACTTCTTAAGCGTTTTGGTGTATCACTCTTTGACTTTGGGATTTGGATCTCATGATAATTTTAATGAAAATTGTCTAAAAACTATAGATCTTATCCACAAGCACAAGTAAGAATGATTCTTTACAAATATTTAAAATATAAGATGCAAAAATATAATTATTAATAATTTGAAATTAGAATATCTTGTAGGCATTAATTGTTTTACATGCCTTATACACTATTTTTATGATTGTATTTGTCTCATTTTCTAAATAAAAAAATACACCCTTCAATCAAATATATTCTTAAAATAAAATTACAAATACAAAAAAAAAGTATCATATATAGGAGCAAGTTTAGCATAAGGCTACCAACGAAAAATAGAAAAATTCTAAGACAATCTTTTTCCTGTTTTTTATTGATAATGCTTGAAACAAAGTTATAGTAATAAATATTCAACTTTTAACTATAAAAAAAGGTGAAAATCTTTGGAAGACAAGTTAATGGAAGTGATATTCAACTACATTAATGGAGGGGTCTTATCATAGTTCTGATGTCGACAAATAAGTTTAAAAAACAAATATATCAATCTTCGATATTCTAGTAATTAAAGTGTTATTCATTCCTATAATCACATTATGCCTTGTAATCTTGACACAAATCCTCTTGCCTTGAAATTTTCTTCACTTGATTAAAATTTCTCTAGTCTTCCATACACAAAATTGTATCACATATAAATCTTTCTATGAAAATAATGTTAAAAGATTTGTATTTATAGGAAAAAATATAGCTTTGGAATATGAAGATTCACTTACCAAGTTGAAAGGTTATATGCTACAAAAATTAAAGACAAATATTAATTAAGAACATAAATTAATTTAGAAGATAAACCATATACATGTATCTATTTAAAGGGTAAATAATTTCAAGAAAATAAATCAAATCGAATATTTTAATTAAGAATTATTCTAAAGAAGTGCAAAATTCATTAACATTTTTATTAAAATGATGTAATTTAATATTTAAATTAAATAGTTAAATATTTTTATAACATTTTAATTTATAATAAGGGTAAAATCGTAATTCAACTTTTAACTTTTTTGTTCCCTCTTATAATAATATATGATATGATGATAAATTTGGTCATGAACAGAACAAAGTTGTTTCTTGGTCTTGGAAATTATTTGTAAGAAAACATAGATTTTATGATATATATGTTTTCTTAGATTTGTTGATGTTATGTGATTTAGAAAAATATCAATCATCATTTATATATATAAAAGAAAATCGTAGGCCCGACTACATGGCGTCACCATAAACTATTATTCCCTTTTAATTTATTTATTTTCAACACTAGCCTTTCCTTTTCATGAAAAATTGTGATTTTTATGAAAAGTTGTAATTTTTATGAAAAGTTGTGACTTTTATGAAGAGTTGCAACTTTTACATCAAAAGTTGTAAGAGTTCCGACTTTTATGAAAAATTGTGACTTTTATTAAAGAGTCTTGACCTTTCCAAAAAGGCACAATAATATTTTGTTCACACTATCCTTTGCTTTCTATAAATAGAGGAATTTCCTGCCACTAAGATTTGTAGGTATTTTCCGCTCTAAAGCGCTCGAATTCAAGTACATTAATTAAGCTTCGTATGAAGTATGTTTCATTCCTCAAAGTTTTCTTCGTCCTATTTGATGGAGCTTAAACTTTACATTAAGTCATAGCAATTCATGTAATTATGACAACTCTTTTTTACTATTTTGGTGACATTTTTTTTAAAACTCTGTTAAAAATTTCAGCAAAAATGAATGAAAATTGATTTTATCTTTTGTGCCTTTCTACAGGCTTCTTTGTTTAAACAAAGAAAATGAATTATGATTTGAATGCAACATTACTACTCTTGCATCTCTCATTCCACAATTCTTAACGTTGTTAAAATGGTGCAATTCATTACATTTGGTTCCTCACTAAACAAAAATATATTTCTGCCATAAGTATTTGTATGTTTTTTTTTTGCCATAGGGGAATCAAATTCAAATATATTAATTAAACTTCATATGAAGTGTATTTCATTCTTCAAAGTTTTCTTCCTCATATTACATGAAACTTTATCGCTTACTATAAGTCATAGTGATTCATGTATCTATTGCATTTTTATTTGCTATTTTGGAGCCTTTTTTTTTAAAAAAAAAATCTATTAAAAATTCAAGGAAGGTTGGTTGAAATTTTTTCTTTCTCTTTTGTCCCTTTCTACGTGTTTTCTCATAAACTTTTACGGAAAGTTGCTTGTGGGTTGTACTATATTTGATAGAACACAACAACAAATATGTGATAACTGATACAAAACGAATGATGAAATTTTTTAAAAGAACCAAACAAATTACTCTCTTGCTTGTCATAGTTAGTATATTATTTTCATTATTTTTTCTTAGGTACAAATAATTTGTATGTCATTTCACTCTTCCTAGAATATTAGTATAGACACAATTATTCCACTTCTTCTGTCGCAAGTTAAGTAATTTTTCATATTTCTTCTTCTTTTATTTTTGGACATAATAAGAGATCAAGTTTACTTGAAACAAACAAATGTCCAAAATCACTATAATAATAATAATAATATTTATCGACAATAAATATGCAAATTAAAGAAGAGTGTTATTGCCTTTATCGACATTAAGTAATTGTCATTAGATGAATGTTGCTATAATCTTTAAGAACATCTATAGAGAGTACCAATTGCCTTTAAAAATACATCTTTACCGATAATTAAGCTATTAATTGTTGTAAAGATCACTTTTACTGTAGTGATAACTCTTTATTTTGATAAAGTTTTCTATTACTCTTTCTTTTGGATTATTTCAATTAAGTTTATGAACTGTAAACTTGGAAACAACCTTATAGACTATGTTTTTGAAAAATAAGTTTAGCAACATGACTTTTTCTTCTTAATTGCTACGAAAGTAAGGTTGATTTTTTTGTGTGTATATTTGTGATTTCAAGTGCTCGCAAAATTATGTTGTGAGATTTTAATATGTTGTGTGTCAAAATGTTTTCTTAAAATATTCAGTTGTGAACAGGTGCCACCTACTGCTTGGTTGATAATTGCAATAATTCTTTGTAATTGCATAATATAACTACAAAAAAAACTACTATTCAATTCAAAATAAGTTTTGTCGGTGATATGAAACATAAGCAATAATAATGACTTCTTTGAGACAATGCAAAAAAACATATATGATACTAACAAGTTTAGCCTCATTTTAACATATACATGATACATCATACTATAATAAAAACTGATTGATGGAGGTTCAAAAGAAAGAAGCTGCAGGTCTTCCATTTGATTTTAGTTAATTATGTTCTTATGTAGACGTGATGTTCCACTTTACTTGGGAGTGGTGTTGTTCGAGGCTTTTTGGTCTCTTCTTTATTTTCTAGTGTTGTTCTTTATAAATTTTTGGAATTTAGCAAATTTACTTATGACCAGTTATTTCTATGGAGATTTTCTTAGACTTCTTTCTTATATTTAAAATCTCTCTATGACTCATAATTTTTCTATAACAAAAAAAATATAGCACTTAAGGATTTCGAAGGAAAAGTTTGCCTTATAATAAAATATTCTTGACAATGTGGTGCATGTATCAAAAATATGAATATTATTGAATGATCATGTATAAGCTTGATGAATCCTAGATTTGGACTGGTTTAGGGCTCTCTTTGGATAAATTTATTGTCCTCAAATGCTTATTATGTGCCAATAATTCATGTAAAATCCATGATTACCAGGTATTTGAATTTATTAACAAAGCATGGACACTAATTTGAAAAAGGGAACGAAGCGAGCTGAAAGCATGAATAAATTAAGGCTGGGTGATCGCCAAGTCCCTTGACGAGTCGCCGAATGTACATAACCCCGCCTAAAGTTCTAATGTATCGAGCCATAAAGTAGAAAGTCAAGTTGACGAGAGAAACGAGCAGTCGGTGCTTCACCTAGTGGTTCTGCGATACACTGTTGGATACCCCAAAGTTACAAAACATGAGAATGGTGAAGGCCAAAGCAATAAGGCAATGGAACTAACCAAAGGGCGGATCGGCGAGCCCGACTAATTGCTACGAATGTTCATTCATAGCATATTTTTGGTGACTATAAATACGTTTTAGAACATTTAATTTAGGAGATTTTATCTTTATCAAGTATCTTATTTTTCAATATTGTGTTATTCTGAACTGAGAGACAAGTTTTCCTCAGATTTGAAGAATTGGGGTTTTCCAATTTTGAGAAATGAGAAGTGAGTCTTTGAGATTCTTAACTTTAGACCTTGGTAAAGACGAAATTAATCTTACCAGTTGATGGAAACTCTGTTTGGTAATGATTTTTATCTATTTATGACATCTACATAAAACCCCAATTCTTGGCATGCGATTATGTGATTATGCACCGATTTAAGTTATGGGTATTGATAAGTGTTAGTGTTAATTCTATTTAGAAGTGATTTATCATTATTTGTGGTTCAATTTAAAGAACTGTAATTGCAAATGCTGTTCTACCTTCGTGTTTTTGGCTTCCTCGAGAGAGAGGATTTAAAACCATGATTCTTTATTGATGGTCTTTGGGCATTGGGTTTTCATGGGTTCAACTCGAGAAAGTGAATTCTAAACCCTTATCCATACATTAAGCTAGAAAGAGTGAATGGAATAAAGAGTAGGTTGTTCATATTTGAATGTTTATTGATGTTCGAGAGAAATCAACTTGATTCAAGGTGAATCGTTTGAGAGATTGTTTATCCCCTCTAAAGTCTAGCTTATTCACTAACTTACAACTATTTTCAAACAATTGCAATTATCCATTTGTCTATATTAGCCTATAATCAAATCACATTCTAAGAAACCATCTCATTATTGTTATTTTTGTGTTGGTTCTTGTTGTTGTAGCTAATCGTAAAACCAAAACCCCTCTTTATTTGATATTCGTTTCAGCCCTTGATTTGAATGATATCTTTATTCGATAATGTCTATTCCTATGGCTAACTTGAACATGTTCACGTTGTACTCTTGAATCTTAAACACGTGACACTCCCTATGTGAACAATCCCAACCCAATTTGTTGGATTATATATTTACTAACAACCGTTGAATCTTAGAACTCGATATATAGTGTCTTTAATAGTGTTATTCAATTAAAATGGCGCCACTTCAAATCTTAATAAATAGTTCAATCCCATGTGAAGCACGGGTAATTTACCTAGTTGAATATATTATTAAACTAGACCTTCATTCATAAAAGAATATAATGAAATGTAAAATTTATGTGTTATCAAAAAAACAAGATGAAGAAAAATCAGATAGCATAAGTGAGGCGGGGAGGGGGGATTTAAAAATAGGAAAAAAAACTGTAACGCAGGGAGGAATGATCATGAACAAGTTAAATTTCAACCCCCCTCCCCCCCCACCTCACCTCATTTCCATACATTCTACTCTTTCGAGACCCTACTTAGTTGGATTAGGTTTGTTGTTGTAATCCTAAAATATCTTTTTTATCGTAACTACATCAAAAATAAAGTTAAAAAATAATAAATTATTTTTAATCAAGTGTTGCTCATAAATCTAATGGAAAGAGAAAGTGTGTAAAAAGAATAATTTTTTTTTTTGATATGGATGAATTTAAAAGCAAGCAACACATTCTCGCAATTTAACACACTAAGGTTAAAAACATATTTTGATTTCTCTCAAAAAGAATATTCTCCTTCAATAATTCTAGTTTAATATTTAATTAGATAAACACTTTAAAATTGTATAGTTACATTTATCATCTGTTATAAAATAGTTTTTTAAAAAACGAATAAAAAGCTTTCCCTTTAAAAAAAAATACTCCAAACATACATAAAATTAAGCCTAAAACACAATTTTTTTAAATGAATACTATAATAATGAAAATAAAGTAACAAAGATAAAAATAATATAAAAGAAAAGCAAATCCACTACATTTGGGGGGAGCGAGAAATTATTTGTCAATGATAGAGGAATGACAGAGGAATAAAAGACATCATAGTTGTTTTGGTATCGAAAAATATATTCGAACAAAAAGTGCATCAGAGTTTCAATTGAAAGTATATGTATGAGGATAAATGAGATAAACAAAGAAACAACTGAATATTTAATAATGCACTTTTGTAGATAGAGTCAAAGAAACTTCTCCTATGATTTTCGTACCTAAAAATAGTAAGTATATTCATTGTTGCAATAAAATCTTTTGGCATAATATATATGTACACACTCAACCTTGATCTCAATTGACAATTAATCCTTCCATATTTGATAGTATACATAACGACACCTTTACTTAGTCTCAACTAATAATTAAACACTACAACGTGTTCCTAGTGTATCTAATGGGCACCCGACACTGATCTGGCTTTACCTATTCTAATGTGTGTGTTCATTATGCTTCTCGTACATGTATGAGTTCTGATCAGGTGGCAGCGCCATTGCATGTGTCGACCCTTGTGAGAATCTTTAGTAATGTATCAGGTTTTTCGATCTTGCTTAATTACTATCAAGGGGAATGCAACCCTAGGTGGTCGTATATTGTGAAATATGCTTGATTTTGAAGTTATTATGGGTATGTATTAGTTATCCCCCCAACGCATGGTTTTAGATTGTTTCTCTAACAACGTTACTTTAGCCATGCCTGACATTCTCCCGGTTGTATGATAGTTCTCCATTAATAGCACACAAGTTGGAGATATATTATTTTTCTGGCTTGGAGGCTAGTGGCTAGCTGGTGTTTATCTTATCTATCTTATGTGCAGGATGTTTGTAGGGAGGTCCCTCCAGAGGATTCTTTTCGAGTTCTCCATGATTTACATATGTGTTTCCTACCAACCTACCTTGCTTACCCCAAGAACGTGATATTCATTTCTCTATTGAACTTGGACCAGGTACTCGACCTATTTCTATTCTGCTACACCGAATGGTTCCTGCAAAGCTTAATGTTCAATTTCAAGATCTCTTGGGTAAAGGTTTCATCAGGCCTAAAGTATTGCCTTTGGACGCTCCTGTCCTTATTGTGAAGAAGAAGGACACTAAGATGCACTTGTGTATTGATTATATGCACTTGAATAAGGTGATTGTGAAGAACCATTACCCTATACCTAGGATTTATGATCTATTCGTCCAACTTCAGGGTGTCGTTGTGTTCTCAAAGATTGATATAAGCTCTCGTAACAACCAATTGAGTATTAGGGAAGCAAGCATCCATAAGATTGACTTTAGGACTCGACATGACCACTATGAGTTCCTAGTGATGTTTTTAAATCTTATCTTAATTTGTTCATAATTTCCACAACCCCGAGCCTACACCCTGGATGTTGCCGGCACTCTAGAACCATTGCTGGTCTCCAAGTAAGCCTTCATCCTGGATGACTACAAGCGAAATACTAACTCAAGCATATAAAGCTTAAAAACTGAATAAAAATTCTTGAAACTAATTACAAAGTTTTAAATCAAATGAAAAACCATGAATAAAAATAAATTATTTAACTTGCCATAAAATATGCAACTTAAGTCTTTAAAACATTTAATAAAATAAATGAACAAGCTTTTGAAACTCTAAAGTTTATCTATGAAGCCCCTAACTGACAATGATGGATGTCGAGACAATACCCGCAACATCCTAACAAAAACTAAACAAGTAAATGAATTCCTTCGAGAGCAAAGAGGCTCACCATAGCTAACTCGAACTCCATGTGGTATCGATGAAGCTCTTGTTGATGATCCTCAATACCTGAATCTATTGTCTCCTGTTTTCAGATTAGCAAACCCGAAATAATAAAAAGATGAAAATAAAAACATAAAGAACTATCAGAGTCCACAGAACCCACTTTGTGTCCTTAAGAAATTTAATCCCCGCAAGTACCTCAGGTTGCACATTAATTTCTCCCAAGATAAAATGAATTAACCATTAAATAAGTAGCGGCACCTCAAATTTTGATAATTTCAATGAACCTTAAAATTACAGCAACGAATCACACACAGACATAATTGATCGATTTTGTTTTCTAAGAAATGAATGCAAAATACGGAAGAATTCAATGAAGAAAAATGAGAGAATGCCTCTCTATTTATAGCCAACAAAGGGTAAATGTCACAACTCTTTGGAAAAAATACAACCTTCCAAAAAAATTCACGACATTAAGGCAAAGGCACAACCTTTCAAACGGTCACAACCCTTTAGAAAGAACACAACCTTTCATAAATGTCATAACCTTTCAGCATAGTCACAACCCTTTAGAAGAGTCACAACTTTCATTTTCTATTCACACCTTTAAAACCCAACAATCCCCCATGTGAATAGGGAATGGATATTGTAAAAACATATGCGTGAAAAATTCCATGATTCGTCAGTAAGGATTGATTGTATCTAGATAAGTGGGTTTCTCTTTGAACTTTCCATAGTGAACATATATCGGATATAGTCAGTCAATCGGTAGATTTGATATATTTAAACCATCGAGCTTTGGTGTATACCTAGACAACATAAGCCACACAATCAATCCTTGAACTAGTTTTGGTTCTCATTGATTTGTTCATTTAACCCATGAACTTGTCTTAGTTTGTAAGTGTGTAGCAAATTGGCCTTACCAGATTCTCCTTGAAGCGGCTTACCCTTCACATTTACATAGGTGATTTCTAAATATGTTATCCCGTAGATACACCTTTGTATATACCCTGTATCAAACTTAGAAACCATTAAAAAGTTTTATTGCCTTTATCATTGTTACTGAATATGGTCTTATCATAAGAATGGACCATAATAAATATTTTGACACTGTTGAACCGTCATCAATGACTTTGTTTGATATCCTTGAACCTAGATCTTGGGATATCCAGTCTTCTAAGTAGATTTACCGCCATATGACTTTTGCTCAACCATTTTCGCATTCCCTTTGTTAATATATCAACTCCCTCTCTAGTTGGGCCTTCCGTAAGTGGATCCGACACATTTTTGTTTAACTTTAAATTGTAAATTATGATAATTCCACTAGAGAGTAGTTCTCAAATGATATTATGTCTCCATAATATATGCCGAGACTTTCCGTTATATATCATGATAGATGTCTTACCTATTGCAATTTAACTCTCACAATATAAACATATCGGAGCTAAAGGTTTGGACAAAAAATCTTTCAAGAAATTTCGGACTTATTCAACTACATCACTGAACTTATCTAGAGTGATAAACTCAGATTTCATAATAGAGCGAGCGAGACTTTGGAAGATTTCCAAGAGACTGGTCCTCCACCAAGAGTAAATACGTATCCACTCGTGGATTTTACTTCATTTGACCTGCTTATTAAAAGTGCATCATTATATTCTGCCAATACTATTGAATATTAGGTACAATGCAAAAGAATAGTTTTTAAGTATGTTTTAAATACTCCAAAACTCTTTTCATTGTAATCCAATGAGTTTGATTGAGATTACTCGTGAATCGACTCAGTTTACTAATAGCACGTGATATATCTGATCGCGTACACTTCATGGTATATATTATATTTCTCAATACTTTAGCATAATCCAATTGTGAGTCACTTTTTTCTTCATTCCCTTTGAAGTACAAAACTCACATTTATTGGAGTCTTGAAAATATTGCAAGCCAAATACTTCAACTTGTCAAGTACCTTTTCAATTACAACTATAACTTCAAAGTGTTTCATATCGAAGTTACTTTCTAGCATATGGTTAGTAGAATTTATGACAAAAAAAGTCTCTTTTGATGATCGACATGTCATCAACATAACAATAAACAATGACCTTGTAATTTTAATATAAAAACATTTATCACATTTATTAATCTTGAATTCAACATAGTTTTGTCAAACTTTGAATGTAATTATGTGGGCGCTTGTTTTAGCAAACAAAATGACTTTACAAGTTTACAGACTTTCTTTCTTTAACATGAACCACAAAACCCTAGGGTTGTTCTATGTAAATTTCTTCTTCCAAGTCTCCATTTAAAAAAATTGTTTTGACATCCACTTTGACGAATTTGAAGACCATATACCACAACTACCGCAGTTAATATGAATTGATGTAATCCTAGTTAGTAGCTATTATGTGTCAAACAAGACTTTCTTATTGTCTAAAGTCTATGATAACAAGTCTTGTTTTATATTTGTCATTAGTTTCATCAACCTGCTTTTCCTTTTGTAGATCCACTTTGAACACAATTTTTTTTTTCTTGGAAGACAATCAGCCAACTCTCAAGTGTTGTTGCTCAAGATTGAATTTATCTTACTATTGACAACCTCTTCCCAAAGAGGATGAGTCACATAAGACATATCTTATTCTACTATATGAGACTCATTTTCAAGAAGCAATGTTACAAATCAAATTTGAACGAAGTAATTTGTCCATTGATATATACTACGTCTCAGATTCTCTTTATTAAGTACATTTTTCTTTGATTCTTTCTAAGAACTGTTGGACCTTCACTTGACTATCCTACGATTCTGACAGATTAACCATAAATCGAAATGTTTTAATTTTTGTAGCATATCCAATAAACATACATACCATAGTCTTAGGTCCTATTTTGACCCGTTTGGAATAGTTCCCTCATTTTCATATCTCATATACTCAATTGTATATTGTTGTTTTAACAATTATTTCTTTGATATATTTTAAGGGATGACAAATAATTCTCTATCAGGATAAAACAAAATTTGAAAAAATAAAACTTTTTCTTGCTCCCTTTCTTAACAAACATTTTTTTTTATATTTGTTGTTCCCTTTACTAACAAACAAAACTTTTTGTTTATATCTTTCTGAGCAAACACACTTTTTGTTGTTCTCTTTTGCTATAATAATAGCATCCTCCAAAAATTTTGTGTTAAACCCTGAACTTATAAGTAGAACATTCAACATTTCGAACAAAGTTTGCTTTTTTTTTTTGTCAACAATTTCATTAAATTGAGGTGAGTATGTGCACTAATTTGATGAATGATTCCATTTTTCTAATATATTTCTGCAAAAGAAGATTCATATTCTCCACATCTACCACTTCTAATCATGACAATGATTTTTAACTTTACTTTTATATTTACTAGATGTTTCTATCGCTTCATTCTTACCATTAAACAAATATATATATATATATATATATATATATATATATATATACATATATATATAACAATATCTTGTGCAATTTTCAATAAATTTATGAAACACTTTTTCTCACCACGAGATGGTGTTGACTTCATATCAGAAATGTCAGTGTAAGTCAATTCTAAGGTAGTGAAATTCCACTCAACAAATTTATATGTATGCTTAACATACTTAGATTCAACACATAGTTGACAGTTTGATTTATTGCACCAGAAGTTAGGAAACTTCTATGTTGATCAGTTGTAGCAAGGTTTTTAAATTGACATGTTCCAAGCGTTCATGTCACAAACAATTTGATTCAAGCAAGTAAGAACAACTAAAAAATACTGAGTTTAAAAAAACCTTCTATGAGGTAACTTTTCCTAACAAATATTTTTTTCTTTACTTTTTATAACTTTGTCAAATACAAACATTGTTTTAGTCAGCACCTTGTCACATATGTAACATCTCACAAATTAAGATAGCTAGGAAGAAGCTTAGAAGTTGAAATTAATAGTCACTTTTGAAAAAAAACTAAAAACCTGGAAATTTTCTTAAGTTGGGGAAAGTGAGTTTTTGGTCAAATTCAAACGGCACTAACTCCTAGCTCAGGATGAATTAGAGGTAGTTTTTGATATGGTTGGAAAGACCTTGGAGATATATTTCCAACGCCGCTGAGTTTGTGCAATTTCAATATTGAATGAGTAATTTATCCATTTCGGAAGTTGGGCTATTGGATTAAGGATATTCCAATCCGGATTTGGAAGGGCAAAGTTTTCATTTCCTTACCCAATTATTTTATTTCATTTTTGGGTAATAAATTGGGGTCTAAACTGATCCTATTCAATTCAAGCTTTTAAAAATCAAGTTAGGGTTTTGAGAGAAGAGAACAATAGAGGAGAAAAGAGGAGAAAGGAGAAGAGGAAGCAAGATCGTTCAAGATTCTCGAAGTTCGGCTTGTGGAATTTGTTGGGTTGATCCCTATTAAGGTATGTGAGATCTTTCTGTGTTGGGTTAGTTCACCCACACACCAATTTGTTTAATTCATCAAGTTTTGAGTAGATTGAATGAGGAACATTGAAGTTCTTATTGAACAATTGTTGAATTCTTGTTGGTTGAGTTGTAGCATGCATTTATTTGATTTGATTCGTGTTTTCGGGTTGTTTTACGAGTCTAATCTATTTGGTATTGAGAGTATTAGTAATTCTAATTTTTTTGGAAAAGATTCATGGAAGTTTAGAAGGTTTAGAGATGAAAAATGGAAAAGCAAAGTCGAAACGCGCGTCCGTAGGGCCCTGGCGCATCGCGCCTCCCATAGCCCCACTGGACAGTCTCTGTCCGTAAGGCCTTGGGGCGGTGCGCCAGCCAGAGCGCCCCACGCCTCTCAAAGCTCCATCGATGCCAGTTCACCCCATTCATTCCTATCTTTTCGTATTATGTAATGTACCACGTTTCCTAGTTGATTCCAACACTCTTAGGGTACATCTAAACATCATGAAATCATCCATAAATAGGAGATCATGATCATTGAATCCATAATCTAATTCAAGGAAAGTTAAGATCAAAGTCAAAGAAGTTAAGAGTCAAGTCTAAAAGTTAAGAAGCAAGTCAAAGCAAGTTTTTAAATGTTTCCAAGAGTCTTTGACAAACATGTTAACTTTGTTTTAAGGTTCAAGTTACAAGTTAAGCAAAGATTTGAAGTTCATCCTATAAAGAAATATAAAGGAATTAAGTATTTCCCGAAGAGTTGTTTCAAGATTCAAGTTTCAAGCTAAGTAAAGAGTAAAGAGTAAAGAGCTAAGTTGAAGTTCTTTTCTTCAAAAGTATAGGGGGACTAAGTGTCCCCAAAGATATTTTGAAATGTTTTCACATTTAAACAAGTAAGGAACCTAAGTTTTCCAAAGAGCCTTCGGGCTAGTTTTCAGAAAAGAGTTACCGCTTTATAAATGAAGCAAACAGGGAAACTATGATTTCCAAGAGAGTTTTAAATATAAGTTTTGAGCACCAATCTCAAACCACAAAATCTGTATGTTTTAAAAACATAACATCTAGTATATTTTTGGGAGTAGTATTGAGAACCGATGTGGGGATGCGAGTTTCAGATTAACTCAAGTCTCCGTGAAAATCATGTAGCCATCATGTATAGAAAAGAGTCATACTTTTTAGATGAATCCATTTCAGTTTACTAGTGGATCCATTAGGGAGTTCAGGTCTGATACCTTTGGCCGGGTATAAGATGCGCTGGGAGCGTGAGGTAGATCGTTGTATAATCACTATGACTATTAATTTGTGATGGTTGTCGGTTAGAGAAACTCTTACAACAATAGTTTCATGGTTCCTCAAGAGGTTTTTCTTAGTATGAATGGGGGTATGAGAATTCATTCATGCATTGCACGAGTAGACTTTGAGAGGAAGCATGATGTCTTTTATTAAGATTATATGAGTTTACATCAGATTATTTTGTATTTTTACATGCATCTCACAGTCAATTGTATCATTACATACACGAAGTTGAAAACCATGTTTTAAATAGCTTTTCTTTATATTACACATGTCTTTAAACTGCTATATAATGAAATGAGTTAGTTATATTGAGTTATGTTATTCATGAGTTGAGCAGAGCCAATGTAAGTGTTCATTCTTACTCCTTTTAAAGCTTAAGTTGTTTTAGCATTCCAACTCACATACTCGTAAATCAAATGTACTGATACCAGTTGGCCTGCATCTATCATGATACAGACGCAGGTAACTAGGATCGACATACATCACACCGTTGATCTAATGAGCATTTTAGATTTAGTTGGTGAGCCTCCTTGCTTTTCGGAGGATCATTTTTCATAAATTTCTAGTTAGTTCATTAGGATGTTGTGGTGTCTGTCACACCATCCATATCACTTATTAGTGGCTTGATAGATAGTCAGTCAGATGTTAGTTCTTTTGTCAAAATTTTGTTATTAACTTATTTTCATATTTGAGTTGCCATTTTGGCTAAGGTAAATGTTTATTTAAAACATTTTGATTTCAGTTCGAGACAGTTGATTTAGTTAGCATCCTAATATATTTATTAATATTTTAAGTCTTCCGCTGAGTTAAGTAATCCATGCCAAGGTTTCTCTTAAGACTAACAATGGTCATTGGGTGCCAACCACGTCCAGGGTGTAGGCTCGGGGTGTGATAAACTTGCTATTAGAGCACAAAGTTCAAGAGTCCTATGGAGTCTATGAAGCCTTGTCTTTAGAGTCTTAGTTATTGGTGTAAAGCGCGCCACATCTATGATTAGTAGGCCACAACATTTAGGAATTCCTCACTTCTTTCATACTCATTTCGTGCGTTAGAGAGTTTATCTCTAAAAGACTCTCTCTAATTCGTTCTTGCACGTGTTTTCAGAGAATCATGCCTCCACAAAGTACAATTAGAGGTCGTCTAGTTAGGAGGAACGTTGGTGAACAAGAGTTGCCAAATTCACCTAAAGTGCAACCTCAAAGAGAAATTTCCCATGCTTAATTCCGTGAGACTATCCTGATGTTAAGTCAAGTTGCGACTCATCAAGTTGGACAAATATGTAATCGACATGAGTTGATACTTAAGGGACTCATGAGATTTTAGGGATGAATCTACCAAGCTTCATAGGTTAAAGTTTCACAGAGGTTCCAGAGAACTTTGTTGAAGTACTTCAGAATTATTTTGACATATTGCATGTTGTTGATGCTGAGAGGGTGGAGCTAGCTGCATACCAACTAAAAGGTATCGCTAGAGTCTGGTTCGACCAATGGAAAATGAATAGGGCTGAGGATGCGCCAATAGTGAGTTGGGTTGTGTTGAAGAATGCTCTCATGGGACGTTTCATTCCTCGTGAGTTGCGACATTCAAAGATAGAGAGTTTCTAAGCCTTAAATCGGAGTCTATGAGTGTTCATGAGTACAATATAAAGTTTGACAACTTTCCCGCTATGCTCTGGAGATGGTTGTTGAGATGAGGAGCAAGATTAGTTTATTTGTTGCTGGATTGTCTCGTCAGCCAAGCAAGGAAGGCAAGCAACAATGTTGATCGGGGATATGGAAAGAGCAAGGCTAATGATCCATGTACAACAAGTTGAGGAGGATAATCTTAAGGATATATATGGGTTTAAGAATAAGAGGGATAAGACATCAGGCAACGAGTTTAGGCAGTAAAAGAGTAGTACGAATTCTTTCTTCCAACATGAAACAGAAGGGACCTGCTCCACCATCTGCTAGTGCTCTTGCATCCAGAAACAAATGTGAGCATAATGGTCGGAGTTCACAACCCTTTAGAGCTAAACGTGCCAAGTCTCAAGGTAGTGAGGGTCAAAGAGGTAATTGGGCTCCCACATGTTCTAGGTGTGGTAGAACCCACCGAGGTATTTGTCGTAATGGCTCCAAGGATTGTTTCAAGTGTAGTGACCTAGCATTTCATGCGACTGTGTCCAAAGAACATGCAAGGAAATGGTATAGGAGGAGTAACAAACCGCTTGGATGCTATCAAAAATCACCAGGAGCAACATGATTCGCTAGATAGTGTGAATGGTATGATTCAATTCTTTGACTTTTCTGTTTATGCTTTGCTAGACTTAGGTGCGAGTTTATTTTTTTGTAACATCTTATGTTGCTATGAACTTTGATATTATTCTTGAGCAACGTAGTGGACCATTAAGTGTTTCTACACCTATTGAGAATTATATTCTAGTAGAGAGATTCTATCATGATTGTACCATTTCCTGTTAATCACAAGTGTAACATGGATGACTTTGTTTAATTAGACATGTTTTAGTTTGATGTCATTCTATGTATGAACTGGTTTCATGCCTATTATGCATCAATAGATTTTAACACTCGAGTAGTCAAGTTTCAGTTTCCATTGAACCAGTTATAGAGTGGAAAATGCAGATCAACAGTGCCTATAATTTGTTCTATTTAATTCCTTAAGGAAAATAAGTTAGTTTCCAAGGGGTGTGTCTATCACTTAGTCCATAATGATACCTCATATTCAGCCAGTTTCAGTTTCAGTAGTAATATAGTTTCCAGAAGTCTTCTAGATGATCTACCAGGTGTCCCTCGTAATAGAGAAATAGACTTCGCCATAGATCTTCTTCCAGATACTCGTTCTATCTCTATTCCGCCATATAGAATGGCACCAGTAGAGTTGAAAGAGCAGTTGAAGGATTTCTAGAGAAGGGTTTTATTTGACCAAATTAACTTAGGAGACAATTAAGTGTCAATGGCTTGCATCTTGTGAGAAAAGCTTTTAGGAATTGAAAAATAAGTTGACTACGGCCCAGTTTTGACTTTACCGGAAAGTACTCAAGTTTTTGTGGTGTATTGTGATGCCTCTAGGGTTGGTTTGGGTTGTATGTTTATACAGAATCACAAACTTATAACTTATGCCTCCATAAAGTTGAAGGTTCATGAGAAAAATTACCCAACCAATGACTTAGAGTTGGTTGCTGTAGTATTTGCTTAGAAAGATGACACCATTATCTTTATTGTGTTCATATGGAACTGTTCACCGATCACAAGAGTTTCAGCATATGTTTAGTTACAAAGAGCTTAATCTCAGGCAAAGAAGGTTGTCTAGGGGTAGTACCACTCATTTTAAAGAATATAAGAAAAAGTTAGCAAAGGAGGTGTATAGACTTGCACGAAAAGGAGTTTGATTAATGATTGCAACAGAAGGAGGAGTAGTAATAATGAATGGGTCTGAATTATCATTAGTGTAAGAAGTAAAATGCAAGAAATAGCAAGACCCTATTTATCTTAAATTAAAGTCAAGTGTTCATAAGCAAAAAGTGATGCCTTTTGAACAAGGGGGAGATGGTGTATTGAGATATCAAGGTAGGTTATGTGTACCAATGGTAGATGATTGAATTACTTTAAAGTTTCATCCATGAAGGGTGTTATGAGATTTGGTAAAAAGCGAAATCAGATTGTAGAGAAACTACTTGAGAAGATAAAGAGTATAGGAAGAAGTGATACCCATATCTCTTCGAATCCGGAGAAATTCCAAATTGAGGTACTTATACTTTTCTTGGCATTGTTAAGTTGGCATGTTGTGTTTATAATTTACTGTTTGGTGTATGAGCTTAATGTAAGATGTTACACCATAATCCTAGTAAGAAGTAATCTCATTTGAGGATGAATGTTTCCAAGGGGGAGATATTGTAACATCTCACAGATTGAGATAGCTAGGAAGAAGCTTAGAAGTTGAAATAGTCACTTTTGAAAAACAAATTAAAAACCTAGAAATTTTCTTAAATTGGGAAAAATGAGTTTTTGGTCAACTTCAAATAGACATAACTCCTAGATCAGGATGAGTTATAGGTAGTTCTTGATATGGTTGGAAAGACCATGGAGAGATATTTTCAATGCTGCTGAGTTTGCGTGATTTCGATATCGTGTGAGTGAGTTATGCCTTTCGGAAGTTGGTTAAATAAATTCAAATAAATAATGTGATGTAGTTGATGGAATTAGTTGTTGAAATTAAGTCAAAACTAATTAGACATAAAAAGTTGTTAAGTTATTTAAATAAGTTCAAATAAATAATGTGGTTTAGTTGGTGGATTTAGTTGTTGGAAATAAGTCAAAATTAAACAAGCTAAAATTAAAAAACTGTTAAATTGCTTAAATAAATTCAAATAAATAATGTGGTTTATTTGGTGAATTTAATTGTTGTAATTAAGTCAAAATTAGTTGGACTTAAAAAGTTATTAGGTTGTTAAAATAAATTCAAATATATAATGTGGTTTAGTTTGTGGAATTAGTGTTTAGAATTAAGTCAAAATTAAACTAGTTAAAGTTAAAAAGTTATTAAGTTATTTTAATAAGTTAGGTTTAATTGGTGGATTTAGTTGTTGAAATTAAGTCAAAACTAGTTTGAATTAAAAAGTCGTTAGTTATTTAAATAAGTTCAAATAAATCATGTGGTTTAGTTGGTGAATTTAGTTGTTGAAATTAAGTCAAAATTAGTTAGACTGATCAAAATTAGTTATAAAAGTGATCTCCGGAAGTCGATATTCACTGTTTTTTTAGTAGTCATCTATATAATTTACTCAGCTTTTGCTTTATGAAGCTCTTCCCAACAGACCTCTCTATCATGTAAGAGGTCTTGTTCTTCTAAGTAGTGAAGCTTCTCTTCCCAAATCTTAGTGTGATCAATTGCATTTCCAACAACTTCTCTAGACCACGTAATAAGATTTTTGCTAAGCATTTTGAGTTTAGATTGAAGCCTACATAGGGTTACCAATGACATTGGTGTTCCAGGACTGTTCAACTAGCCACACAAAAATCTATAAACTTGAAATATTTTGATATTTACTTGCTGGTCATTTGTGACATTTGATAATAAGAGGCATGTGATCGAAATCTGTTCCTCCGAGGTGATTAACTTGATTGTTGTGGAAAATTCGAGCCCAACAACCCAAATTTCTCCACGGAATCCAGAATGAAATTAAAGTCACCCCCAATGCACCTAGGACCTTGAATCATATTCAGGACATTATTAAGATCTACCAAGAGGTCATGTCTTTCACCTGAGGTGCATTTTTCATAGATATCTCGAACATACAAGTCACAATTGGAGGGACGGTAAAACATTTTCATGGTAATTTGCTAGTCGGTGTTAGCAACAATCATTGTCTTGGTGATTCCCATTCCAAATTAGAGAGCCAAATTTGGCCATTTGTATTGGAGATGCATGTAGTGTTGATATCCCAAGAATTTCATGTAATTGTTGATCTTTATCATGCTTACAAAGGATTCCATGATAACATTAAGATCAACCTTACTGATTTGAATGCGTGTTTTAAGCCTTCGAGTGGCTTTTTGGGACTTAACACCCTTAATATATATTCCAAAAAAAAAAGGAACTAATCATTGATAACAAGGAGATAGATCAGTTTGTATTTCCCTTCATTGTAGAGAGAGTAGATTTTTCATTGTTTTTTTTGTTGTCGTTCCCCTGTTTATATTTATTTTTCTTGGCATGGGAGAAACCATCATTGTTGCCATTATGAAAGGCCTCATATTGAAGTTTAATCTTTAGGAATAGTAATAGTTAATCTGTTTAGAGGTAACATCAATATGTTGATGCACAATCTTTTGTTAGTGATTCTGTGCTGATGATTCTGTCTTGTTGTTTCCTTCCCCTTTCTTGCGAACATTTGTGGGCTTCACGGTGGTGTTCGAATCGCTTACAAGGATCTTATTATGTCGACAATTAAATTGATAGCAGGGAGATCTTTGATATCTGGGAATATGATGATTGATTCCTCTTCATGGTTCTGGTAATTCGTATGTTTTGCTTCTTGAAGCCCCTTTTCATGAGAGCTATGTTCCTATAGTGCATTAAAATTACTGGATTCTTGTACTACTTTCTTGGGGTTGACATGATCGTCTTCGATTTGAATGTGATGACACTTATAGTAGATAATTGGATAGTTGCATTTTTATTCTTTTTCCTTTTAACTTTTATCTTTCAATAACAGTTCAATTAAAGAAAAGGGTATTAATCTTAGTGTTTTTCCCTTTAATTTATTGATATAAAGATTCACTTCTTGTTGAAAAGTCTGATTGTGTATTATATGGTTATCAATTGAATTTATTTTTTTTCTCTCATTATTCCAAAAAATAACCATAGTTTAGCAAAAACAAACATAGTTCAGCTGCAGATAGGAAGTGCTAGGAGAATGACAAATGTGTGGATTTAATGAATCTTTTATCAACACATAAGAAATTTATTGCAAACAAGCTAAGTAGTCAAAGGGAAGGTTTAATGAAAAGAAAAAGGGATAAATATTTGATACTCTGTCTGTTTTCATTTAATTTATAAATTTATTGAACAAGTTATTCTTTTAGTGTATTAATGTTTCTTGTTCTAAGCTTTGACATCTATGCAAAAGACAAGATAAAAGGCATATGTGAAGCCTGCAATCATTTTTAACTCTATGGAGAATTTATTGGACTCTATGGAGTTGCAACAAAGGGAGGTAATCAATTTTTTCTTTTGGTTCGGTTCATATTACTGTTACAAATTTATTGATAAGATTTTTACCACACCTTTGTTCTTGGCTTGCTTTGGATGGATGCAAAACTTTGTCAACTCACTATTGAAATGCATATTACAGAATCTTGTAATCTATGTCTTCTACCTTTTGCACATCAATTGAGACACAACTCAGGCCGATCACTATTTTCTGTGTTACTTATTCATTCTTTGGAAATTGAAATTTAAAAATCAAAGGAGAAACAAGTTTCTCTATTTCACTACTTGGCATAACATATTCCATCAACTTTTACCAGATATAACTTTATTCATGTTGGGCTTTGGCTATTCTAACTAGTATATACATATGAAGTGTTGAGCAGAGCATGATGTAAACCAGACACGATGCAAAAGTTCTTTTGGATGTGACAAAAGAAATGATTGCTCAAAGCAACCCAGGAGTTTCTTTGCTTATAATATAAATTGAGTGATTTGTGATTTCTTATCGTACTACTTTTTTACAGCATAACTTACAATATCTATTCTGATAAACCTTGGACCAAAACTCAATGGAGTAAAAATAAAAGGAAGGAATGTCAATTAGTATATTGATTTAAATCTCCATTTCCCCTACTCTTTGGAGGTTCTTTTGCTTATGTTATTATCTTATTTTTAAAGTATCTAGACTATGATTCTCCTCCTTTCTAATGTATTTATTGTTGATGTAGTTAGACTTGAAGAAGTGATGTTTGGGAGGCTGCTGACATGATGCACTTCATTTGTTATTTGTAATGTTTGTCACTCTAGTTATTTTTTTATGAAATTTGATTCATGTTATTATTTTATTAATTCTATAATTTGATTTTAAATAGAATTTTTTTTCCAGCAAAAACATTCTGATATTTGGTGGATATAAGCTGCCACTAATTGCTTTTTAAATTTATTTGTTTCTATGATTAAATTGCTAATAAAAAAAAATCAGCAACAAAAATATTGTGGCGGAATTAAACTGTCGCTACTATTTTCTAAAAAAAAATATTCATTTCATATTGCAGCGGTTGTAAATCTCCACACCCAAGAATTTTGGATTTGTATTGTGGAGTACTATAAACCCAAACAATATATTATTTTGGAGCATTATGATTATATTGCGGGGGGTTATAAACTCCCGCAATATTTTTTTTGGAAACATTGATATCATATTGTGGAGGTTTATAAACTCCCACGGATGTATTTTTTGAAATATTGATATCAATTTGTAGAGGTCATAAACCGCCACTCATTATCTTTAAACTTTTGTTGTTAAAATTCTTTGCCTTAAAAATTGTTGTTTTTTGAGATACTGTGGTATACTTTGGCACACTGCTAATGTTGCTATATTTGAGAATCATGTTTATTTTATTATATATTCCCCTTGAATGTGTTTTTAATGTGTCTCTCTTTCAATACAATGCTATATTACCAATATTTTTGAGCCATTTGTATCGCCATCAAGCCTTGCACGCACTAAAAGAAAAACAGTTCCAATGTGAGCCATTTCAGGTTGGTGGATACAACTTGCATTTTACAGCAAGCAAAAAAAAAGTAAAAAATTTGTGTCAAAGACAAATAGGCATGCTGGTTAAATAGTTTGACTAACTAAAGGTTACTTAATAGTAAAAAGTTTGCACTTTTGACACATTACATATGCTCGATAAGTCAGAAGTGATTCTTTATATAAATGGTTTGTTATAGTATTGTTTTTCCGTGTAATGGTGACTTAGTTGGAATGAAGACGTGTAAAGTATCTGTCTTTCGCATTTTCTGTTTGGTTTCAGCATTATCTCTTGTTATTTGCTCTATCACTAAACTGTTTTTTCGAATGTGTTTTTGAGATGATTTGTTCATTTGGTGAAGTTGAGTCATAACACAGGAATGTTTTTTGCATATTCTCCTCCTCCATTTTGCTCATATCCAAAAAATGTTATACCTTGTTAATACAAAGGGGCAGCTGATTTCTTTCCGTCTGGAGAATACAAGTTGAAAGTGCTAATCTGGTGACTTAAACAAAAACTGATGTGTTGCCCTTTAAATTATAAACTCAATAAGTAATGATCCATCCCTCTACCCTTCTCCGCTTAAATACTAGACTTTCATCCTTACCATTGTTCAAACTCATAAGATATACCTAACCAACACATCGCGCACTATGCTCTTAGCACTAAACCAAGACACTATGCTCTTGCCACTAAACAAAAGCCCCACACGCTATATTATGGACTGAGGAATTTATTTTCTGTTTAAAAGTATCTTCCTTTGCTATATTTGATATTAATATGAATATCTCAGGCTCAAGGAAAAACATTAAGTGCTACCTCTTGCTAGTGCTTTCTTGAGTAACCAAAAGCTAATGAATTGACCTTTAGCTCAACAAGTTGCACTTGAAATTGAATACCTGTCCTAGGATTAATCTCATATGGAACATGGTACCCACCATCAACTATTTCAAAGCTTCAACACTCATTCACATAATTATCAAACATTGGAAACTTCTAAAGAAAATCCTCCCCATATCCTCCAAAATTAGAAGCTGAATGTTTTCTCTAGTTGAACATTGTACAAAGTAATACTAAAATCCCTCAGAACATAGGAAAAACATGGATGAGAAAACAACCTACGATAAAACTCCAGATTGAAAAGAAAACTAGAACATATTACAGCAACAACCTACTTCAAAACTGTCTGAAGCAACACAATACCAACAGGGAAGACCACATCAATGTCTAAACAAGAATGAAGTTTGTGAGATGATTTGTCCAAAGCTTGGTATTTTTCAGATGTGCTTTTGAGATGATTTGTTCCTTCATTTTGTTGAAGATTAATGTTTCACAAGGAACCAAACTCATCTTCTTCATCCCCATCTTGAAATAAGATCAGTCCAGTTGTTCTTTTCATTATAGTTATATTAATTAGTTGTCCTGTTTTTCAAATCTGGACTGCTCCATTTGCTAGTTAGTTTTATTTTCAAACACCCTTCTTCTTCACCGTCACAACAATCTAATGGATACCCTGAAGTTTCTAGTTCAGATTCTTTGCAAAGATTGTTATTCCATTTACATGATTATAGTTTGGATCAAGCATTTAATGATGCATTACTTGTCTTTTTGTACAAAGAGGTTGTTGGTCCTAAAGAGACCTTTGATTGTGTTGTTTGTTTGCGTGAATTCTTTGATAAGGATAAATTGAGATTGCTCCTTACTTGTAGTCATTCTTTCCATATCAACTACATTGAAACATGCCTATGTTTACCTTCCATTCCTTTAGTTTTTCCTTTTTTTCTTTATGCACAGTTGATTGAGCAAATGAAATGTTTGATTATTTCACTTACACAAATGTGGAGTAGATCGAGACAAATGATTTAATTACGTAAACTTGAACTATCTTTCTTCAATATTTTCTATCAATAATCTTTTATTTTTCTGGTCTACTTTATTTTTTTGGTAATAAAGTAGACCATATTTTTATAGATGGAGAAGATAACCAAGGGGATGATGGAAGTAGTGATGAAGTCCTTACTTGATCTAATTGATTGAAAGATGTAGAAACCTATTGCTTTAGCTCAACTCTTTTGCTTCGTGACATTTTGAAACTTTTGTTAAGCTACAATATTTTGTTTTACTTTTTATTAGTATGGAACTTGTGCAAACTATTGAAAACATGTGTTTTGGTATACATATTTTACCTTTATGGATATTGTGATAGACTAGGATATTTTGAATTATATATGTCAATCGGCTATATTTAATTAGTCGTTTTCTTATGTAATTTGATTTAGTAATTTTTATGAACAGTTCCTTCATTTTGTTGAAGTTTAATTTTTTACAAGGAACCAAACTCATATTCTTCGTCCCCATCTAGAAACAAGATCAGTCCAGTTGTGTGTGTGTATATATATATATATATATAAATGTTGCCATATCAATTAATGCTCAAAACCTGTACTATTGCAACAGGTTGGGAAAAAGTGTAGATTTATATAGATTGATTGCATTAGAAAATAAAAATGTTGTCATATCAATTAAAATCGTTCCAATAATATTTAAAAAAGTGTTGCCATATGAATAATCTATTGCAACTTACTCTAACAGTTGTAAACCGTTACATCTGTTCTAATATTATAGTGCCTATAGATGGACAGAAAACCGTTGCCATAGAGGTTCCTATAGCAACGCTTTCAGGAATCGTGACAATAACTGTTGCGATACAGCTATGGTAACGCGAGCAAATGAGACAGTTGCAAAACCATTGTTGTAGCCAGTGGCGGACCCAGGATTTTCGTTCAGGAGGTTCGAAAAATAAAAATGTTGTTGATGGGATTCGAACCTGGGCTTGCAGCTTAATATTCAGGGGTCTTACCATTGAGCCATCTAATTTTAATTGTTATTAAGGGGATTCAAAATATATACATCTACAAAAATACAGAAAATTTACCTTATATATATCGTGTATTTTTTTGCCCAGGGTGTTCAGGTGAACACCCTGGATCCAATGTGGGTCCGCCCCTGGGCCTGTAGCTCTCTGGCAACGATTTTACGTCCTATTGCAATGCATATGAAACTGTTGTAGTACAAAATTCTAGTAGTGTTGATTGAAAGAAAAATGTGGATTTAGTTTATCATGATCATCAATATTTTTTTATTGAATTAACAATTAACTTTAGAAATTCTGACTCTTCTTCCAATTGTTTTGAAGATCATCGGTTTAAGATTTGAATTTAGACTCAGAGTATGAGGTTTTAACAGTAAACTCTTTGGATTTGTCTGTTTTCCTACAAATGCTTGAGGTGGATGAAACAACCTCTTCTTTTGCATGTAACATAGTATCAGCCTCCTCCGCAATGATAATAACATAAGGATCATCATCATCAGATACTTCCCCGATGAATGTTTGATTCGTGAAGGACTAACGAGGTCTTGTTTTCAATTATTTTCCACATTTCTATCTTCACCTCTAGAAAGCTCCATTTTTTTCATTTTCCTTCTGCAACTAACATCCGTAGAATTACAACTTTCACTCGACCTATTCCTCTTTTAAATTATCTCAACAATATCTTCCAATGATTGTGTAAATACCCGAAAAAATTTATTTTTGAGAATTTTCATAAAATTAGCGTTTTACCCCTCTCAATTATTTTGGAGTCATTTCTGATAAGTCCGTGAAGTTGATTTGTGAATACTGTATTCGATAACTATAATTACTTAATTTTTAGGTACTTATTAAATAATTTCTTTAAATTTCGTGGGTGGTTAATGGATCAAGTTCATAATATATTGGCAGAAGTCATCTGCAGCCCCTTAAAGTTGTCCGCATATTTCACTTGGACACCTTATCTTAGGCTTGTTCCTATTAAACACCTTTCTTAGTAAAAAAAAATACCAATTGAACACTTTTGACAATCAACAAAATAAATAGAGATTGTGTGTTATACACTGTGGATGACATGGCATAATAACTAATGAAAAACAGACATGTGGCATTGGGCCCACAATAACAACAAAAAAAATAAAATTGGAAATAAAAGCTATATTTTCATCCAAAAAAAAAAAAGAAAAGAAAAAAAAATTGTTCACCCTTTTCTCTTTGCCAGAAACCTGGAACACCCCACCCCACCCATCCCCGACGTACACACAATCGTCACCGGCTGAAATCGTTGCACTGCGATCATTCTCACTCCACCTTTTCTCCTTCCAATTTTTAATTATATAAGAATTTTTTTTTCCAGTCACACTCCTAAGAATCTCCTTTATTTTGATTCAAACTTTGTAGTTATCATTTTTTTCAATCTCACTCTTTTTTTCAAACATCAATTTAGATTTGTTGGTACTTTTTATTTTTCTATATTGTGAGTTCTTTAGGATTTGAATTCTTTAACGTTTCGAAAAAATAATTTTAGATTCATATTAATCTTGTCGAAAAAATGAAGTTTTCCCGGATATTTTTGGACTCAATTTGATTTTTATTTTTGATGAAATTCTATTCCACAACTCAAAAATAAAAATCTTTATCAGTAAATTCTTTGAATTTTTGTGTTTTAACTGATTATTTATTTAATTAATGTTGTTCCGATGAGATAACAACATCAATGATATTGAAGGTGAATGATGCTATAAAAAAAGTATGAAGGAAGGATTATTTGGGAAAAGTGTGTGTCAAGAAATAGTGAGGGAAGGAGTGGCCGATGAGGTTTCTAGGTAATATTGAACTGAACATTTCAACTGGGGAAGACAACTACCTGCAAATTTTTCAATAAAAACTTATGTTCATATTATAATTTTGTGATGTTGACGTGTTCATTTTTGATTGGTCCGCAAAAAGCTTTTTTTTGGCTTCACGCGCTTTTGTAGATCTGTGTTACACTTATAATGCCATATCATCAAAAGTGTTTAATAGGTATATGTTTTGAAGGATAGAGGTGTTCAATAGGTACAATCCTTGGTTGAGGTGTCTAACTGAAATATGCGGACAATTTTAAGGGCCGCAGATGACTTAAGCTTAATTTATTTAATAGATTATTTCATTTGGCCCATATATTAATAAGAAACTTACATAAATATATTATAATAAAAAAATATTTACCATTTATAGCAATAATATTTCTTTTTTCACTTGATCACTTTTAATTCATTTATAATACAAGTTTAATTCATATTACAAAGAACAATTTTTTATTCACATATAATATAAATTTTAATAATAGATAATTTATTTATCACACATTTTAATACACTTATAATACAATGTGTCAAATGTTTACCAAACAAACATAATATATTTTTAAAAACATTATAATTCATATATAATACATATATATTGCATACATAATTCACTTTTAATACATATTGCAGATTTAACATAGTATTGCTATAAATGATAATAAATAAAAAATATTGCTAAAATTAATAATTATTTATTAAAATGTACCAACTCATGTAATTTTTCCTATATGAAAATAGGTTAATGGTTTTGTCACTTTTAATAAACAAATAAAAAAGACAGAAAAAGAAAAGAGGGAACGGACAAAAGCAGTGATGCGGCATCACCACGATAAGAATGAGCATGTACCGTTCTAATTCTTTGAATCTTGATTACCTAAATCACTTTCTGTATACAATATCACATTAATATAATATGCATACATAAATAGGATTGGAGAAACTATTATTAATTTACATGGGTGATTTAAATGGAATTGTGGGATGAGAGTTGATGGTAGAAGGTTGGAGGTAATAGGGTGTTGCCAATGATTGTTAAGTCATTATTGGATAATGATTATCCAATGATTATTATACTGTGAAATTTCATAGAAAGGAAAAACAAGGAATCAAATTGGATTCCTCTTGCTGCTGCAACGACAGTTTTTCAATTTTCTTAAAAAATTCTTTTTGATTTCACTGTTATTATGTTATAAAAGGAATAAGACCTAATCCTACACTTGAAACTTGGAAAATATGAGAGTTGAAATGTTAATTGACATCAAAATTTACGAACTTGATAATAAATTTTAGTGAATTTTTAGGTTAAGGCTAAACACATAGTAATGTAGGTGTTTTTAATTCCAAAATCTTATTGTGAATATGTACTTGAATAGATTTCATTGATTTGGAAGATCAACGAAAAGGGAAGACCCAAGTTGCAGAGTGATTGTTCGATTATTTGAGGCAAGTGAATTTCTAAACCCTTGTTAAGTGTATATAATTCGTATATTTCCTTATAATATGTGTTTGGGAGTAATGAGAATTAGTGATGGGTTGACTTGTTAATGTAGAGTAATTTTAATGATGAAAAGGGGTAATAAAAAGGTAATGTGATAAATTGTTGGTGCGTGATGTTTGAGAATGATTTGAAGGATTATTGCTTATTTGTTGATGTTGTATCATAGTTGTATTGTTGTGAATTGTGTCTTGTTATGAAAATGGTCATCTCTTCATTGTTTGTGTGAACATGTAATTTGCATTATTCTCAGACATGGTTGTGACAAGTGTTATGTGCATTGAGAAACAATAAGAAATTAAAGAAGATGTACCATTACTAGAGACGTATCACGCTCCACGATGGATACTATATTTCGAGGGACGTATCGCACTCCGCAATGGATATTATATATCGAGGGACATATCGCGCTACGCGATGGTTACTATTATCGAGGTTCGATTCGTATCACACGCCGCGATAGATGCATGGACAAATATATCTCTAATGGGTCCCGGACTGAGAGACAGCGGATGTGTATCATTAGGTCAGACATGTATCACTATACTTGACATTGCATTGCACTTCATTATTATTGGTGAACTTGATCTTGTGTATTGTTGATCTTATGAGTGCCTTTCTGTGAAACTTGTGACTGATGAATATCGAGCCTGTTGTTGAAGATATGCAATTGTTCGAGTGTTGTTGTTAAGGATATGAAACTGTTAGAGTGTTGTTGTTGATTATATGAAATTGCTAGAGTGTGGTTATAGAGAGCTATGTGTTTTGTAAACTGTGAACTGTGGGATGATTCCATACCAGTTGTAGTTATGGAGGTTCGATATAAGGAGTATCGTATTTTATCCCCTTAACTCGTGTTTAGAAGTTTACTTGCTGAGTACCGTGTGATTTGGTACTCACCCCTTGCTTCTACAATTTTTTTGTAGGTTATTAGCTTGGAACCTTGTGATAAATTGTCTTCTTTTCCGAGGTTTCTTGGAGATTTAAATCGGTAAAGAAAGAGTAACAAGGACTAATAATGAACACAAACATTTTAAGTGGGTTCATTTGGACTATGCTATGTATGAATGAAAATATGAAAATTTGAGTTCTCATGTACTATTACTAGAAACCACAAATATAGAATGCGAAAAAAGAAAGTTGACAAAAGAGGGGATGGGTGGTGGTTTTTGTTTTGCTAAGGAGGAGAAACGAGAAATAAAAGTGAATATGTAGAACTTCAACCTTTTTCTAGAAATATATAAATAAAATATTTTCCTTTCATATATAAAGTGGAAACAATTGTCTTTTTATATCACTTTCAGATAGTATGAAAACAAAGGTCTTCATAGAGTAAAGTGGATAATTTTTTTGTGCATTTTATGACATGCTCTTCTTTAGCTTCATAAGAACGAGGATGATGTAAAGGGTGAACTCTTAAATTATCTAGTTCTATTTTTTTTTAAAAAAAAACTCCTGATGTTTGTTATGAATGTATTATAACTTATATAACAATGTCAAAAAGATTATATTTCTTTCACCTCAACTAATCATGTTGTTTGATTTCACATGGTGTTTAAAAAATAGGAAAAATTAGCTATATAGTCATAATGTATAACATATTTAGTCAAAATAACAACACTTTAAAATATTTGCTTAAAACATCCCAATAACAATATTTTCAAAACTAATTTGTATTCACATTTTATTATTTCTGGGATTTCCTTTTACTAATTACAAGAGTCCATAATTAGACCAAACTCTAAATAATAACAAATTTAAAATAAAAAACAAATACAATATTCTCTCCTCATCTTGCAGTTTCTCCCTTTTTCACGTTATTCAATAAAAAATCTCCCACCTTTCAAGTTCTCAGATTTTATTCATTATTCAAACAAAAATTATTCAAAATTTGATTCTTCAAAAAAATCTATGCATTAATTGAAGGATTTTTTTGGTTGATAAACAATCAGGTATACATTATTTCATCAAATTTTGATTCTGGTTAAAGTAATTTCGATTGAGTTTTTAGAGTTCTTTTGATTTGTTTTCAATGTCACCGTTTATATTTCACATAGTTCATGTTACGGATTTTTCGTCATTATTTTATTTTTATGCAAGTTTGTTTACATTTTCAGTCAACTTTTTTGGAAATTTTTACTCCAAAAATGTAGGCTCTCCGGTTAAAATGGTTGAAGAGAGGAGATCTAAGTTTCTTCATGATTCTATCTGCATTCAAGTTCAAGATAGGAATGTATGATAGCAATGTCAGAGTAAAAACACTATTAATAAAAAATAAAAAAAATTGACTGCAGAAGATTTCAAAAAACATGAAGAAGACCAAGGTGAAGAACAATTTTCTAGTTTGTTTATATTTATAATTTCCTTTAGAATTTTATATTATTTGTCAATTTGCATTCAAACCATTATGTATTCATTTAATATTTGTATTCATTCAAAATCTCATGTTGAATAGTCCATGAATCTTGTATTTGTTCTTACTTTGTATTCATCATAAAAATATGCTAACTAGTTATGTATTTTATTTATATGAAGAACAACTTTCTATTAGTTTTTTTTTTGTTTTTATAGTTTTTTTTTTCTTTAGAATTTTGTATCATTTCTCAAATCATATCAAATTAGTATGTGTGCTATTCATATTTGTATTTATTCAAAATCGCACGTTGCATATTTTATGAATCTTATATTTGTGTTCCTAATTTATATTTATTCAAAAGGTATACCAAGTAGTTATGTATTTTATTTAAGAATGATTACAACAAATATTTATTTATTGCTTTTTAGTTTTGTTTTCACTTTTCCATCATATTATTTTTGTATTTTATATATCATTATAAAAAATACAATATAATAACTAGAATAAAGACAAATACAAATAATATACCTATTGGAATGAATACGACTTAGAAAAGAAAACATAACTTTGAAGAGAAAATAAATACGCAATAAATAAAATATATGAATACAAATATGTTTCTTAAATAACTCATGATTCATTTGACATATATATTTGAATGAATACGAACTAATAAAGAAATACAAGTTTCATTATACAAAATACAACATGAAAACAAGAATGAATACAAATATAAATGACATACATATTGAAATGAATACGATTTAAGAAAGGATACAAAATTATGGTGAATAAAGTAAATACACTGTGAGAAAAGTATTCCAAATAAATCAAATATAATAAATAAAACTCTAAGTTATTATCATAAAGTTTCATGAGAATAACTAGTCTTGAAAGACAATAACAAAGAATGACCTTTAGGAAGAAGGAAGAGATCACCTATTTTAGATCGCATAATCTTTTGTAAGGAAACTAATGAAGATTTTCAGCTACTTAATTTAATTTGAAATATCCCCCCCCCCCCTTGATTTTCTCTAGTTTGTTATTTCTTAATTATATTATGTTAAGTTAAATAAAAAAAAATACATAAATCAATTCATAACAAACTAAAATATTACAATTTTTAAAAATATTAAAAATATTGCTAAGGGATCCTATTAAATATTAAAATATTGTTGTTTTGAAAAATATCTGTAAAAAATATGGTGAAAAGCTCACAGGCTATGGGCCTCACAATTGTAAGCCCATTAAAAAAGGGTTAACTTAATGAGACAATAATAAGGTCTCGTGTCAAAACAAAAAAGGAAAAATTACATGAATTGGTACATTTTAATAAATAATTACTGATTTTAGCAATACTTTTTATTTATTATCATTTATAGCAATACTATGTTAAATCTGCAATATGTATTAAAAGTGAATTATGTATGCAATATATATGAATTATATATGAATTATAATTGTTTTTAAAGTATATTATGTTTGTTTGATAAAAATTTGACACATTGAATTATAAGTGTATTAAAATGTGTGATAAATGAATTATTTATCATTAAAATTTGTATTATATGTGAATAAAAAATTATTCTTTGTAATATGAATTAAACTTGTATTATAAATGAATTAAAAGTGATCAAGTAAAAAAAAATATTATTGCTATAAATGGTAAATATTTTTTTATTATAGTATATTTATGTAAGTTTCCCAAGAAAAAAATACAGGTTCTCTAAGAATAAATAAGAGAGAAGATGAGACAGAAGTAAAATTAACAACTTGAACTTAGCACGTGGTGTTTTGAACTTTAAAGGAGATTTGGACCGAGAAGGCAAGAATCAACTCTATTAATTGAGATATGTTGTTTTTAATGATATAATGTAAATGCAGGTCATTTATTCTAGCTCTAATCTTAGTACGTCAGTCTTCATTCTACTTTGGAATGTTTTACCTTGAGCCAAGTGTTTATCGAAAGTAGTAATCTACCTCTAAAGTAGTGTTAAGTTTTGTGTATAGAGATAGCAATGGGGAAGGATGGGTGGGGGCAAGGAATTTTAATGTTATGTTGGGCAGTTGAGGGGTGGGTTGAAACAATTTATTTTTAAAATTAAGCAGGCGGAGTGGGTTGCTGGCTGAACTTTTTTGCTCACACTCTTGGCTTTCCCTACTCTCTCAGCTTAAAGAGCTGAAGCTTTTGACTATTCTTTCTTTGTTTAATGTTGTCAAAAAAGTATCTGTTTTTGTGATTTTTTAAAATTAGTATATGGGCTCGTACGTTGCATGTTTACTTTATAACAATGAATAAAATGATAAATGATTTGATTTTAAAAAAAATATTTGCAGTGTACAGTTAACTTGAAGAATTTTTATTGTATTTAGTCCTCCCTTTATTATAATTTTGATATAGAAACTTTATATTTGTTTTAAAAGACAAAATAAAGTAGTAAAAACAAACATGGAGGCACACTATCTTATGATTAACTTCCTTGAAATGTCTTTTTTGTCTCATAGAATAGAGTAAAAATATTGAAATTCTTCCATAAAATGTCGCTCTTGTCTCATAGAATAGAGTAAAAATGTTATAGTTACACAAGATATACATTTCAAGAAGATAAAATGTTTGACATTAATTAGTAAAAGATGAAATTCTCCTTCTCATTAAGTAGAATGCAATTAAGTAATTCAAATTTATAAATAAGAAACTTATTAGAAGGAAATAATTAAAGATTTAAAGTGCAATGATTGATAATTAAATTATGTAATTGTACAAATAAAATATTAATATTTAATTAAATAATCAGATTTTAATTTAATGGAGAGCCAAAATGACAATATTAGTATTCTTACAATTAAAAGTTTGTTAAAATATATTTTACATTTTTTTGTTAAAAAATTAATAGGAGCAATATTTGGTCAAAGGATAAAAGATCTTCTAACTTCTTAAGCGTTTTGGTGTATCACTCTTTGACTTTGGGATTTGGATCTCATGATAATTTTAATGAAAATTGTCTAAAAACTATAGATCTTATCCACAAGCACAAGTAAGAATGATTCTTTACAAATATTTAAAATATAAGATGCAAAAATATAATTATTAATAATTTGAAATTAGAATATCTTGTAGGCATTAATTGTTTTACATGCCTTATACACTATTTTTATGATTGTATTTGTCTCATTTTCTAAATAAAAAAATACACCCTTCAATCAAATATATTCTTAAAATAAAATTACAAATACAAAAAAAAAGTATCATATATAGGAGCAAGTTTAGCATAAGGCTACCAACGAAAAATAGAAAAATTCTAAGACAATCTTTTTCCTGTTTTTTATTGATAATGCTTGAAACAAAGTTATAGTAATAAATATTCAACTTTTAACTATAAAAAAAGGTGAAAATCTTTGGAAGACAAGTTAATGGAAGTGATATTCAACTACATTAATGGAGGGGTCTTATCATAGTTCTGATGTCGACAAATAAGTTTAAAAAACAAATATATCAATCTTCGATATTCTAGTAATTAAAGTGTTATTCATTCCTATAATCACATTATGCCTTGTAATCTTGACACAAATCCTCTTGCCTTGAAGTTTTCTTCACTTGATTAAAATTTCTCTAGTCTTCCATACACAAAAATTGTATCACATATAAATCTTTCTATGAAAATAATGTTAAAAGATTTGTATTTATAGGAAAAAATATAACTTTGGAATATGAAGATTCACTTACCAAGTTGAAAGGTTATATGCTACAAAAATTAAAGACAAATATTAATTAAGAACGTAAATTAATTTAGAAGATAAACCATATACATGTATCTATTTAAAGGGTAAATAATTTCAAGAAAATAAATCAAATCGAATATTTTAATTAAGAATTATTCTAAAGAAGTGCAAAATTCATTAACATTTTTATTAAAATGATGTAATTTAATATTTAAATTAAATAGTTAAATATTTTTATAACATTTTAATTTATAATAAGGGTAAAATCGTAATTCAACTTTTAACTTTTTTGTTCCCTCTTATAATAATATATGATATGATGATAAATTTGGTCATGAACAGAACAAAGTTGTTTCTTGGTCTTGGAAATTATTTGTAAGAAAACATAGATTTTATGATATATATGTTTTCTTAGATTTGTTGATGTTATGTGATTTAGAAAAATATCAATCATCATTTATATATATAAAAGAAAATCGTAGGCCCGACTACATGGCGTCACCATAAACTATTATTTCCTTTTAATTTATTTATTTTCAACACTAGCCTTTCCTTTTCATGAAAAATTGTGATTTTTATGAAAAGTTGTAATTTTTATGAAAAGTTGTGACTTTTATGAAGAGTTGCAACTTTTACATCAAAAGTTGTAAGAGTTCCGATTTTTATGAAAAATTGTGACTTTTATTAAAGAGCCTTGACCTTTCCAAAAAGGCACAATAATATTTTGTTCACACTATCCTTTGCTTTCTATAAATAGAGGAATTTCCTGCCACTAAGATTTGTAGGTATTTTCCGCTCTAAAGCGCTCGAATTCAAGTACATTAATTAAGCTTCGTATGAAGTATGTTTCATTCCTCAAAGTTTTCTTCGTCCTATTTGATGGAGCTTAAACTTTACATTAAGTCATAGCAATTCATGTAATTATGACAACTCTTTTTTACTATTTTGGTGACATTTTTTTTAAAACTCTGTTAAAAATTTCAGCAAAAATGAATGAAAATTGATTTTATCTTTTGTGCCTTTCTACAGGCTTCTTTGTTTAAACAAAGAAAATGAATTATGATTTGAATGCAACATTACTACTCTTGCATCTCTCATTCCACAATTCTTAACGTTGTTAAAATGGTGCAATTCATTACATTTGGTTCCTCACTAAACAAAAATATATTTCTGCCATAAGTATTTGTATGTTTTTTTTTTGCCATAGGGGAATCAAATTCAAATATATTAATTAAACTTCATATGAAGTGTATTTCATTCTTCAAAGTTTTCTTCCTCATATTACATGAAACTTTATCGCTTACTATAAGTCATAGTGATTCATGTATCTATTGCATTTTTATTTGCTATTTTGGAGCCTTTTTTTTTTTAAAAAAAAAATCTATTAAAAATTCAAGGAAGGTTGGTTGAAATTTTTTCTTTCTCTTTTGTCCCTTTCTACGTGTTTTCTCATAAACTTTTACGAAAAGTTGCTTGTGGGTTGTACTATATTTGATAGAACACAACAACAAATATGTGATAACTGATACAAAATGAATGATGAAATTTTTTAGAAGAACCAAACAAATTTCTCTCTTGCTTGTCATAGTTAGTATATTATTTTCATTATTTTTTCTTAGGTACAAATAATTTGTATGTCATTTCACTCTTCCTAGAATATTATTATAGACACAATTATTCCACTTCTTCTGTTGCAAGTTAAGTAATTTTTCATATTTCTTCTTCTTTTATTTTTGGACATAATAAGAGATCAAGTTTACTTGAAACAAACAAATGTCCAAAATCACTATAATAATAATAATAATATTTATCGACAATAAATATGCAAATTAAAGAAGAGTGTTATTGCCTTTATCGACATTAAGTAATTGTCATTAGATGAATGTTGCTATAATCTTTAAGAACATCTATAGAGAGTACCAATTGCTTTAAAAATACATCTTTACCGATAATTAAGCTATTAATTGTTGTAAAGATCACTTTTACTGTAGTGATAACTCTTTATTTTGATAAAGTTTTCTATTACTCTTTCTTTTGGATTATTTCAATTAAGTTTATGAACTGTAAACTTGGAAACAACCTTATAGACTATGTTTTTGAAAAATAAGTTTAGCAACATGACTTTTTCTTCTTAATTGCTACGAAAGTAAGGTTGATTTTTTTGTGTGTATATTTGTGATTTCAAGTGCTCGCAAAATTATGTTGTGAGATTTTAATATGTTGTGTGTCAAAATGTTTTCTTAAAATATTCAGTTGTGAACAGGTGCCACCTACTGCTTGGTTGATAATTGCAATAATTCTTTGTAATTGCATAATATAACTACAAAAAAAACTACTATTCAATTCAAAATAAGTTTTGTCGGTGATATGAAACATAAGCAATAATAATGACTTCTTTGAGACAATGCAAAAAAACATATATGATACTAACAAGTTTAGCCTCATTTTAACATATACATGATACATCATACTATAATAAAAACTGATTGATGGAGGTTCAAAAGAAAGAAGCTGCAGGTCTTCCATTTGATTTTAGTTAATTATGTTCTTATGTAGACGTGATGTTCCACTTTACTTGGGAGTGGTGTTGTTCGAGGCTTTTTGGTCTCTTCTTTATTTTCTAGTGTTGTTCTTTATAAATTTTTGGAATTTAGCAAATTTACTTATGACCAGTTATTTCTATGGAGATTTTCTTAGACTTCTTTCTTATATTTAAAATCTCTCTATGACTCATAATTTTTCTATAACAAAAAAATATAGCACTTAAGGATTTCGAAGGAAAAGTTTGCCTTATAATAAAATATTCTTGACAATGTGGTGCATGTATCAAAAATATGAATATTATTGAATGATCATGTATAAGCTTGATGAATCCTAGATTTGGACTGGTTTAGGGCTCTCTTTGGATAAATTTATTGTCCTCAAATGCTTATTATGTGCCAATAATTCATGTAAAATCCATGATTACCAGGTATTTGAATTTATTAACAAAGCATGGACACTAATTTGAAAAAGGGAACGAAGCGAGCTGAAAGCATGAATAAATTAAGGCTGGGTGATCGCCAAGTCCCTTGACGAGTCGCCGAATGTACATAACCCCGCCTAAAGTTCTAATGTATCGAGCCATAAAGTAGAAAGTCAAGTTGACGAGAGAAACGAGCAGTCGGTGCTTCACCTAGTGGTTCTGCGATACACTGTTGGATACCCCAAAGTTACAAAACATGAGAATGGTGAAGGCCAAAGCAATAAGGCAATGGAACTAACCAAAGGGCGGATCGACGAGCCCGACTAATTGCTACGAATGTTCATTCATAGCATATTTTTGGTGACTATAAATACGTTTTAGAACATTTAATTTAGGAGATTTTATCTTTATCAAGTATCTTATTTTTCAATATTGTGTTATTCTGAACTGAGAGACAAGTTTTCCTCAGATTTGAAGAATTGGGGTTTTCCAATTTTGAGAAATGAGAAGTGAGTCTTTGAGATTCTTAACTTTAGACCTTGGTAAAGACGAAATTAATCTTACCAGTTGATGGAAACTCTGTTTGGTAATGATTTTTATCTACTTATGACATCTACATAAAACCCCAATTCTTGGCATGCGATTATGTGATTATGCACCGATTTAAGTTATGGGTATTGATAAGTGTTAGTGTTAATTCTATTTAGAAGTGATTTATCATTATTTGTGGTTCAATTTAAAGAACTGTAATTGCAAATGCTGTTCTACCTTCGTGTTTTTGGCTTCCTCGAGAGAGAGGATTTAAAACCATGATTCTTTATTGATGGTCTTTGGGCATTGGGTTTTCATGGGTTCAACTCGAGAAAGTGAATTCTAAACCCTTATCCATACATTAAGCTAGAAAGAGTGAATGGAATAAAGAGTAGGTTGTTCATATTTGAATGTTTATTGATGTTCGAGAGAAATCAACTTGATTCAAGGTGAATCGTTTGAGAGATTGTTTATCCCCTCTAAAGTCTAGCTTATTCACTAACTTACAACTATTTTCAAACAATTGCAATTATCCATTTGTCTATATTAGCCTATAATCAAATCACATTCTAAGAAACCATCTCATTATTGTTATTTTTGTGTTGGTTCTTGTTGTTGTAGCTAATCGTAAAACCAAAACCCCTCTTTATTTGATATTCGTTTCAGCCCTTGATTTGAATGATATCTTTATTCGATAATGTCTATTCCTATGGCTAACTTGAACATGTTCACGTTGTACTCTTGAATCTTAAACACGTGACACTCCCTATGTGAACAATCCCAACCCAATTTGTTGGATTATATATTTACTAACAACCGTTGAATCTTAGAACTCGATATATAGTATCTTTAATAGTGTTATTCAATTAAAATGGCGCCACTTCAAATCTTAATAAATAGTTCAATCCCATGTGAAGCACGGGTAATTTACCTAGTTGAATATATTATTAAACTAGACCTTCATTCATAAAAGAATATAATGAAATGTAAAATTTATGTGTTATCAAAAAAACAAGATGAAGAAAAATCAGATAGCATAAGTGAGGCGGGGAGGGGGGATTTAAAAATAGGAAAAAAAACTGTAACGCAGGGAGGAATGATCATGAACAAGTTAAATTTCAACCCCCCTCCCCCCCCACCTCACCTCATTTCCATACATTCTACTCTTTCGAGACCCTACTTAGTTGGATTAGGTTTGTTGTTGTAATCCTAAAATATCTTTTTTATCGTAACTACATCAAAAATAAAGTTAAAAAATAGTAAATTATTTTTAATCAAGTGTTGCTCATAAATCTAATGGAAAGAGAAAGTGTGTAAAAAGAATAATTTTTTTTTTTTGATATGGATGAATTTAAAAGCAAGCAACACATTCTCGCAATTTAACACACTAAGGTTAAAAACATATTTTGATTTCTCTCAAAAAGAATATTCTCCTTCAATAATTCTAGTTTAATATTTAATTAGATAAACACTTTAAAATTGTATAGTTACATTTATCATCTGTTATAAAATAGTTTTTTAAAAAACGAATAAAAAGCTTTCCCTTTAAAAAAAAATACTCCAAACATACATAAAATTAAGCCTAAAACACAATTTTTTTAAATGAATACTATAATAATGAAAATAAAGTAACAAAGATAAAAATAATATAAAAGAAAAGCAAATCCACTACATTTGGGGGGAGCGAGAAATTATTTGTCAATGATAGAGGAATGACAGAGGAATAAAAGACATCATAGTTGTTTTGGTATCGAAAAATATATTCGAACAAAAAGTGCATCAGAGTTTCAATTGAAAGTATATGTATGAGGATAAATGAGATAAACAAAGAAACAACTGAATATTTAATAATGCACTTT
This sequence comes from Solanum sitiens, assembly GCA_016801875.1. Classification (NCBI taxonomy): domain Eukaryota; kingdom Viridiplantae; phylum Streptophyta; class Magnoliopsida; order Solanales; family Solanaceae; genus Solanum; species Solanum sitiens. The sequence continues at coordinate 3,131 of JABWTJ010000088.1, read as the reverse complement.
TGTAGATAGAGTCAAAGAAACTTCTCCTATGATTTTCGTACCTAAAAATAGTAAGTATATTCATTGTTGCAATAAAATCTTTTGGCATAATATATATGTACACACTCAACCTTGATCTCAATTGACAATTAATCCTTCCATATTTGATAGTATACATAACGACACCTTTACTTAGTCTCAACTAATAATTAAACACTACAATGTATTCCTAGTGTATCTAATGGGCACCCGACACTGATCTGGCTTTACCTATTCTAATGTGTGTGTTCATTATGCTTCTCGTACATGTATGAGTTCTGATCAGGTGGCAGCGCCATTGCATGTGTCGACCCTTGTGAGAATCTTTAGTAATGTATCAGGTTTTTCGATCTTGCTTAATTACTATCAAGGGGAATGCAACCCTAGGTGGTCGTATATTGTGAAATATGCTTGATTTTGAAGTTATTATGGGTATGTATTAGTTATCCCCCCAACGCATGGTTTTAGATTGTTTCTCTAACAACGTTACTTTAGCCATGCCTGACATTCTCCCGGTTGTATGATAGTTCTCCATTAATAGCACACAAGTTGGAGATATATTATTTTTCTGGCTTGGAGGCTAGTGGCTAGCTGGTGTTTATCTTATCTATCTTATGTGCAGGATGTTTGTAGGGAGGTCCCTCCAGAGGATTCTTTTTGAGTTCTCCATGATTTACATATGTGTTTCCTACCAACCTACCTTGCTTACCCCAAGAACGTGATATTCATTTCTCTATTGAACTTGGACCAGGTACTCGACCTATTTCTATTCTGCTACACCGAATGGTTCCTGCAAAGCTTAATGTTCAATTTCAAGATCTCTTGGGTAAAGGTTTCATCAGGCCTAAAGTATTGCCTTTGGACGCTCCTTTCCTTATTGTGAAGAAGAAGGACACTAAGATGCACTTGTGTATTGATTATATGCACTTGAATAAGGTGATTGTGAAGAACCATTACCCTATACCTAGGATTTATGATCTATTCGTCCAACTTCAGGGTGTCGTTGTGTTCTCAAAGATTGATATAAGCTCTCGTAACAACCAATTGAGTATTAGGGAAGCAAGCATCCATAAGATTGACTTTAGGACTCGACATGACCACTATGAGTTCCTAGTGATGTTTTTAAATCTTATCTTAATTTGTTCATAATTTCCACAACCCCGAGCCTACACCCTGGATGTTGCCGGCACTCTAGAACCATTGCTGGTCTCCAAGTAAGCCTTCATCCTGGATGACTACAAGCGAAATACTAACTCAAGCATATAAAGCTTAAAAACTGAATAAAAATTCTTGAAACTAATTACAAAGTTTTAAATCAAATGAAAAACCATGAATAAAAATAAATTATTTAACTTGCCATAAAATATGCAACTTAAGTCTTTAAAACATTTAATAAAATAAATGAACAAGCTTTTGAAACTCTAAAGTTTATCTATGAAGCCCCTAACTGACAATGATGGATGTCGAGACAATACCCGCAACATCCTAACAAAAACTAAACAAGTAAATGAATTCCTTCGAGAGCAAAGAGGCTCACCATAGCTAACTCGAACTCCATGTGGTATCGATGAAGCTCTTGTTGATGATCCTCAATACCTGAATCTATTGTCTCCTGTTTTCAGATTAGCAAACCCGAAATAATAAAAAGATGAAAATAAAAACATAAAGAACTATCAGAGTCCACAGAACCCACTTTGTGTCCTTAAGAAATTTAATCCCCGCAAGTACCTCAGGTTGCACATTAATTTCTCCCAAGATAAAATGAATTAACCATTAAATAAGTAGCGGCACCTCAAATTTTGATAATTTCAATGAACCTTAAAATTACAGCAACGAATCACACACAGACATAATTGATTGATTTTGTTTTCTAAGAAATGAATGCAAAATACGGAAGAATTCAATGAAGAAAAATGAGAGAATGCCTCTCTATTTATAGCCAACAAAGGGTAAATGTCACAACTCTTTGGAAAAAATACAACCTTCCAAAAAAATTCACGACATTAAGGCAAAGGCACAACCTTTCAAACGGTCACAACCCTTTAGAAAGAACACAACCTTTCATAAATGTCATAACCTTTCAGCATAGTCACAACCCTTTAGAAGAGTCACAACTTTCATTTTCTATTCACACCTTTAAAACCCAACAATCTCCCATGTGAATAGGGAATGGATATTGTAAAAACATATGCATGAAAAATTCCATGATTCGTCAGTAAGGATTGATTGTATCTAGATAAGTGGGTTTCTCTTTGAACTTTCCATAGTGAACATATATCGGATATAGTCAGTCAATCGGTAGATTTGATATATTTAAACCATCGAGCTTTGGTGTATACCTAGACAACATAAGCCACACAATCAATCCTTGAACTAGTTTTGGTTCTCATTGATTTGTTCATTTAACCCATGAACTTGTCTTAGTTTGTAAGTGTGTAGCAAATTGGCCTTACCAGATTCTCCTTGAAGCGGCTTACCCTTCACATTTACATAGGTGATTTCTAAATATGTTATCCCGTAGATACACCTTTGTATATACCCCGTATCAAACTTAGAAACCATTAAAAAGTTTTATTGCCTTTATCATTGTTACTGAATATGGTCTTATCATAAGAATGGACCATAATAAATATTTTGACACTGTTGAACCGTCATCAATGACTTTGTTTGATATCCTTGAACCTAGATCTTGGGATATCCAGTCTTCTAAGTAGATTTACCGCCATATGACTTTTGCTCAACCATTTTCGCATTCCCTTTGTTAATATATCAACTCCCTCTCTAGTTGGGCCTTTCGTAAGTGGATCCGACACATTTTTGTTTAACTTTAAATTGTAAATTATGATAATTCCACTAGAGAGTAGTTCTCAAATGATATTATGTCTCCATAATATATGCCGAGACTTTCCGTTATATATCATGATAGATGTCTTACCTATTGCAATTTAACTCTCACAATATAAACATATCGGAGCTAAAGGTTTGGACAAAAAATCTTTCAAGAAATTTCGGACTTATTTAACTACATCACTGAACTTATCTAGAGTGATAAACTCAGATTTCATAATAGAGCGAGCGAGACTTTGAAAGATTTCCAAGAGACTGGTCCTCCA